>AP025059.1:1606565-1823170 GCA_036186865.1 Eustoma russellianum | reverse complement strand
AAAAAAAAGTTTATTAAACGAATTGTAATTACGATTGAAAGAATTGAAAAGGAAATATGAGTTAATATATGTTCTAAGGTTGGAAATATCATACAAAATCGTCACGTGTATCTTGGAGACTTCATAAACTCTATAGGAGGCTATCTGAGCCAGAATACATTGTAGGTGATGACCTTTAAGGTGTAAGCCAAGTATTAAGCTCGAAAGTCCGATAGAGATGTCCTCTGAGTTTAGAATGGAATATTGGATAGTCAATAATGAGATGAAAATACACATGCCGAGAGTATATCAAGTTAGTCTACTCGGAGGCCTTATGAGAAACACCCTCTCGACTAATAAGGGTTAAAATCCCCAATAAGGTTGATCGCCCAGAAACTGCTAACCTCGGAGATCCAATTGGGTGATGTTCTCTGAGGTTGAGGTCTTGGACACTCAAATAGTATTGTTGCCCTAAAGACCCCCCCCCCCCCCCCCCACCTCGGAGACTCTAGGGGGAATGCCTTCTGAGTTCAGAATGTTACTCCTATTACTATAAATGTGGAATACCTCTCTTATTGACAACAATAACAACAACATTATCTTATTACTTTATGGCGGGATATGGGAGGGTCGGATGCACGCAACCATACTCATGTATTAGAATCACACAGATGTTGTTTCCCGATGACCCATAATGAAAATTGCGTCAAGCTATGTCGATCAACTGCTACTTCAAAATATAAAAAGCGCATCCAATTTAATGAGTCAATTTGTTTTATTCTATCATATTTAAAAGTCAAGAAAGAGTGTGTCTTTTACTCTATTGGAAATGGAAATAATACTTCCCCTACTAAAAGAATAAGAATGTACGAATCTCTTCTCTAAAAAGATAAAGACAAATGTGATAAAATTATCACTAAAGTATAACTTATCTATATTAATCCTCAACCAAAAAATGAATATGAATCATACTAAGACTCAATTTATTATCACTGCCCTAAGACTTCTACCTCAACAAAAGTTTTCTCTATATAAGGTTCATTCACTTATTACTTTCAGATAACTCGCAATCCCTACATTCTTGCATTTTAAGTTTCTCAAATCACTTACTAACTTAAACATCGGAGGACCTGTGAAGAACTCTTTCTTCACCAGTTTTTTAACCTTGTTTATCTTGTAGACAATTCGAAGACCTATTGTTATTGAAGATCGGCTCAACTCTATTGGAGTGAATGCATCAATATCCTATCTCTCATAAGTACTCTCTTCGTCTCAAAAAATTATTATAGTTTATCTTTTTAAAAAATAAATTATAATAGGTTAAAAGATCAACTAGGACATTAGTTGTATTAGGGAGAAACTAATTCATTCAAAATACTTTTGACGATAATTTTGGAACAGATGAAATATGGACCGATGAAATAGTACATTGATAAGTAGTTACTCTAGAATTTTGACCTCACAAGCGTTGCGCCATCTTGTTTACTTAAATTTCTTTCTTCCAATTAATTTCACAGACATTCAAGAGTACATTATGGCTGTATTGAACTTCATATCTGGCATATATTTTCTTCAATGACACTCCCCTACTATAGTATATTAAGTGGTATAGTACAATATTTATGTACATACATATAGAGCCGGGGTCTCAGTAGAAGTAAACTATTTATTACTCAGCATAGATGTATTGTTTGTCTGTCGTTTACCCTCCTCAGACTCTAGCGATAGCTTTTGATGTCGTTGGTATATACTGGATATGATTGATGATGATGATTGTATGACCAATAACTACTTTACTTGATACAGCACATGAGAGAATCTCTAATTTATAAATCGAACAACAATCGAGTTACAACACATTATATATAAAGACACGAACACGATATATTACCACAAGTGATACTTCACCATCTTTTTTGTTATAGCTGTTCCAGAAGCATGCTGAACAACGCAAAACAGAACTTAGAGAAAATGAAAATACATCAAATTGAATAATTTTCTTTTTGACTTTTTTTTCATGTTTTTGCTTTTTTGATTCCCTCAACGTCTGCGGGCGAAAGCGGAAAGGAGGATCAAAAGGACAAGGAGGACGACGGTGGTGAATCCAGCAATCACTGAACCACTTGTCCTTTGGCAGAAATCATTGAACTGCTGGCATATTGCTAGCCAGTTGGCATCTGTATTTCCTTGATGAGCCAAGTACACTATTGCTGCTGATGCTCCTGATGCTGCTGTCCCCAGTGTCGCTGCCACCTACAAACACACATTTTATACCATCTTCATTTCTTACTAGAAGAAGAAATATTGTCATTGTGAAATTCTTTTATTTTTTGGAAGATATAGTTAACGTTTTTGCATAAATTATTTTGAATCATATGAAAAAGCCAACTATCACGATATTTTTTTAGACAGAAGTATTTAAGAAGTGATAAATCTTAAAATGGTAATGAAACACTGTACACTGTAGCTGAGACAAGTTAAATCATTGAAGTTTATAAGTTGAACCCCAGCCAGTAAGGATCTCTGTCACCCCCGGTCCTACAGGGTGTGTAGAGATGTAAATCAGGTTCCCAAAGCCCACTAGTAGAAGTTTCTCATAGCACAGGGAGTTAAATCATTGAAGTTTATAAGTTGAACCCCAGCCAGTAAGGATCTCTGTCACCCCCGGTCCTACAGGGTGTGTAGAGATGTAAATCAGGTTCCCAAAGCCCACTAGTAGAAGTTTCTCATAGCACAGGGATTCCACAAGGAGCCCATTAGCATCGAAGGAACAACCGACGGGCTGGTCTGTCAGCCTATCAGGTCATTCCACGGGCCAATAATGCTCCTACACTATGCAGCTAGTCTGAAGGCCAATAATGCTCCTACACTATGCAGCTAGCCTGAAGGGGTTCAAACATTCTTGCCTTCGGCAAGGTTCGAACCCCTGACGTTCCTTTCGAAACTCCTTACCTGGAACCACTGGGATCAGCCTATCAGGTCATTCCACTGACCAAAACTCCCTACCTGGAACCACCAGGATCAGCCTATCAAGTCTGAAGGCCAATAATGCTCCTACACTATGCAGCTAGTCTGAAGGGGTTCAAACATTCTTGCCTTCGGCAAGGTTCGAACCCCTGACGTTCCTTTCGAAACTCCTTACCTGGAACCACTGGGATCAGCCTATCAGGTCATTCCACTGACCAAAACTCCCTACCTGGAACCACCGGGATCAGCCTATCAAGTCTGAAGGCCAATAATGCTCCTACACTATGCAGCTAGTCTGAAGGGGTTCAAACATTCTTGCCTTCGGCAAGGTTCGAACCCCTGACGTTCCTTTCGAAACTCCTTACCTGGAACCACTGGGATCAGCCTATCAGGTCATTCCACTGACCGAAACTCCCTACCTGGAACCACCGGGATCAGCCTATCAGGTCATTCCACTGACCAATAGTGCTACCACACTATGCACCTAGCCTGGAGGGATTCAAACATTTTTGCCGAATACCTAGCCTGGAGGGATTCAAACATTTTTGCCTTCGGCAAGGTTCGAACCCCTGACGTTCCTTTCGAAACTCCCTACCATGAACCACTGGGATATGTCCGGGGGACAAGTTAAATCATTGAAGTTTATACACTTGATGTGAGAAAGGGAGGCATGTGTGCATATAAACGCCTTGGAGCACCATCAAAATTATGCAAAGATGTCAGCTTACAGTATCAAGGACGAATAAAAGGAGTCTTGGTGCAGTGGCATGTGGACGGATAATGCACACTACAGAAAATGGTATGGAGAGAATCAAGTAACCACAAATGATCGCCATAGCAATCACAAAGAACCTGAGCAAAACAACACCCCAAATCAGCAAACCACATTGGAATCCGAAAGGAAGCAAAATGGAGTTCAAATTTTCAGTGGCTGAAAAGGGCTTACGTGAAAGTTGGGAGATCATCATAACTTGCTTTGAACTGGAAGAATTGGGTGAAGAAAGGCAGTGTTTGCTCTGTGGTTCCCATGGCAATGGTGGCTGCCAAAGCAGCCACGGAAGCCGCGATTCGGAGGATTAGATCAAAGACGGCAATCCCCCTGTTGTATCCTCCACTGGAGTGAGCAGCAGGGCCTCCAAGAAGGGGAGCTTTTCCTTTCCTCTCCCTACTTGTCTCAGGAATATTAATCTTAGTTGACTCGCTTTTCTCCATTTCTTGCTAGAATGACGAGATAATACAAGAAAAGATGATCAATGTGGCTGGAGTCCTTGTGATATTACAATGCAGTTGTAGCTGTGGCGAGAAATGGGGAGGAAGGAAGTCCTTATATATAGCACTAGATGGGAAGAGTGTGTTATTGAAGCAATTGCATGTATTTTTTCTTGATAATGGAGCAAGAGCAACCGAGCAACTATGCAAGAGGAGTGGTTTTCCAACTCTTTTATAAAGAATTAATTATATTTTTATCAGCTTTGGATGCAGAGTCAACATGAAAACTGCCTGCGCAAAACAAATTTTCAGCATCCTAATCCATACTCTTTAGCCTTCGATTTTATTTTATGATGTACATCTCCCTTTTGATAAGAACAACGTTGCCCGCCCGGGAAAAATAAATAATTAAAAAAAAAAAGACGAGCAAAACAAGAAATGGAAGGGAATACAAGACACTTGAGCTGAACATTTCAAATTACAAGGGTATATTGTTTTTACCACTGCAGTGTAACTTCATAATTATCAGTTTTCCACTGTGAAATGGTTGAAAAATAAAATAAAAAATATTAAAAAATATTAACAAGAAGGGGGAAACAGACCAGCAGGTCGAAGTGGTTCATTTATTACTCGAGGGCTTGGGGGTAATTTCAAACTTAAGGTTGGAACAGCCTTATAGTCAACGATGACTAACTGCTTGGCAAGGTCTTTGACATCGATGTAACTCATCAATAACGACATCGTTTCCAGCTGAAACTACCCACAGAGCTCTACCAATAAGGCATCAACTCCAGAAGGGCATTTTTGGCTACCATGGGATTCCCCTGGTGTGGAAAAAAAACAGATCATATGAAAATACATGGCGCAGAAAGAAGATCAAATATTTCGTTATTAGCGGGCCAGTGCGATTTTATACGAAGCATGTTTATCATCGCATCACCTGACAAATCCTTCAAGTTCCAAAACTACATATAATACACAAGACTAGCCTATACTGCCTAAAAGCCCGAAGGCTGTTCATTTAAATCAATTGACCTATACTTTACCCCCAAAAGGAAAACTTTTCTGATTCAGGGGTAGCAACGGAGGGGCTATTCCAAATGCTTTAGACAATGAGGGTACAAATTCGTTATCATAAGGCAGAGAAAAGAAATGCCAGACCACCATTCAACTGTTTGTTGCAATGACAATTGGCAGGTACAACCAAACCTAGAGTATCAAGCTCCATTGTTAATGTGAACCCAAAGCCTGACTGGAGTTGTCTAATTGCACATCCGCAATCTTGAGAACAGCTTATAACTTTCCACAATGCCCCCCTTCCGTTCAGTCTTCAAACCCTAAAGCACTGATCACCACAGTTGAGCATTCTAGTTTGACTCGACCCCATTTTCTTCACTGGATGGACTTCTGATAGAAGATGGGCTCGTGTTGTATCCATTAATTTTTATCAGAACCAAAGGGTTGTCTTTAGAAGCAGGACCATGCTCTGGACCAGAGGCATCGTCTGCTGGCTCATCCTTAACTAACTTCTGTGGGGAAGTATTTGGTTGTTGATGCAGCTGTTCCTGAACAACGTCCAGCTCTTCCTTCTGAAGTATTTCCATGCGACTTAGAGAAGGTATGTCCCCTTTGCAGTATCTGTGCCACATACTCCTGTATGTTAACTCCAAGTCTTGGATGAATTTAGGTCCATCACAAAGAGGAGACTTGGACATGAGTTCTCGCAGAGTTAATCTCAAGTTTGAGAGTGCCGTCACATCAGAGGCCAACTGCACAGCCAGACGGACATAGTCATCCTCATTTTTTGCAACCAAATGCCCCAAACCTGCAATTTTCACAAGGAAAACCATAAACAATCTAAGAGAGACCCAATTGCATCAACTTCTTTGATCAGGCGATGATTGCTTCAACAAAAAATGACACATGGCCTGAACCTTTTTCTCTCCCATCATTTCCTAACACCAGATTGGTAGACTAACCAACCAGGCGATTGCACAAGATCCCAGAACTGACCAAATAGCTGAAAGTATACATCAAAACCGCCAACATGGCAAACTTTTACAGAAACAAGCTCAAACAAAAAGAAGCAACAAAAAAAAAGAAATTTGAGCGACTCACCAACAGTACTCAAGAGGCTCACCCCCACATTATGTGCATGAACTAAACCTCTCATGGTTATGCATGGAACTCCCATGTACAGAGATTCGCATGTTGTGGTTGTTCCCGCGTATGGAAATGTATCCAAGCTGCATGTTAATAATGTGACGCATGTTAAATTCGAGAATTAGAAATGCATATTTCCATAGTTAATGAACTCAATAAAAATAGTTGAAATATATTCATAAAGGATAGATAGGAAAGGTACTAACATGTGCTCCTGGTCTTACCAACTCATACATCTTGAATAAGCATTTAAAAATCCTCACTCCCTATGGAGAGAGCACCACACTATATTCTATTTGTAGATGCAAGTTTTGTTTTATAAAGTTGTAGTTGATAGCTAACAATAAAAGAAAAAATACAGAAGCCTCATCCTGATAGAGCATACTATATTTTTAAGCGTATGACTTGGTTTAGTTATTGTTGTGCATTCCAAAAGTTACTTTAGAAGAGAGAAAAAAAATAGAGAGAGAGAGGGAAAACCTAATGTCCATGAGTGAATATGCTTGCATATGATCATGATTAAGAAGAATCAGTGGCAGAAGATCAACACGAGTCGATTCCAAACCCAGCTGCTCTAATGTCGAAAGGAATGTCTGTCTCACGCTCTCACAACAGAAGGGCTTACACTTGACAATAAGCCTCGAGTTGGAAACAGCACATAATATTCTTGCCCAAACTTGCAGCACTTTAGGTGTTATCTAATGTTAAAAGAAAAATCTATCAGTGAAAAAATGGAGACGCAACCTCCAAGCTTACACGTGGACGCACGCACAGAAATACAAACCCCCCTAAAAAAATTATTGTTCAATTAATACCTTTGCCAGATTGTTAAAGCTACCAAAAGTAATGAAGCCATTGGACAAAGCAGGAGTTGGAGAAACCGGCCCTGCTTCAGGTGAAGGTGTATAACAAAGAAAGCACGCTGGTAGTTGAATTAATTCTTCAACATGCCTGCAATCACCGGTAGTAGAAAAATAAGGCAAAGGAGGATCCTCAATAATTTACATTCCAATATGAGAAAGATAATTTTCAGCAAGGTCAACATGGAAAGCTGTTTTTGGCAGTAGAAAACTACTCCATTACATACTTCTGCTTGGTATCAAGAGGATCAGCCAATGAATCAGTTATTCTGTAATCAATGGTAGGCAAACCAGTAGTGTTTGGATAGCCGATCCAAGTGACCTATTTATAAGAAAGACAAGCTAACAGAGGTTATTAAGAAAAAACAGAGCGCAATCACCAGCCACCTCAACAAGAATCAAAAGCAGAGCTAGTAGTTTTTGA
This sequence comes from Eustoma russellianum, assembly GCA_036186865.1. Classification (NCBI taxonomy): domain Eukaryota; kingdom Viridiplantae; phylum Streptophyta; class Magnoliopsida; order Gentianales; family Gentianaceae; genus Eustoma; species Eustoma russellianum. The sequence goes on along the minus strand of AP025059.1, from coordinate 1,815,568 downwards.
CTTAATAAACAGCAAGGAGGTAGAATGCAAATAAACGGATACAAAATAGAAATATGCAAGGTAAGAGAGATAAAGATATCAAAGCTTATAAAGACAATGTTCTACCAAAGGAACAGGACAACATCATTGTCATTGTCTTCAAGATAGAAGTTATGACAAATGTATATATAAATATTTTAAAAAAAAAAGTTAAAGAAGGTGCAAAGTTGCGACACCATTTTATCATGAAAGTGGTTCATTCTAATTATTCAACTATGATTGCCTTTTAATTGGAGAAACACATGTAAGAACATTTTTTCATGCTAATCCGATGAATAATAAAAGTACCAGTGAGAAGTTAAGCTATTTACTATAGACAATTAAGCAAGTCACATAGCAAGAATTCCTCGAAGTCATACACTCTGGTTCCTAAACCAAAAAAAGAAAAAAGGAAAAAAAGGGGGGGGGCGGGGGGACAACACTATCATCTTGCATCTTAAACATACAGTTTTGCCAGAAAGTCAATCTACTTAACGAGGTGCAAACAGGCACAGCAAGAAAAACAAAGATGAGGCTCGCAAATTCGCAGGGAGTACCTGAATGGGTGCAGGCCGGCACGCCATCATTCCCAACTTATTATTTGCAGTATGACCAGTGAGTTCAATCAAGATGTCGACTTTATCTTCTCTTATCATACTGGCAACCTTTTTTTCATCAATCCCGTAAATATCTCTCCAAATGCCACCTTTTTTCAGTACTCTTTCCCTAAATCTATTAGTTTTTGCATCTGCCTGTAAGATTATACAAATGCAAAGCATTAGGGGGGAGAAGTTCTGCCACATTTATGGAGAGTTCAGAAGAGGAACCAAATGAAATCATGTGATCCCATTACATATGCATGCTATTTTTAAGTTGTTTTTGTGTGCGTGTTTTGGGTTTTTTTTTTTTTTTTTTTGGGGGGGGGGGGGGGGGGGGGGGGCTTCCAACAGCAATAACAATCAACCAACAAAGTCGCAGAACACAGTTCGAGAACAAAAAGTTACTGCATCATTTATACCTTGACAACTGCTGAATAAGTCACAACCTTGAAATTTTCATAGTCATGATAGAGGAGTGGTGCTTCTATAAAATATGATACCGAATGTGTAAAATAGTCGGGAGACACATATCCAATAACAAGAGGTCTTTCTGGATCTTTAGGGTTGTCCCACGAGGTGTACTGTGAATATAACCTCATGAAGCGCCTACCCCAGTCCCTGCACATGTATAATTCACTCAGGAATGCCATAGATATAATGCAAATTTATTGCAGAAAAGAAAACATGAATCATATAAAATTTAGAAAAGAAAACTGCATAACAAACAAAACTAATTAAGCATATAATCTCATCCACTTCACCCACTTATATTAACACAGGAATCCTGATAACAGCACCAAAAAGCCAAATTCGAATGAAGATTCTCTTCTATTTTGCAAACGTTAATACCATGTGTCAATTAATAATACCATGTGTCAATTAATAATACCATGTGTCAATTAACTTAATCAAGCAGTAAAAATCAACATCCATCACGTATGAAAGAAAACGTCCAGCTGTCAACATGCAGCCGTCACATACAATAAAACTATGTACTGAGCTCGCTCGATACATTAGTCATTTCATTATTTCTTTGAAAAAACAAAGAAGCTATCTAAAAGATTGGGACATTATGAAATGCAGTTCACAAGTTCTACCTAAGCATTACCCACCTAACACGTCAGGATAGCATCTAAGAACCTTATACATGCACAGGACCCAAGATTAACACAGGAAAGGAAGAAGAAATGTCATACATATGACAAATTACTGGACCTGTGAGCCTCATATAGTCTGTCATCAGCCCCTTCATTAATGTAGTTCATGGCCAGCAGTCGATTCTGCAGAAGAAAGCCAAAAATTAAACCAGGAATCCCAACAAAGATACTACTTGAAATAAAAATACCCACGTGTAAGAATTGAAGCCAGTTCCATAGCAAATATATAGCAGAACCATTTGCTAGCTAAAGAAACATGCAATGAATAACAATGCAAAGCTCAACAACACCTAATCCTAAGAACAATTTGCACAAATCAGCAAGATAAGAAGAAACCGAAAACATGACAAAAGCCAAGCAAATGCTAATGAACTACCAAGGTAGATTGCCAACAAACATGGTAGAAGAACCTAGGCAAAAAAAATCCTGTTAGAGAATGTAGAATATAAAATATAGCACACCGTGTATTTTGGTGTTATATACAGTAAACTCACAGTATAAATCTACAAGTCACATGACAGAGACATGAGATACACAACATAAGTAGTGTTTACATAATATCAGAGTGTGTGTGGCTTGTGTCAGGCTCTTTTCGTAATTTTAGTTGTCGTGTGTTTCTCTCTCTTCGTGTGGTTTGGCGGCATAATTCTCGCTGCCTTTCTGGTCTTTGCGGCATCATCTCCACCGCTTTTCTGTTTGTGTATCTAGGTTCTACTCGGATGCTGCTCTTTCTCTCCCGTTGGGGTGGCCTAGCAGCAGCACTCATTGCAGCGGTGTGGTTAGGTATTTCTTCTGTCCTCAGTGTCCGGCACTCAGCAGTTGGCTAAATTCTTCTCTGCCGTAGGTGTGTTTGCGTGCCTCTCTGTGATTGCCGCTGCCTTTTATTCGCCGGTGGTATTCCAGCAAACCAACGGTGGATTTGGCTGATCATTCTTGGTTGCTTTGGTTGGGCGCCTCCAATCTTCTGTTTTCGTTTGGCCTATTTCACTTGGTGTTCGAACAGCCTTGGCATTGAGAGGACTGTTCGAATAGCCCTTTTTTCCAGCACCCTTGTTTGATCAGTGTTACCAAAAAAAAGAAGGGTCGGAGGGAGGACAAAAGAAGTAGTTGGACGTGTGGTGTTTCTTCTGTGCTATCCTCCTCCTGCCTTTTCCTTGTTGGTCAGATTTTTGGTAATTACAATTGCTCGTGGACAGTAGAGGTCCGATGATTTGTTATCATTGTGGAGGAGTAGGTCAGATCCAAAGACAATGTTGGACAATGCTAGACGTTACGTGGAAAGCCTACGGAGAAAGTGGCTAGGCTAGTAGATCCGAGTAAACCATCATTGGTGCTGCCTTAGCACCGTGGCCATCTTCCCACACCGGTTCAATTCAAAGACTTATCATTTTTCACTAGCCTATCCTCCACTTCTAATTTCAGATGAGGCAATCGACTCTCGAACTATTGTTGACCACATTACAGGTAATCTTGATATTCTTCATTCATTTGTTCCCTTCAATGGGTCCTCTTTCTGACACCTATTCTATCTTTCTATTTTTTGTAAGTTAAATTTTCATATATAAGTTAAAATGGTAGATTTATAAAAGATGGTTGCTTTGAGAAAGTAACGGCAAGACAAAGTTGTCCAAACTATAGGTGGCTAGCAATAACCTAGCCAACATCTACTGCCAATCTTTACAAAAGAGTTGCTATGAAAGAGCAACGGCAAGTCTAACTTGCTCAAAATATAAGTGGCTTACAAAATAATCTCAAGACTAATGCCAACCTGATATCCAATTCCAAATCCTCCAGAATAACAATATCTAAGTAGAACTGAAAAACATTGTAAAGGGAAACTAGGGATCGCAGACTTTGACACCAAGAAGTACAAGCTCTACAGAACTCTTACTTGATGCTGAACGTTGTCAATGCCTATCCATAACCGATGCACAGTATATAGCACAGTAGAAATAAAGACAAAGGTGCATTTGGTGCATTTGAGATGCTTTCTCCCCTTAGTAGGTGTTCTGAACATCTTTTTAGGAGTTCCAAACTACAAATTCATGCAGACAAAATAGAAGTGTGCCATGTAGTAATCCCAGAACATGAGACATAAGCATGAAGATCAAACTGATGGCATTGTGCGTTTCCAGAACAGGACGGAGGTGTGCATAAGGAGGCAAGGACAAGTAAAGAACAGAGTGGAAGATTTAAAGATGCAGCGCTTGCAAGGCAAGATGAAGAGCAAGACCGTATCGTTAATCCTGGATAAATTATAGGGTCATGCTCAAAGAAGACTTGTATAAAGATACCAAGACTTAAAGTGAGTTTCCAGTTGAACTTATTACATTAGCATCCTCTCCAAGTGCCAACAGAGTAGCAAATGCTTTGTAAAATAGCCTTGAGAACCGCTTCATGATTTTTTGCCAATTTGTTCGTATAGTCTGTTGTTCATCTCTCTCCAATTATTGTAGACAGTAACAGAGAAACCAAAAACTGCTATGTCCTTCTGAAATTTTGAGTTCTGAGCATTTGAGTTTAACCAGTTGATAGTACTTTGCCATCCATTGGTCTTGTGTTTGTACTTCATCTGCTTAAGTACTACACCCCACACATTAGCTAAGTAAGGACACTGAAAGAATAGATAATTATGATCTCTACAAACTTGTAACACAAGACACATTAATTAGAAAGGATCAGGCCCCCAATTTAGGAGTTTGACTTGCGTATTCATTCTCTTCCATCAGACGAGGTTAAGAATGATCGCATGATGTGGAAGAAAATGATTACACCAGACAATTTTCTCCCATTCAACTAAAATCCAAAAGGTGAAGAAAAATCTTTGTGGCATTTTTAATAGAAAATTTTTTGTTTGGTTTTCAGGTCCAGTAATCTCGATGGCATCTTCATTAATATCCAACTTCCTTTTTAACACTAGATAAGTTATAATCGAGACTCCCTAAAGATGCCAAGGACATTCAAAAATGAAGTAGACTATCCATTTTCAATGAACTTACAAATGCAGTGTGCATATTTATCTCCAATCTAGATTGGCTTTTTCCATAGCCAAGAATAAGGTGGCCTTGGCTTAGCCACCCATAACGATTTCCCTTCTAAAAGAACAATATGCACCCATTTTGCCCCAAGTCCTTTATACTCACATACATTCCAGATTTTTCATGATGTATGCATTTTTTATAAACACAAGATCTAGAATGCCCAATCTTCATCTATCCTTCTAGAGTCACTAACATTAATGACACTTTGTTTATGACCACACAAGAGTTACTTGGGATTACTTTTTTTGAAAGTAAAATTTTTTATATATTGGCCATCAATGGCAATTTACAAAAGATGGTTGCTTTATATATTGGCCATCAATGGCAATTTACAAAAGATGGTTGCTTTAAAAGCAACATCAAGCAAATGCTTGATCAAAACATACGTGACTTACAATTATCTGCAATATCTAATGCCATCCTATACAAGATAGATGCTAAAATAAGAGGAAACTTTAATTTTCCAAAAATAATTGGCTTACAAAACTACCAACCATGTTAGGAACCATTACATACAAGGATAAGTGAATAAGATTAAAAATCAAACAGTGTAAGAAGCTGGTGATAATTGTGAATCTTTAAAGTCATATAGGAAATCCCCAACACCATGTTGTAGCATATCCAGTTGTGTAAAGGTAAAGTCATAGACTATATCACCAAACATCTCGTATATACACACTTCAACAGAACAGGATAGAAGAAAGAAATAATATACACTTATTAGAAGTCATCAGAGCACTTACTTTTTCAATGAATGTATCAAAGTTTTATCAGGGTGAAGTTGCTCCCATTGCTATTTACTTGATTAATAGAATGACATCAAGAGTGTTGTCTTCTAAGACTCCTATACAAGATCTACTAAAATGCTTTCCTCATACAAACTTATTATCCGTTTTACCTTTTAAATTGTTTGGAATACAGCATATATTCACATTCCATGTTATCATAAAAGTAAACTAGATTATAGGTCAAATAAGTATATCTTTCTAAGTTATTCAGGAACTCTCTTTTTTTTTTGTAAGTGGCTATTCAAGAACTCGAAAAGAGTACAAGTGTTATTGTCCTAAGACCAGGAAAATATTTGTTGCTTTAGATGTCAAATTTGATGAAGAAAATGCATTTTTTTCAAAAGACATCTAGGCCAGAGACAAATAAGCTTGATTAAAATGATTTATAGAGCGTAGACATTGTGAGAACATCAACCTTGAAAGTTAATAAACAAGGAAATAGAACCGAAGAGTCATTGTCTGATAGTGTATCTGGAGGCCCTGAAACTGTTAGAGTGTATTTACCTATAGTTAAAGTCTATATGATGAAAAATACACAGGTAGATACTGGTATTCAATCAAATATAGAGATTGAGACCAACTCTAAATCTAACGAACCATAACCTATTATAGATACTAGGTCTATTGCTCTCCGAAAGGGTGTAAAGGAGTGTACTAAACATCTTTTATATAACTACTTATCATATGTCCAACTAAGTCCACAGTTTAAAACATTTACTAGTTCCACAGACAGTTATATTATACCTAAGAATATACAAAAAGCATTCATGATTCCATATTGGAAAGATGTTGTTTATGAGAAAATGGAGGCACTTAAGAAAAATGAGACTTGAGAGCCTATACCTATTAGTAAAGGAATTAAACAATACGTTGTAGATGGGTCTTTAAAGTACAACACAAATGGAACTGTCAACGGATTTAAGACAAGATTAGTAGTTAAATGTTTCATATAAACTTATGGGATTGATTATTTAGCACCTTTGTTCAGTGGCAAAATTGAATACTGCCAGGGTTATTTTTTCATTAGCAGTAAATCTCGATTGAGAGTTATTTCAACTAGATGTTAAGAATGTATTCTCAAAATGGAGATATACAAGAGGTAATTTTTATGGATATTCCACCTGGGTTTAGGAATGATAAGATGACATATAGACTAAAGAAATCACTATATGGACTTAAACAGTCACTTAGGACATGGTTTAGAAATTTTGCAAAGGTTGTTATACAGTATAATTGTAAACAAAATCAAAGTGATCATACACTATTTGTTAAGCATATTGAAACTAGTAAGGTAGTTATTTTAATTGTCTATGTGAATGATATCATTCTTACAGGAGATAATTTAGATGGCATTAAGTTGATCAAAGAACAGTTATCTAAGAAGTTTGAGATTAAAGACTTAAGAAGACTTAAGTATTTTCTGAAAATGAAAGTAGGAAGGACTAAAACTGAGATGCATATATCTCAAATAAAATATATAATAGACTTACTACAAGAAACATGGATATGCTTGATTGCAAGCCAGCCCTTAACATGGACATAAGCCTAGATAATTATAGGATAGAACACCAACGGATATGCTATGTTATCAAAAATTAGTAAGTAAACCGATTTACTTATCTCATACTAGGCTTGACATATGTTATACAATTAGTTTTGTAAGTCAATTTATGCATAATCCTATTAAAGGACATCTTAAAAGTAGCATCAAGTCAAATGTTACACTTCAAGAACATGATAACAGGGACATTAACGTATTCGCATATGCAGACTAGGCTGAATCAAAAACAAGCATGAGATCAAAAATTGGATATGAAACCTATCTACGGGGCAATTCGGTCACTTGGAGGAGTATAGTTGCTAGAAGTAATGCAGAGGCATAATTGAGGTAATTAGCACTTGGATTATGTGAATCATTATGGCTAAAAAAGTACCTAGAAGAGCTAAGACAAACAATTACTTTACCAATCAAGATTTATCGTGATAATGTTTCAGCAATTAATACGGCAGAAAATCCAGTTCAACATGACAAGTCTAAACATGTTGAAATAGCTAGCAACTTTATAAGGTAGAACATTGAAGACAAAGTCATCAAAATAGAGCAAGTTTCCGCAAAAGATCAAGTTGCTTACATATTTACCAAGCTAGAATCTACACAAACGTTCCACATTTTAGCTACCAAGCTTGGTTATACTAACATATACACAAAGATTGAGGAAAAATGTAGAAATAAACACTAAAGTATGTTTGTACTTACACATATATGTACACACACATATACATAGTTTATACACATATACCTACACAGAAAATACATTGTCCTATGCTTATTTTTTATGTAATAAGTCACTGGTTTGGTGACTTGACTATTGTAACCGTTAGTCTAGCCGTTGGCTTCCAGGGCCAGTTATGGCCACTGTCTACAGACAGTGAACAGGCCCTATAAAAGGAATCGTTTGTGCATTTTATACTAAGTTTATGAATAATATTTCTTCAACTTTCTATAAATAAATGAAAGCAAGCAAGCAAGCAACTCTTGATTCTACCGAAAGACCTTTGGCAGAAGCCGAGGCCAATGATCTCTCTCGATCCTCCCTCACCTCCCGCGAAAATAACTACCTCAAACGGAAATCGAGCGGCGAAAAACCACGGCGGCGCAGGGCTGGTGGTTAGCGAGGCAAAAACGGATGGACAGGAGATCAGCTGGGCGCGAAGAGTGGCGAAATATGATTCGACGGAGGCAAAGACGCGCAGTATGAAATTCCGACCTCCAATCGAACAGAACGGGAAAAAATTACCAAAAATTGAGCATGCAGATGTAAGAAACATGACGGAGAAGTGGCGTTTCTCGGCGATTGGATATATCATAGGTATGGACCCACCGTATATGGCGGTAAAGAAATTTGCGGAGTCGCGATGGGGATCGGCGGGTTTGCTTGAAGTCCAGCGGTTGCATGGGGGTCTTTTCATCCTACGATTCCAAGATGAGACCAGTTTGCTGACGGCGATGGAATCCTCTCCTACGAGCTTCGGAAATAAGATGTTTATTATGCAGCCATGGGTAAAAAGTAGTACACCGCGGAAGCAAGAATTCAGCTATGTCTCAGTCTGGATCCGTCTCCCTGGCCTAGAGGTGCAATACTATGATGTGGAGGCCTTAGAAAAAATTGTAAGCGCAGTGGGGAGTCCACTATACGCAGATAAGAAAACGATTGATCAAGAACGATTAGCATTTGCGCGAGTCTGCGTGGAAGTGAGAGCAGGGGAAAAAGTGCCTGAAGCAATAGAATTCTTAAATGAGGAAGATAATATTGTTGTGCAGCCAGTGCAGGTAGAATGGATGCCAAGCCAATGCGTGCACTGCAAAGTGTTTGGGCATAATATACAGAACTGCAGCAAAGGCAGAAAGGAAAAGAGGAAAAACGTGGAATATGTCCCAACGGGGAAAACACTACACTTAGGTATAAACAACAGTATTATACCAGGCCGTTATGCAAAAGAGGAGGGATATGGGGAAACCAGGACCTTAGAGGAGAAGGGGGAGATGGCCACCAAAACTACAAGTGTAATAAGGAAGAATGACCAGTCGGATACTGAACCTAGTGAGCCAGTGGTGGAGCAGAGTCAGCAGGGTACTCCAGGAGTTGGAGCCTCTCTTTTGACTCCTGTCTGCACCCCAGCTTCGCCAGCACGGTTCAGGAGAGCTAGCCCGGTAAGCATGGGGAACCAGTATGAGGCTCTAACAGGAAAAGGGAAAACGATGACAGACGAAGAGAGTGAATCTGAGACTTTCGAAACCGATTCCCATGAGGAGATAGAAGAGAAAACACTAAACAAGGAGAACCAGAAACAGGCGTCATCTGGAAAAGGGAAGGGGAAGAGAAAGAAGGGGCGAAAGAAATGGTACTACCCAAATTTCGTATGAAAATCAGCAGCTGGAATGTGAGGGGATTAAACGATCCCCTCAAACAAATTGAAATAAAAAAGTTTTTAAGGCGAAATAAGGTGGACATTGCGGGCTTAGTAGAAGTAAAAGTCCGACTGAATAAAATAGAAAAAGTAGCCAGAAAAGCACTTCCCCACTGGGAGCTCTGCCACAACTCTGGTGCAGTACCCCGTGTGTGGTGTGGATGGAATAAAAGGAAGCTAAAAGGCAGAATGTTGCATGAGACACCTCAGTGTTTAACTCTTGAGATGGAGGTCTTAAAATCACAAAAACTTTTTACTTTGTCAGTAGTGTATGGATCAAATAAGAAGGAGGAACGGGTGGCATTGTGGAACACACTAAAGGAATTAGCCAAGATGCAAAGACCATGGGCAGTAATGGGGGACTTCAATACAGTCCTTAGCAGCGAAGAGAAATATGGAGGCCTACCAGTGGATCAAGAGGCAATCCAACACTTTCAGGCCTGTCTAGAGGAAACTGACCTATTAGATGTCCCAGCAAGAGGAATGGCGTATGCATGGAGTAACCGCAGAGAGGGTGATGGCCGCATTCTGTCAAAGCTTGACAGGGTATTGGTTACGGAGGAATGGAAAAAAGAGTTTCCCTATATCCAGCTGGATTTTCAAAGCAGCTTAACATCGGATCATGCCCCTGCGGTCCTCTACGTAGCAGAAAAGACTGGAGGACCAAGGCCTTTTAAATTCACAAGCTGCTGGATGAGACATAAGGAGTTCAAACGGATATTGCAGGACAGTTGGGAAAAGAAGGTGGAAGGGAGTCCTCTAAGGATGCTGCACCAAAAGTTGAAAAATCTGAAAGAACCGCTAAGGAAGTTAAATAACGAGCATTTTAGTAACATCTCAGACAGGGTGGAAACAGCAAGGAAGGTTTTGGAAAATACTCAGAAGGCATTGATGCAAAATCCCTATGACACTGAGCTGCAACAACGAGAGAAAAATGAGCTTGCCATATATGCAGACCTGTTGTATGCTGAGGAAACTCACTACAAGGAGAAAGCTAGAGTGAAATGGCTAAAAGACGGAGACAAGAACTCAAAATTCTTCCAGAGAATGGTAAAAAGCCATCAAGTAAGGAACTGCATCCTACGAATTCAAAATGATGAAGGGGAATGGATTGAGGGGGAGAAGGAAGTAAAAGTGGAAATAGTAGACTTTTACAAGCGACTGTTCTCAGACAGTGGCACTTGGGCAGAATACGATCTAGAGGGACTGGAGCTGGCAAAGCTAAATGAAAGGGATCAGCAAAGCCTCATAAGAGAGGTGACAGCCGAAGAGATAAGGCAATCCGTCTTTGATATGAAAAGCGATAGAGCACCGGGCCGGATGGATATCCAGTTGAATTCTTTAAGAAAAAAAACTGGGAAATCTTAGGCCAAGATGTGATAAAGGGGATCAAGTGGTTTTTCAATACATACGAGATGGACCCAGCCATAAATGCAACCACGATTGCTCTTATACCAAAAAAAGCTGATGCAACTAGAGTTCGGGACTTTAGGCCGATAGCTTGCTGCAATGTGGTATATAAGATCATAACGAAGCTTATGACTGCAAGACTGAGACCAGTCTTACAAAAACTTATTAGCAAGAACCAAGGTGCTTTCCTGGACAAAAGGTTGATACAAGAAAATGTATGGCTAATGCATGACTTGGTGAGGGGCTATCAAGCAAAAGGAGGGGCACCGAGATATGCCATAAAAATTGACATAATGAAAGCTTATGACACGGTGCGGTGGGGTTTCCTACTGAGAGCAATGAAGCATATGGGATTTCCGGCAAGATTTATTGAATGGACGTGGCAATGCATCTCATCAGCACATTTCTCAATATGTATAAATGGAGAGCTGGTAGATTTCTTTGAAGGTAAACGTGGATTACGCCAAGGGGATCCCATCTCCCCATACTTATTTTTGCTGGTGATGGAAGTTTTTGGAAAAATGCTCGGGAAAGCTTTTGAGGAGGAGAAGCTAAGGTACCATCCGAGGTGTGAGCAGCTAAAAATAGCCTATGTTGCGTTTGCAGACGACCTTTTTGTCATGGCAGGTGCGCATGTACCAACTCTAAAGAGCATACGGGGGGTCCTTGAAAAGTTTGGGAAGATGTCTGGTCTAGTCCCAAATAATGAAAAAAGCTCTATTTTTGTGGCTGGATGTACACCGGATGAGGAGAAGGAAATGGCGGAGGCAATTGGCTTCCCAAAGGAAAGCCTTCCAGTCCGCTATTTGGGAGTGCCACTGATCACAAACAGACTGAAAGTCGGGGAGTGTCGGCCTCTCATAGACAGAATAAAGGGGAGGATCAACAACTGGGCAAACATCAAGTTAACGTATGGGGGGCGCTTGCAGCTTATAAAATCAGTGGCAGTGAACATACAGTCATACTGGTCCAGCATCTACGCTCTGCCCAGAACGGTTCTGAATAAAATAAACAGTATGCTTTGCCAGTTTTTATGGAGAGGGAAGGAGGGGAAAAAAGGGGGTGAAAGAATAGCATGGAGACAGATCTGTCAAAGCTACAAACGTGGAGGACTAGATATACCGAACCTCATCTACCAAAATAAAGCAATGATGATGAAAACATTGTGGGACATTTGTAACAAAAAGGAAACGCTATGGATTAAGTGGGTGCACCAGATCATATTGAAGGGCAGCACAATATGGGACTATCAGCCAAAGAAAGGAGATTCATGGATGATTAAAAAATTGATGGAGCATAAGGAGATGTTAAGGGATAGAACAAAAACTGAGTTGGGGAATGGGAGAGACACATCGCTCTTTAACGCAAACTGGCATGATTATGGGCCTTTATGCAATATGGAGGGTGCCCAGTTTTTCAAAAAGAAACTGTTACTACCGGAAGGAAGGGTAGCAGACATGATTGTAGAGGGGAAATGGTGCTGGGACAGGGAGCACCAGCGCATGGATGAAACAAGTAGAAGGCTAGCTGAAAAGATTGGACCCCCACCAATCTTAGGGAATGCAGCTGATAAATTGATCTGGATGCCAGACAAGACGGGGGTATTTACACTGCGAAGTGCGATCCAGTCGCTTGGACCCATTAGCCAGGACGTGGAATGGGCAGACCAAGTGTGGTGGGGGAAGAGGATCCCCAGATACGCCGTTATACAATGGATGGTATATTGGAAAAGACTCCCAACAACAGACAGAATGATAAAATGGGGGATGGAAGTTGATCCGATATGCTGCTTATGCGGAGACCTCATGGAGACACACGAACACCTCTTCTTTTCATGTAAGTATGCAAGAAGGGTGTGGGCAGCGGTGATGATATATTGCGGTATGAAACAGGTGCCATTCACCTGGGAGGAGCGACACAGATGGCTCCGGACCAGGCCGGGGCACAGCAGCTTCCAAAGAGAGTTGATCCTCCTTGCAAACTCAGTGACAATGTACTCGATATGGTGGGAGCGGAACAAGAGGAAAAATGAGAACCAATGCAGGGGGCACCAAACTTTGAGTCTAGACATCAAAAATACAATCCGAATATATGCAGGGGAATGGAGAGGGGTAAGAAAGACACGCGCAAACTGGACAAGGTGTGTAGAGATGGGGATTAGCTTGCTTGTACTTGGAAAGCTAGAAAGAAAAAGGGAAGAGGAAAGATAGAACTCTGTAAAAATAGTTGGTACAAACGATAGGAAAGTTGTAAGTAAAAGGTTTTCCTCCGCCACACGTGAGGGTTACGTAAATAATAATCTTCTTTTGGAAAAAAAAAATGAAAGCAAAATACTGAATTTACCCAAAAGTGGATCAGCAAAGCAGAAATATGTTCTGTAACTGCGGAAGAGCTCCATAATGAAAGCAGAAATGTTGTCAAATATCAATCGAATTCATATCAGAAATGAGTTAAGGGCTTTTTCAATTAATTACACCTCAGGGTCAATAAGTATCGATTTTCTACTAAAAAAATAAAATATTAGTCATTAACAATCAACATCAGCCTGGAGTGTCTTAGAGTAACCGAAGTCAGAAATAAGTACAAAAGTAAGATTGAAATGATAACATCCAATATTTTCAGCAAAGCCCAGAGGACAAGCAAGATGCTTTGGTAAGACCATGTAAAGAATGAATCACATAGAGTACGTTAATAAGGTAGAGTAAAAGACAAGTTCATATTCACTAGCTGATTGAAGCAATACCTGTCCAGCATTGCGAGAATCAGGATCAATCTTTAGGCATTGCTCATATGCTTCAATAGCCAGATAAATGTTTCCAGCATCTCTATAAAGAACACCTACATTAAGGAAATGAAGTCAAAAGATAAAGAAAATAACAGGAATTAACCTCTTGGAATCCAATTCAACTTGCAAAGACAAAAACGACAACACTACTCAACCTTTTTCTTTCACTATGTGAAGTCGGTTGTATGGATCAATCATTTTGTTTGCGTTTTATTTACTTGATTTTTTTTGAAATCGTAGCCTAAATCTTACCCTCTTTGTTTCTCCTAATACTTAATGGATAATATGCGCCTTTAAAATACGTCCCTTTCAAAAATATCATACCATCTCAATCGTGATTCTGACCTAAGTACCTAAAATTCTCGCTTAAATTTTATACCCTCTATATGACATAAGCTACATGAATCAACTGTCTCCACTGTTCTCTATCACTGACCATATGCTCCTCAATTGCAATATTCTTACTTATTGTATCCCTCCATGTCTTCATTTGTCTTTCTCTCCCACATTTAACATGCACCTTATCCATTGTCTCGCACCAGACAAGTGCATCTGCAAGTTTGCACATGCATATACTATCTTAACCTTGACATTCTCATCTTCTAATCTATATGAGTCACCCCAACTTTTTTTTATATGTTCATTTTTTATTTTATCCTTGTATGTCCACACATCCATCTTAACAAATTCAACTTTCAAAGAAATTGCATTTTTTTGTCCACCTGGGGAAAGAGTAAAAGTCAATGAGAAAACACACGCGTATACCACCAACAATAACATAAAAGAGGTATAAACATTTACAGTATCCAAACCCTGTTACATTTATGACAATACCACAGTATGCTGCAATATTAGAGAACTGCCAAAGCATCAAATAGAGACAATTTAATTTATTCTCATACAGATTGCAGATAAAATAGAAACCTAAATTATTGTATGCCTCTGCATATGTTGGGTTGGCAACAATGGCTTTCTCAATCATGCTTGCAGCTGCATCCATTTTACCCTGCAAGCAATCATGGATAGAAAAGATTATTCTTCTACAGAAAGACATTTAAATTCTTGATTACCTGTCAAAGTCGATCATCGAACGAGTCCCTTACAGGCAAACAACTCAAAAGTCACCTAACCTGAACAGTGAAGACCACTCCAAGATTGTTTAATGACTGAGAAAAGTTAGGTTTGATTGACAAAGCCTTCTGCAAAGGTTGGAAAGTAAAAAAAGATCATTGTCCATATGAATAAGCACTAAATTTTAGAAGATCGCGTAACCAATAAAGATTAATACTAAAAGTTACCTGGTAACATTCTACTGCTTTATCAAGATTGTCCCGGTCCTTGTATATCACTCCTAAATTGTTGCATGCCTCGGCACAATGGGGATTGAAGTGGAAAGCAAGCTCATAAAATATAATGGCCTAGACAAAGAATATTGCGATACCAAAAAAGAAAACACAACCAAATTTAAAGGATAACATTAAATATAACAAGGTACACCACTAGATAATTGGAAACTGAAGCAAGCAAACAAACGATAATTAAATAAATAACGAAAGATAGTGGTTTGAAATCAGACTCATTAATGAAACAGGAACAAGTAGAACTTAAATTTCATCACTAGTTACCATGTCAAACTTGAGCATTTCACCATATGCAACGCCTAGATTATACATGGCATCCGCGTAGTGCCAATTATAGTATAGCGCTTTCTTGTAATATGCTACGCCTTGGTCTATATCTCCTTCAAGCTTTACCTGAATCCCAACACAATCTCTTAGCAATATAAATAACAAAATAATATCTGGGTTTCTGAAAGAACTGATAAGAGGAATGGGGAAGTGAGAATAACCGTTCATAGTAATGGAAAATAGTATAGCAACAATTTTCAAAGACAGGATAACCATATCATCATGGCTTCAAATTCTACTGTTTGATCTAGAAGATAAGATCCCGCTCTTTTAACGTTTCCTGGGATTTTCAGTGACTTAGTGCAAAGGCGCTGTATGCAACAGCTTAACTTTTCACCTTTGTACATGTCAAGTCCGTATTTAACGTTTTAGGTTACAATCAGAACAATAAGCAGCAATTGTCCCTTTAGCATCAACAGAGAACCATAAAGCCTAATGAACCATTTGAATTTCTTGGCAAGTTATCAAATTACTACAATCTTCAATTATTTGAACCAATACCAAGCGCAAGTAAAGGATTACTAGAGAAACAATACAATCTTACAACAAAATACCACCTTTGTGCCTAAATCAGTCAAAGCGATTGCCATGTTATTCTTCGCTATCTCAAAGTTTGGAGACACAGCCAAACACCTGAGAATGATGCAATAAGAATAGATTAGACTAACACATCTTCCAAGTTTTAGTTTTGTGTGACTATCCCTAATCCCCCATATATGAGCCTGTATATGGGTGAGGGTATTTGGATGGCAGAATGCAAGAACGGGAATGTACCTATCGTAACAGGCAATTGCTGACTCCAGATCTCCACGATTTTTATATATGACACCCATATTGCAATATGCTTCAGCATACATAGGCCTTTCAGTTGCAGCCCTCTCATAACAACTAAGGGCCACATCATATTGCATCATTTCAGAATAGACAACACCAAGGTTGTAGTAAGCAGGCTGTCCACCAAAAAGTAAAACAAAAAACAAAAATAAGATACAGCGCATCAATCTTTAAGGCCCCAAATTCCGAAATGGTAACAGCCATGCCAAAAACAAAGAGCATAAACAGGCGCAAAGAAACATGAAATTACGGCATAGTGAGGATCTATTTTGACCGCCTCATAGTACTTTTGAATTCCCTCCTGGGTGTTACCAGCAAGCTTCAAGCTGGTGCCAAGGTCAGTCAATACAATCGCTAAGCATTCTGCAGCAGGTTTATACGAAGGATCAGCTAGTAGAGCTTTCTGGTATGACTGCACAAAGAAAGATTTGTTGAAATAGAAAGTAAACTTCAGACAGGAAGATAAACCCAACAAAACTTCGGACAAGAAGATAAACCAACCAATCTAATGAGTATGCAATAAGCTCCTGATATGAATATCAGAAGATGGAGCTTACGATCTATAATAATTCAGTCGCCAGATGCAGATATGTATACGAAATTATAGAACAGGTCAGCAGTGAAATCTAAGACCAGCAACACAAACATAAAGTCTAAATTATCATCTGACATGATAAAGATGGCTGATGACGTTGACGAGACAATAGAAAAATGGCGTGCCTTCAGCCTCATGACTCCATGGCTCCAGCACGGATGCATAAATATTCCTACTAAATTTTAAGATGTTATTTTATCAAATGTCTAGGTCACGCCGGGAAATAATGCCAAGTCTATTAGCTTTATGCCCATTTTCAAACTAGGGAATGGCTTTCATTTTATTTTAGCACGAGAAATCCTTAATCTGCCGCAAAGATTCTGGACATGTACCAATTTCATCCATATCCTAACGCAACCAAATTAAACCAAGTCACTCCATTGGGAAAGTAATTAACTACCAAAGCATTTCAAATCTCATCCGATTGGATGTTCAATAAGTACTTCCAAATCTAGGCTTTAAAAAAGTTAATCAATAAAGTTGTTTAGGTATCAGCCAATGCACTCTGTAAGCCGAAACAAGAGCTCTAAGCGATTACAGATTCACTTTGATGAAAAGCATATGACATCTCGATATCTAGGTATATACTGTATGTGAAACAAAGATTTCCTTCTATTTATTCTCACACAAGACAGGTTGAAGCACTGTATTTTATACATAACTAATCTATAAAAAGTTAATACGGGAACCAAAAGATCTACATTGGACCATGGAATTTGGTGATGTTGCTACTAGTCATGCGCTAAAACTTCAGTACAGTCAAAAATTATTTTTGAGCATTACTCCTCCCGCTGAAGTAATGATAAAGTTACTCATCTGAAGAGATATTTACATATGCACTTTATAGAAATATTTATACAAAAAAAAAAACATGACGTTTTTTGAATTGATCCATTACACCTTCTTTACTTTTGCTCTTAACTATTTACAGGAAAAAGAAAAAAGTTTTGCTCTTAACTATACTCATATCTTCATTCACTAAACAAAGTCAAATGGATAAAAATCTATCATATGTCCTTTTTAACTCACACGAGGGTGACAATTATCTCCTGTTAGGTTTTTTAATGATTTTCCCACCATTAAATTTCTTTCATCTAAGTCTTTTCATTTTCCCTTTTACTTCCCTTCCCTACTAGACACCAAGGTCACAATCTCAAACATGCGGTACCAAATAGTTGTCTAGCTATCAATTCTTACATATGTACTACTACACATTTTGTCACTTCAATTGCTTTTTAAAGGTCACTCATAGATGTTGTCATAATTTATATACAAGAACTGCAAAATAACATGTTACTGACATAGCGAAAAGAATATGTATCCACCCCATAACTAAACAAGCATAAACATGCAAAGCCAGAACCCAGAGTGACAGAAAAGCTACTCATTTCAACTCGGGAAGACTCTTGGATCTCAATGCTTAAAATATGAAAATGCCAATTAAAGAAAATGTACATGAGTAGTAGCATATTGAAGGGAGCATGCTTACCAATCAATAACGCAAACATACAATTCTTTGGGGTAACATTGTCGACTTACAAGCAAAATATGATTTTATAACTGATTAGAAACAGAAAGACTGCAGTAAGCATACCTCAGCAGCCTCCACAAGGCGGCCCTCGTCCTTGTGCAGAATGCCACAGTGAGTGAGAGCGCAAGCATTTTGAGGGTCTAACCTGACAGCTTCAGCAAAGCTCTCAAAAGCAAGTTTACCCATGTTCTGCATCTGCAGGCAAGTTCCTTTCCCAATATGAGCTTCAACATTTCCAGTATCTTTCTCCAATATACACTCATAAATGTGAAGTGCATCCACAAATTTGTTTCTTGACCGAAGAATGTTTGCATAAGAAAGAACATCCTTGCAATCAGAACTCTTCTTTACAGAACCGCTGCTCGACAAAGAGCCTCCAGCAGCAGATGAAGGCCGCTCTTTCTTGAATACACCATCTTCACCGGATAAATAATTTTCTTTGCAAGAACCATTATCCTTATCCATCAACCTCGTCTGCTCCGTTGGTGCTTACCCAAACTAGACCAAATAATTCAAGACTTGTCTCCTGAAAAGGGTCAAAACCAATGAAATATCATGGAAACCATCCTTATTCACTCAAATGTCGTGACAGCCAAAAAAACCCCAATGCCTTAAAAATCTTAACCATGTATACAAAACAAAGCCAACAATGCTAGAAAAGTATACTTTAGGAACAAAAACTGGCACAGAATCGTCATTTTGTAAGTTTCCTCTTAGCCCTTAGACCCGAGTTCCAAAGCAAACATGTAACACACGAGCAGCCCAGCAAAATTCAGTTTTACTCCATATAATTTGGACAATCAAGCAAAAAAGACCAGATGAAGCAAATTCAAATTTAAAATACAATTATTACAAAATAAAGGGGGACCAAAAAAAAGTCGTAAAAAAGATCAGAATAAATTTCATACACGTAAAACCAAAGAAGCAAAACAAACTACGCATTAAACATTAACAAACACTTACTTTCAAATAATCAGAGAGCAGAGGGGGATCAGTGCTGGACAACACAGAGTAACACAGTCGAGTGTGTGCTCTGTGAGCTACCCATATATCTATTTGAGGCTCTGATAGGGTTCGCGGGAGGCGATGAGAGTGAAAAGCCAACCGGAGGCGGTTTTTTCTTCTCTCCGACAGATGGAACTTCACGCGCCGAAGCCCCTGGGTGTTCCTCGGCTACGCACCATGCCCCCCAAATGGAACTACTTTTTGACTTTACTAGCCCTGTAGAATGTGCTTATTTGCGGAAATGCCATACGGGTCCATGGACGATATTTTAAGGGTGGTGAACGAATTGGAGATTAATATGGGAATTTAAAATTCCCAACAAACACGACCTTTACAAGTCGCTGAATAATTTCGGATTGCCTCGGCTTGTATTTTTTTTAAATAACAAAATTGTTCTATGTCAATTTAACTTTTCAATTTTCAATCCGTACATAACTTAGTTACTTTTTTAGATTTTTACACAATCGACGACAATGTTCATTCATAACTTATCAATTTTCAATGCGTATCCACAATTTAGTTGTTTTCTTACATACACAATTGACAACCAACATTCCCATATTAACATAAATTAGACGTGTAAATCCTATACGTTTTTTTAACATAAAAATGTATTAGAAATCAAAAGATTTTTGATTACATCTACCCTCCTCTGTCAAGACTTAAAGACAAAAATCCATAAACCTTAAACAAAAATTGGTTTAGAAAATCTTCGATTAAACATCGAATTTTATAAACTCAAGTTATTTAGCAAAGTGAATTGAACATGATAGGTTAATTTCAGACTTAAATCGTCGGCATCTTCATTGTTGTTTTGCATTTCATATTGTGATAATGTATTCACATGTTTGATGTTTCATCAAAATGAAATTGTTCTCTCGCACGTTCTTAGGTTATAAAGAAGAACACGTATGCCGACATCGTAAGAATAAGTCATGTTACATCACATATATAAAGTAGAAGAACATTGCATTTATAAGAATTTTAACCCATTGTTACATCATCATGTGGTGACGTACATGATTTTTGTAATATATCTATAAAATGAATGAACATTACAGTTGTAATGATTGGGATCGCATACTTCTAGACATGTATATTAATTATTCAGATACACAATAAATTGCAGTCAATAAAAGTATATAGGTACACTATAAATGGAGATAGGCTCACTATTAAATGTTTCAAATTTGAAGCTTTATATAGTCCTCTTTTTTTCTTTTTCTTGTTATTTATCATATCGACAAATGTCATAATTGTTACGCCGACCATCAAGTCGTGAGGCTTTCTGAGAAGATGTTTTCTATTTACATTTCCGTCTATTTGAGTTTTGACCAAACATCACATGAACGTATGTAAACATATAAACTTCCAAATAATTTCTACAGTAAGACATTGAACATATTAGAATATTGCAGAATTTGTTGTTTCCATGCACATACATTGCTCGCATTTAATTTATTTTCCGCCCTCTGATTGGCCAGAAACAACTTTGGTCATTAAACTTTTGTTTTCCTTGACGGGCAATGTTATAGATAATTATTGGTTGTGAAGTGTGAGCTATGAAGGACTGACGACTTCTATTTTATTATAAATTTCGTAGCTGACCATTGTGAGTTGTAGAGAAATTTAATAAAATATTATAGTTTAATAAGAAAGTCTCAAAATACCTTGCATTTAAAAAAAAAGTTTTAAAACAACTAAGGCGCAGTTAGCAATGATGCCAAATGGGACCTAGGACGGTTTGCGTCTAAAATCATCTTTAGATTGCACTAGAAGTTACGCCTCATGAGGTAAGTAGTTTTTGGGTACAGAATGACTGTTTTAGATACGCAAAACCACTCAGACATAGGACGACATTGTCAAACACGTCTAAGACTTGGATGGCACGACCAAATGCGTGCTGAGCCTTGGACGGCACTGCCAAACCGTCTTAAGTTGCTTGATGGCAAACATCAATAATTCAAAATTTGATTGATTGAACAAGTTAAACGGCACGCAAAATACACCCAAATTCTTCAATATTATCAAAACCCATAAATCAATGCAGTGTAAGTGTAACAATAACTTAAATTTTGCATTTTTTCCTAGTCCATGGAATGATTTGTTTGTTGAGTTTTTCCCACAAACACAAATGATTTATAATGGTTACAATTAGGGTTAGGAATTGGTTCAGTTTAGAGTTAAGGTTGGCTTTGGGTTGAGGTTAGGTTGGGTTATGGTTAAGGTTAAGGTTAGGTTTTGGGTAAGATTATGGTTTGAGTTAGGATTAGAGATAAATATGTTAGGGTTGTGGTTTAGAGTTAGGTAATATTCGTGTTAAAGTTATGGTTAGATTAAAATTAGGGTTATGGTTAGGTTCGAATTAGAGTTACGGTTTGAGTTAGGATTAGAGATAGAGTTAGAGATATGTTAGGCTTATGGTTTAGGGTTAGGTTAAGGTCAGAGTCAGGGTTACGTTAGGTTCGTGATTATGTTCAAATTAAGGCTAGAGTTAAGGTTAAGATTATGTTATGATTAGGGTTAAAGTTAGGATATGGGTAGGTTTGTATTAGGTTTAGGGTTAATGTTAGAGTTAGGATTCAAGTTTGGGTTAGAGATAGGTTAGAGTAATGGTTTTGGGTTATATTGGAGTTTGGGTTAAGGTTAGAGTTTTAGTTAGAGTTAAAGATAAAGTTAGAGATAGGTTAGAGTTATGGTTTAGGGTTACAGTTAGGGTAAGGGTTAGAGTTAGGTTAGGGTTCGGGTTCGGGTTAAAGTTAGCGTCAGTGGTAGGATTAAGTTAGGCGACGTTTAGATTCGACTTAAAGTCAAGGTTAAAATTATAATTAGGGTTAGAGTTTGAGTTAGTGTTAGAGATAGATTAAAGTTATGATTTAGATTCAATCTCATGTATCGTTTATTTATTTATTTTACTGTCATTTATTTATTTATTTTATTGATTAAATATTGTATAATAGTTAATATTACCACCTTAAAGTTTGGCTAAGTTTCCTCCAAAAATAAACTACAATATTTCTCACCAAATTGACCATATTTCAATTATCGATTACAAATCTTTATTCAAGATGCAACATAAGCATTTATTTGGAAACGTCTAGAGTGAGAAGACAAAGGCCTCATCAAGAACACAAACATTTCCAATTCAAAATAAAACCGAAGTTGAAGTTTTCTCTAAGTTACGTGTCTACCGATCATCAATATTGTAACCGGTTACCGTCGTACTAATCTCCGTCGTGTCTTTCCATCGGCAAGGTTAACGGGCCATTACCGGACTGACAGCTTCAAAGAGTATCATATTGCGCTGTTCTAGACTTTCTTCTAGGCTGTTCCGGAGCTTATCGATCACTTCGGATCTCCAGAAAGCCATGACGCCCACGGTAAATACAGATCTGATACCATCGTCCCAAAATATCGCTGTTAAAGACTTCAATAAATTCCGTGGATTGCATGTTTGTCATCGAAAAGGATATTTGTCTATTTGATGCACTTCGGATTTAGATATTTACTTGAATTGGTTGAAAATGTGGCAGCAAAGGAGCAATTCAGGGTTGACTCAAAGCCCTAAATCCCCATCTTCACAAGCACTGTATTTGTCAGTTTCGGTGACTGATCCTGCTAAGATGGGCAATGGCGTCCAAGCTTACATCTCATATAAAGTTATCACCAAGGTAGCAGATTTCTAGATGTTGTTGCTTCTTGTGAACTGGGTTGGGTTATTTGCATTTAAGAGAGTTATGGAAAACCAAGTCCAATGAGAGCTTTAGAACGTTAAGATAATCTATTCTCCGTGTGTAGTTACAGTTACTAGCAATTTATGAAGGTGCTTGTTAGTCGGTTGATAATTTTGACTGAAAACAAGTGATTTGTTTCATTGATATTTCATGTTTTATTTTGATTGTTTCATCAGATAGTTTGACCTTTTGTTGTATAATTTTGATTGTGTTGAACTGAGTTACTGAACCTTGAAAAGGAGTGGAAACTTGTTTTGACAGACAAATTTCCCTGAATACCAAGGAGAAGAGAAGATTGTTATTCGGCGTTATAGTGACTTTGTTTGGCTGCGTGACCGTCTATTTGAAAGATACAAGGGTATCTTCATCCCTCCTCTTCCAGAGAAGAGTACAGTAGGTAATACGCTTGTAATGCTCATGTTTGGTCTGTTTGTCGTAATCGCTTCATGAGGAAAAATATTGGCTTATCAAGGCACTCTTGACAATTTCATCAATCTGAAAACCAGTTAATGTGAATGGTTCTAGGTGCATGAGTTTGTAAAGAATGCAGAGTCTCGTCTGTGAATCGATATGTTAGTTTTCCTTACAGTGTCTATCTGCACTAGTTCCATATTGCAATTGTCAGCTTTCAGTACACTTCTCCTTCTGACAAGAAGTTAAGAAGCTTTGTGTTATTGACCATTGAAAGTCATGAATGTCTGATTTTTAGCCAAAGTTTTCTTTCCATATGAGTTGTAATGTCCATAGTTAGTCTGACGAAAGAAAAGCATGACATGCCCTCAAGTTTCTGAAAAAAATGTTGTCTCATAGTGGTATTCAAGAAA
Organism: Eustoma russellianum; assembly: GCA_036186865.1. NCBI lineage: Eukaryota > Viridiplantae > Streptophyta > Magnoliopsida > Gentianales > Gentianaceae > Eustoma > Eustoma russellianum. The sequence goes on along the minus strand of AP025059.1, from coordinate 1,791,590 downwards.
TCAAGGCATATAGTGTATCTTATGGCTATGATGGGCCACATTAAAAAACTGAGAAAGCCTGTGGATCTAAAAGGGCGCAATCTGTAAGTGTATTTCCAACCGTTCTGTTAGCATGTTCATCCTCCAAAAGCACATGTGCGTGCTTCTTTTTGCTAATGTTTCTCTTGCTGAACATGTTGATTGAAGTGAATGATTTTGTGACACTGTAAATTCATTTGCTCTTGGGTAGAGAAATTTAGGTTCAGCGCGGAGTTCATTGAAATGCGACGTCAAGCGCTGGATGTGTTTCTCAATCGTGTAGCTTCCCATCATGAGCTTCAGCAGAGTGAGGATCTGAGGATATTCCTGCAGGCAGATGAGCTGGTAATTTTCTAAATTACAGAGGTTAATATTCTGATATTCACTTGACGGCGAATGTATTTATTGCCTGAACAGTCCGGCTACTAATGTACTTTCCCTAGTGAGTTGGAAAATTTATTATTTCCTGAACAGTCAAGGTACTGATGCATGTAATTTTTGTTTTATTTTATTTTTCGAGTGCGTGTACTTTAAGATGTATTTGGTTGAATTAAGAAGCGTAAAATTTCATTCTGTAGGCATCTGTTAAAGCACTGGACTAGAGCCTTAAATTGATACTATGAATCACAAGTAGGTTCTCGCAGAGATTGGTTGTGCATTTTAAGTATTTTAATCCGTATGAGTAGACTCCTATGTAAGATCCTGGAATATATTGACAAAAGGTCAATTGAATGAATTGCTTACTGTGGCTTTGCGTCATTGAAGCAGTTTTTATTAAATGGAACTTGTCACGCATCCTGAGTGCGGGGTCTGGATAAGGATGTTTAATGGTCAATTTGTCATGCAGTTGGCATAGGTTGCATCAAGTCTAGTCACGTTTTCAGTGGGTATGTCTTCAGCCATAGGACAGCAAATTGACTTTTGACGAAAAATAAGAGGTATCCTGATATTTGTATATTGTGAGAATGAGTGAATTAACTCATCCTTCTTCGGGCAAATATGTTTCGGTTTAATGTTCTCCTATAGTTTCTGTTAAAAGACTCTTGTGAATGATGATTAATTTTATTATCGTGTTTTCTATTTGCTGATTCTGCATTCTCCTTTTCTTCTCAAATTTAGTCAGATAATCTTTCACATAAGTTTTATATCTAATTGTCTTCCCATTGCCGTGGAGTAGACTATGGAAAGAGCCAGATCACAAGAGACTGGTATTTTTAAGAAGAAGCCAGCTGATTTAATGCAGATTTTCAAGGTATGTGAGGATTTATTAAGTCTGTATTCTTGTTTTTAACCCACTCAGATCCTATAGTCTTTAGGGCATGGGAGTAGGTCTATGCGCCAGATGGGTGGGACTTCTGCTGACATGTGCTTCCTTTGTTGTTTTCTCTGGAATGTTACTTCTTTTTGCAGGATATGCAATCTAAGGTGAGTGATGTTGTTCTTGGCAAGGAGAAACCTGTTGAAGAGTCAAATACTGAGTATGGCAAGTTGAAACATTATGTACTTGAGCTCGAAGATCATTTGGCTGAGGCTCAAAAGCATGCCTTTCGTCTTGTAAAGAGACATAGAGGTAGTAGTCTTTTCATCCTCTTTAAAAATATTTGTAGTTTTATAATTTTTTGTAATGAGATTAAGCTAGTAGGTTTTTGAAAGTCCGCAAAAGATTAGAATCATGTTTTTTTTTTTTTTTTATTTTCTCACTGGATATTTTGTGTATCCAAGGAGAATTTTAAAGGTTAGATGAAGACGTGGATATGGACTCTCAAATCTGGTTATTTATTTCAGCATCTTTTTCCATCTCTCTCTCTCTCTATTTATTTATTTATTTATTTATTTTTGCTGTTTCTGCTTTGGATGCATCAAGCTCCGATCCCATTGAAGGTTCATAGAATGTGTCATGATTTTATTGTTAACGTGTTCCTTGGTTTATTATTTTTCTTTCACTTTCCTCTTTGGATTCTGTTGAACTTAGTCTCTGCAATGCTCTACGCCAGAACTAGGCCAATCTCTCTCAGAGTTTGGGAAGGCTGTCAAACTCCTTGGAACCTGTGAGGATGGTGCACTTGGAAAGGCGTTTTCTGAGCTGGGGGCTAAATCAGAGACGATTTCTCTTAAGCTACAGAGGGAGGCAAGTATTTTCCTGGATCTGCCATATGAACTTATTAACTTGATCTATATTTGTCGGAACTTCTGACTTTGATTTCTTCCAACATGCAGGCTCACCACCTTTTGATGAACTTCGAGGAACCTTTGAAAGATTATGTCCGGGCTGTGCAATCAATCAAGGTGTATGGATGTCTGCTATTTCTGCTGTAGAATGATTATGATTTTCTCATTCTAGTTAGTCTCTCTATGGTGTTGCTAGTAGTGAATTTATCATTAGCAATATACTAAGCTCATTAATTGTTTAGTACCTATACTTGTCTTCTATTTTTGTTTTAAACTGCTTTCATCTGATTCTGTACAGGCTACTATGGTAGAGAGGGCAAATGCTTTCAAGCAGCAATGCGAGTTGGCGGAAACTATTAAGTTCAAGGAAATTGATTTGTGAGTGTCTAACTCTCGTACCTTTTGGCTTCTCTGGGCCACCTGGGTTGGGGATAAACAAGAAAATAGGTCTTAGATTACTTTGATTTTGATATAGTTCCAGTTATGGTGTTGCAGTGTATTGTTTGTTGTTGTGTCACTAGATATTATTCAGTTACTTTTCCAGTTTGTTTCCAACTTGGGATTTAATTGTTCTTTTGAGCAGTACTAAGTAACTCCTGAGGGTTAGGTTATGTCTCTGCTTTATTTCTGGAATAATTCTCACGGAAAGATTGTAAAATAAGCTTACCTAATGTCTAAGTCTTCTTCCGTAATTAAATAGAAGGGTTCAAGTGTTCAGCTGATTAGCTGTCTAAGATATTTTCTTTAGGTAATTGAAGTCAGGACTTGACTCAAGCAAAAGATTTCAACAACTCTTAGATCTTTTCCTTGGTCTGTTACCCTCTTACATCCTACCAAGATATGCTAGATTTTTAAAATTAATGAGCTAGACCGTGAAGGTCTATTGACAATTTCAGAGTTAAATTTCATAACCATTTTAATCTTTGGGTTCTTTTTTTTTTTTTTTTTTTTTTTTTATGTTTTTGGTTTTTATGGGATTCAGATGAAATGTTTGGCTCAATACGTATGCATTTGTTTTGTGTGTGTTATTTAGCCTAGATTTACAGTCTTTTGGTACTCTGGACCTTGAAACATTCACTTTCATAATCTGAGCCAATCCTAAGCATCGAAGCATCTTCTGCTCTACGCTCTTTTTTGAAGCGTTCAGATTTATTCATAAATTGAATTTCAACTTGATGGGGTTTGGAACTTGTCTCTATCTCGCTTTCTGTTCTTTATGTTGATAAACTATATGGTGGAAAATTGGATAAGCACCTCTGTGCAAGTATTGAGTGGACAGTCCATTCTCAGGGTGATGGTGGTCACCAAATATGAATCTGCATGAAGTAATCCACTACTGGAAGCACTTTTAACTGTTCCATCTCCATCTGCAGGAGCAAGCTCAGGCTGACTCGTTCAGAAAAATTGGCTGAAGCAGAGAGAGAATATGAAATGGTTGGTTTTTTCAAATTTTCTGTTTGATATTTTATCTCTCAACTGTTATGTTCTCCTGATATTTGTTTTCTGGCTCAGCTTAAGGCCAATGGCGAGGATGCTACTAGAAGATTTGAGACAATTGTGAGGTTAATGAATGAGGAAATTGTTCGGTTTCAAGAGCAAAAGACATTAGATTTAGGCCTAGCTTTCCACGAATTTGCCAAAGGACAAGCACATCTAGCCAAGGGAATTGCTGAAGCTTGGCGAAGTGTTCTTCCCAAGCTTGAAGCTTGTACTTCCACCTAGCAGAAACTAAAGAAAGAACCTGTGCCTCCTTTCTATATATCAACTCGACTGGTGATAGGTATGCATGCGATCCATCATCTTCCAGTCTATTCTTGTGCATATATTGCAGCCTGTAAGTATGTGCATACTCAAAAGCATATGACCAAGCTTTAAGGAGGCCTTGTCGAAAATAGAATAGTCAAGCTGGACCCGTATCTTCTGACTGTAAGCTTCACAAACGCGAACACCATCATTTCATGCTACTAGTGTCAAGTGCTATTGGATATGTTCATTTAGCTAATCCGACCAGATTTGAGCAAGTCGGCCCACATGGTTTATGATAGCTAAAGCTCGCAACAGAGATTTGTCTCCCCATGGTTTGAGGATGTTCCTGTTCGTGTTCTAGAATAACGAGGTTTAGGAATTTACATGACCCCCCCCCCCCCCTCCTTCCCAGCCTTGAATATCTGTGTTTCTCTCCATGGGTTTGCTTGTTTGATGTGATGGCGGAGGATTGAATTCTGATGTGTGTCCCTGTGTGTGTTTGGTTCCCCCTCTGTCTCTTCGTAAGGAAACTATGAAGCTAAAGTTTGTTTAAAAAAACATTTTTTACCTCTTGTTTCGTAAATGGCTTGAAAGTGAAGAATCGGAAAAATACGAGTTTTTATATAGTTTACAACTATAGGATTATGTCTTATTTTCATTATCGTATTCTAATCTGCTGGTGTAACAATTATGAATCTAAACTCTTTTGAGTCGGAGACATGTTACTCTGTTTTTTTTTTGTTTTTTTTTGTTTTTTTTTTTTTTTTTGTTTTAGGAAGAAGTGTCGGTTTGGATAAAAACAGATATGGGAACGTATGCCTTCTTTTAAATTTTAGAAAACGGAAAGACGAAAGAGGTGAGCTTGAGTAATTGAAGAGTAGTAATGAAACGCAGTGATCATTTATGTGGACGAGGGAGTAACGAAACGCGTTCAAGTATTACATAGGTACGATGGTGTTTTTTTGGGATAGGATCCTCTCACCGCTTTTCTCTCACCGCGTGCGTGACCGCGCGACACGTGGCAAAAAGGGGGTGGTGAGGCTGAGTGAAGGTAACCCTCATCCAGCCTCACCACCCCCTACTGCTGTCACATGTCGCGTCCTGGGCCGCGCGGTGAGTGAGGAGATCTCATCCCGTTTTTGCACGCATAAAAGGTCGGAACAACTTTACACGATAACTCTTGGTGTCTGTTTTTTTTTTCAGCCTGTTTTTTTTACAGTTTCAGCGTTTAATTTTACCGGTAGTATAAATAGTGAAATTTCAGTTAGTTTTTATTTGCAACAAGAGTTATTGAATTTGAGCAAATGAAAGTTGGTCATGAGAAAGATTATTGTTGTATTATGTCAACACATTGACTAGTCTTCAAGAAACGTGAATTTTCAACCCTATCAAACATAGTTTCTAGGCAAGACTTTTGGAAATATAAACTAGACATCTGAAGGCTTATTTTGGCACAAGAGTCGATTTATTTCACTGAATATACAAAAGGTTAGAGTCTTTCAAATTTTACTAACATTCTGTCTAGTATGAACATTTGAAAGTTACCTGTTTAAAGAGTAACGTTTTTAATTTTTGCTCATCTTTGGACAGACTGGGTTGAGCACTTTAAAATTCATTTTTAGAAAGCTTCATAGTTTTTGAAGTTGTATAATGAGGTAATAATTTTTTCCGAAATGGGTGATGATTGTGAAAATTCGGAATGAGATTCGAGGGGATTTTTAAATGGTTAAAAATAGTGTAATTTTTGTTAATCACTATTCACCCTCGTCAAGTGGTGTTTGTATATGTGTTACGGTCCAACAGCTAATAGATAAAGTATAAAATACCAACAATATAAAATACTTAATCTAGATAGTAAAAAAATTCAATTGAATACTAATGTGAATTATTATAATGACTTTCTAATATAAGATTATCGGTCTAAGTTACACTTTGTTAAAAATTACGTAAAATAAAAAGAAACGGATTTTTTTGGAGACGAATAAAGCCAGTAACGAAACATTAGGGAATCAAAACTCGGGTAAAACTTTGCCATTAGTCAAAAGACGAGGACCTCTGATGCCGCCTTCTTAAACTTAACAATAAAAGTCAGGGACACTATGGGAATTTCGATCGGTGAAGAACCAAACCCTAGGTATAAATCTAAGAGAAGATACGTTCCAGTGCTCCTCTGCAATCACCGGCTTGGGTTTTAGGAGCTCGATATCGAAAACTACGATTAACCTTCGTTCAACTCCTTTACTCCAGGAATCATGGCAAGTTTGCTTCTTAAGCTTGCTATGTTATTTATCAGAGCTTTGCACTGTATTCTTTAATCAGTACGCACTTTGATTTGTTTGTTGAAAATTTTCTTATATTGTATTCAGCATTTTTAGAATTTATGTTTGTCCAAAAATTTTGATCAATAATCTCTTGCACAAAATTGTTTTGGTTGATTTTGATTGATTTATTTGTCTTTCGACCGGGAAATTTTTATAATAGTTTTTGTTTCTGTGCAGAAAGGAAAGGAAAATTAATTGGTTTGAGAGTGATTTCATTGATCAATGGATTTTTTCTGACAAGTAGATATTAGTGAATTCTGAGTAATAAATTTTAACATTGATTTCATATGTTCTCTTTGGTATTTTGTGTTGTTTGATGAATATAGTCGAAGAGAAGGACCAGGGAGCCAAAGGAAGAGAATATCACCCTAGGGCCTGCTACAAGGGATGGCGAATTGGTCTTTGGTGTTGCCCACATTTTCGCTTCTTTCAATGACACCTTCATCGTGAGTCTTTTTGTTTCCTTTCAATTCTAGTGATCTTGTTGATTGAGAGGTTTTCTTTGATTTAAAACATTTTGTGCATTACAATGCAGCACGTCACTGACTTATCAGGAAGGGAAACCATGGTGCGCATTACTGGTAATTTGTTTCTTTATCTCTTTTCTTTTTCTTTTTGTTAAGGTAAGATGTATATGATTTGCATTATATCTAATACCAGTTAGTCAGTCATATGGTTGCATTTTCCAGACTACTCTGGCTTTTGGTTATTGTATATGTCCTGCGAGTCAGTTGTGATATTTGGCAATGTGAACCGAGCAAAAATTTGATATGATTAAGTACCTATCTAGAAATTCAGTAATGACTTGCAAAAATATCTGAGGATATTCTATTCTGCTGTCTCTGTTTGTATTGTGTCCAGCTGAGTTTTATGTGTCCCCAGAAGCATATTTGTATACACTTAGAAGAACTTAAGGTCTGTACGCTTATGAAGGTGCATCTATCTGGATGTTTATTGAGTCTCTTTATTGTGTTGAGGGGTGTGATCAGCGACCTATTAAACATTTCGCTTTATGGTGTTGAGGGATGTGATCAGCAACCTATTGGTTGTCTTCTTTGGACATTCGTCTGTTGCCGATATTTGTCAAGCCTTCTGCACAAAATGGGTTTTGAGATATGTTCTACAAGTAAATGTCAGGGGAAAGGCTGGTCTGTGTGAATTGTTAATTAGCACAAATAACCAAGTCTATTTATTGGTTGATGGCTAATTGCAATCCAGTCTTGTGTCAGCATTTTGATGGCAATACACTGGTGTAACTCCTTGAACTTAGCATGCTTTTCACTATTAAGCTTGAGTGACCCGAACTATACTCATCTGAGTTTATGGATATTTTATAGTATACGAACCACACAGCTTCTGACTATTTGGAGGTTATGTGCGTTTCTGTCTTCTTATCTTTTCAGTGGCTCACATAATTGCAGGTGGCATGAAAGTGAAGGCTGATAGAGATGAATCTTCTCCATATGCTGCTATGCTTGCTGCGCAGGATGTTGCTCAGAGATGCAAGGTTTGATTCTTTAATTTGTCCTAGTGCACTGATTCTGGTTATTGGTTTTTGTTCATTCAATTTTTATGGGGAACCTCTTTTATGTTTGTGTAGAAATTGTGCATATATTTTTTCCTCTAGTGCACTTATCATCTTGTAATTTTTCCTGTGCAGGAGCTTGGGATCAATGCCCTTCATATTAAACTTCGGGCTACCGGAGGAAACAAGACGAAGACACCTGGTCCTGGTGCCCAGTCTGCCCTTAGAGCTCTTGCTCGGTCAGGCATGAAAATTGGTCGCATAGGTAAAGACTGTTGTAATAAATTATGCTTGGTTGAACGTGATCCTTTCATGCTCATTTAAGCATGTTGAACTAGCTGTTACCTTGTACAAATGAGAAAATCAGCTGTCATGCTACTACTGATTATTATGATTACACTTGATTCCACTTTCTACGCTATCTCTGTTCATCTTTATTATCAAATTTTATTGTCATCAACCTAAAGTTAGTTCACTTTGTGATTTGTAAATTGATTTTCTACTCTTCCATTGCAGAGGATGTGACTCCAATTCCCACCGACAGCACACGTAGAAAGGGTGGCAGAAGAGGAAGGAGGCTGTGATTCTTCTGCATACAAGTTTGTGCTTGTGTCAGACATTTTCTTGTAACGCAACATTGGTCTCTCTAAGATGTTTGATACAGTTTTGTAGTTTTCAGTGCTACGTATGTGGCGTTTGGATCATCATCAAAGGCGGAGACATATGTTTTATTGGATTTTTAGATGTGTGCCTTTCTCTATGTATTTCAGTATCTTACAGTTACAGCTACAATTTCAAAATTTCAGTTTATTCAACTACTTGGTTCTTAATCTTTCTGGTTAAAACTAACTTTTTTTTTGAACTTTTTTAAAAAGTAAAAGGGTAACATCAATAATGGAGTAAGGGATTAGTGTTAGGTGGAGATGAAGGTTAGAATACATTTAATGTGCTCGTCTCCATTTTATAATTTCTCTTGCTATCAGGTTCAAAATATTGACTAATGGAGTTGCAACTCAATACACCTTTTGGCTATAAAGTGCCAAAGATGTAGTTGTGGCTCCTTAAATTTTATCCCATTCGTCAACTTTGTCAACTGGGTTGGTTAGCTAGCAGTTGATTTTCATGGGATGGTATATGCATGTTTTCCATCACAACCCCCCGTCCCCCCAAACACCAGAAAAAGAAAAGATCATTTACTTTATACCAGTGTCACTACCAAAAATGGGGAGCATATAATAAGTGCGCTGTGACTAGCACCGATTTTTGACATGCGGTTAGTATGAGATCGCGGTGTTTGGTGTCAGAACATTTAGTTAATCTGTGGCAATGAGTGAAAAGGCTTATGTGCAGTTGTCATTGTTGAGTTAAATGCTGTATAAGACCGTAGGTGATAAGCCGGAAGGTCTTGACGATATCAAGTTATCGTGCCCCTTGTGCTTCCGGTGATGGGCATGAAGAGGAACAGACATGCTAACAAATGGTCGCAGACAGAGCTGGTGCTGCCACCTCCTGAAGGTGAGCTAATTCTGGAAACCCCGTCTTCTAGTTTGGTATGCTGTTGATCTCGAAAAACTGGAAAGAAAACGTAAAAATTAGGCTTTGCTTTGGTTTAAATCCATTGAACTGAAGCTGCATATATAGAGAAATTAAACTATTGCAAGTTGATTCTAGTTCGACCATTTGGTGAATCAAATAAACAACTGGTTTAACGCGCAAATCTTTTTCAATACTTGTACTGAATTTTCGTATTTCTTTTGTGACATTAGGTGAATTTACTTGAACCCACCATGTTTTATACTCTTCTTTGACTTTGGAATGACTTTGGAATATGATGAAATAAAGCAAAACGACTCACTAAATTGGTTGCGAAGTTGCAATTGATCGACATAGTTTGACGCAATTTTCATTATGGGTCATCAGGAAGCAATCTCTGTGTGTTTATAACATATGAGTATCATATGAGTATGGTTGTGTACATACATATGAGTATCATATGAGTATGGTTGTGTACATCCGACTTCTCATACTCCATCTGTCCTGTTTACGTCATACCGCCCTTTTAGAAAGTAGCAATGAGCTTGAACAGGAGTAGACGATATACACTGATATATGTAATTATGTATGGAAGCTTCAAATACCATTCATACCCTGCCAAGATCAACTGGGCTTAGGAATTAATTGAGTTGAACTTTTGATAGTTAAGTGAACCTATGTTCTTTCCTCGTTGCGCAAATTTTAAAACGGTACAAACAATAGTCATCTTAGAACTTATTTTCACTTTTAAAGCTATGTTTCGTAGTTAATTTTTTTGGATAGTTCATTTGTACAAATCTGAAAAAAGGCAATTATGGTAATATGTCTTGAAAGGAGAGTATTCTTCAAACAGTAAGATATAATGATTACTTATAAAGCATAATAAAATTGTGATTCTGATGGTGTGTCTCTGACAGTTTAGCTCAGGACTTATAAGGAGTGTTGTTCAAACACAAAATTATAATTATAATTAATTTAAGCCTAAAATAATTATTAAAAAATGACATAGTGACATGTAAATAATAAGCGGAATTCTCAATGTATAAATAATAAGTGGATTTCTCCATATTATTGACAAATCTTTACAAATGGAGCCATAATCACCGCATGGTCCTGAGTAAAGAAAATAATAAAATCTCTAGCAAAATTAAAACAAAGATAAATATAGCTTCTCTCCCTTTCCTCTATCAAACTAGTTCATCTGGGGTCGTTTCATGCTCCAGGCCTCAAGTGTCTCCACATTAATAATTTCGGTGCCGTTGTTGAAAGCATAAAGCTCCGCTTTATCATAAATTGCATGCTCTGGATAAACCCTAGATGTGATCACCGTCTTTCCACCGGCGGCGAAGGACTCCACAACTGAATGATCGATCAAAGTCCTAAGTGAAATTTTCTTCTCACTCAAGTCAACATCTACCCATCCTCCAAAGGAAGGTATATATTTTATTTTCCTTGTAGACGCACTGTTTGCAAAAATATCCCAAAGAAAATTACGTTAAAGGTATGTAATCAAGAAGCACCAAGTACAACTGCATTGACAACGCCTCTTCAATACACATCGAATTTGTACATTTTTCTGTATGTTTCGTTTACTACTATGTATTTTTCTTTACATGCTCGTGCATATAACAGAATACAAAAATACAAAATAATGTCTAAATATAAAAAACATATCAAACCCACCATTCAGTGCACTGGAGGAAGAAAAAACTCTTAATATTTCTTTTATCGTACCCCAAGTATTGGGTTATCAAATTTTGTTAATATTTTCAACTATGTAAAACGGGTAAGTCAGCTTATGAACGGTTAGAGTATGCACATACACATGTTAGGTGTATTTTAATATCGAAAGCCTCTGAATTCTCTCACTAACACACTATCACATCATATCTCTATTATTATGTCATGTCATTTATACAGGTACATATAGAGCCAGGGGTCTCACTGAAGCAGACTCTCTGTCCCAAGGGACAGAGGTATCGTACCACTTATCCTCTCCAGACCCAAGCGATAACTTTTGCTGTCGTTAAGGATATACTGGGTACTGATGATGATGAATCTAGAAGATATAAACTGAATCATATAGTCAGTTAAATGAGAAGAAATCTATGTAAAACACATCTCTATAAGAGTTTTGTAGTGTTATGATATAGTAATTTAACATGATATTGTATAGTTTAAGTGAGTTATATACTTACCGTCTGGCGTCGCTGCAGAAGAGAACCTTGTATCCTTCATCATCTTTGAAGATTGTGAAGGAGACAGGGGTGAACTCTCCATATGCCATGGATGCAAGTGTAGCTAGACCAAAGGGGCCAAGACCACCTTCAGACAACCCACCTTTAATGGCACAAACATCCTCAGCATATAGATTATTCCAACTAGGGTCGTATTTTTCGGCCTTGTCAAGTGAAGGGAAGGAGAAAACAACTTCCACATCAGCCTGCAAAATAATAAACATAATTCTTTGATCAATTCTTGGAAACATAATGCTCAGATTTGAAAAAGCTGAGATGGGAATTTAAACAAACCTGAGCAGCTGTAATTCCAGAAACCTTATTCCATACTCCCTTAGCCAATTGCTGGTTTCTCAAATGTGTTTTATTCGTTCTTAAAGTGTCTAGTTCTTCCACTGGCCATTGCAGTAGTTGCTTTCCATTGGGATCAAGCCATACCTTCCGCGGAATCACCTGAAAACAACAAGCCAGACATGATACACAGCTCGACTCGCGTGTTATTTTACGTACCTATAGAAATTTTAAGAGCCAGGATAGACTTTTTAGTACCTGAATTCCAGCCCAGCCTTTGGCCATATCATCAGCAGGAGTGTCAGACTCATTAGACCAACCCCACACTATCCTCCTATTCTTGCCATAGTCAAAGAACGATTTTGACGCGTAATAGTTACCATAATCATATCTCAATCCCTTCCAAGTCTCAACCATTCCAGGATCAGGAACATATCTATCGTTAACATGTGACCATGTACCAATAGAGTAGTACTCAAATCTTCTGTCATCAAAACTAGCTTTAAATACATACTTCACGTTTGGCCCATTGGCAGAAGTGTCCAGACCATTTTCTCCAGTCACCTGAACCGGGTAAAAATCAGGGCACTCGAAATTTCCGTCCCCTGCAACAGAATGCAATGGGTGCTTGGCTTTGATCCATTTCTTGAAGTCTTTGCTTCTGTATAAATATGCAATTCCTCTGTGCTTTCTTCTACTGCCAAGGATAATTCTCCAATGACCATCTTGGGCCATCCATGCAGTTGATGGGTCACGGAAAGCACTCTTGTTTACTCCAATTTGGGCTACTATTAATGGGTTATCATCGGGCTTGATCCATTCTTCAAGATACGGGTCGGAGTAATTGGCCGGGATGGCGTAGTTTTGGACTTGGGTGTTGTTTGGATCTATGATTCCTGTGTAAAGAATAACGGGCTTGTTTCCGGGTAGGATGGTAGCGGATCCGGACCAGGCACCGTACTGGTCAAAGGGCTTTGACGGGACGATGGCGGGCTTTAATGGGATCCAATTGATCAAATCCTTGGATACTGAATGGGCCCAAATAATGTTGCCCCAGACAGCACCCTTGGGATTGTATTGGTAAAATAGATGGTAATATCCATTGAAATACATGGGACCTGTTGATCATGACATATCCAAAAACAAGTCACTAATTTATTTTTAGAAAATTAATCAGAATTTAAGTGATATGATAAAAATATCTGAGATTAAAAGGGAGCAAAAGCTACTTACCATTTGGATCTTAACACCGTCAATTTTGTTATCCAGAAGGACATGCACGACAAAGTCAAAAAATAAGGTCATTAGTGTCACGGTAAAGAAACCAAAGACAACATTAATTACTACCAAAATGGACATATAGGATAAGATACGGTCTTAATTTTGTAAGAATCAACATTATGCAACAGTTACGCAGTATGATTGCACAGACATTGCTGATATAAACACAAAAGGGCACAACATATATGTTTCTTTCTACATGTGTGTATATACACACATATACATGTGTATGTATAGTATGGTACACCATAGTTTGAAACCTCGTCAGAAAGGTCTAATTTGAACTTGGAAGATTAAAAAAAAAAATCAAAACAGACTGCTTGGGTTGATAGGAATTGGGTAAATTAGCAAGTTTAACACGCAAGAGAATAATAGTGTATCCCCCCCCCCCCCCCCCCCCCACACAAAAAACCAAAAACAAACATACAATCTGAAGACTTTAACATGGGTAAAAAATGCACATATTATAACAACTTTAACAGTTGACAAAGTAATAAACACAAACAAAAGCCAGCGGTGAAGAGGGAAAATTTGATTAGAAATATGAAGATTATCGGACAGAATACAAAACTGCCATTCGTCTTATTTGTTTCCTTATTCAGGAAAACATATCATTCTTAATCACCAAATAATCCTTGAGGTAAAAAAAGAAAGACTTCCAGGCCCTTTTATCTTTTCTGGAGAAGGGACTGTTTGGTTATGTAAAAGAACCTTCACATCCATCCACACAAGAGTTGACTTTCAACTCCGTCTCTAAAGTTACGTGAATGATATAATAGTTTTTAAAGTTACGTGAATGATATAATACTGAAATCTGTTTTAGTTTACACTTTAAAAATTTATATAAATCTATAAAGAATCCTAATCTATGCAAATTTGCAATTTGCTTAGTTTCCCAAAAAAAAAAACATATGATACTTTTCCCCTATTCATCTATTTCTTTTCTTAAAACGAATAGATAAGACGAAAAATGTCTAATCTTTCTCGCCTATCCTTTAGGAAATCTGTTAACATGTAAACCTACAAGGTCGAAACTGCAACATGCAGACCCAAAATCACAAACACTGACGACAATTAATCATATTGCAGTGGCTAATTTCAATTCATTAACGTTAACCAAATCAACTTTTACGTGTCGATCCACAAGAAAACATTTAATTTATGAAAAACTCTTATTATGCCATGAATTTTCACAAAAAAATAATTGAGAAAATAACGTTTAATTCAAGGAAACAAACCGTTTATCCAATGCATAGGGGGTTGAAAGTGATAGCCGGTTCTGTGTACAGTTTGAACATTAACGGCCCCTTCATTTTGTAAGTGAAGATAAACTTTGTGGGAGGCTTCAACAAGAACGCCATTATTTACAAAAACAGACAGAAAAAGAAGTACTGGCAAAGCCCAGGTTAATACTCTTGGCAATTCCATTGGACTTCGACAGCAATCTGATACAAGGAAAAGAGAGGCCGTGGAGAATGCTATTGCTATGTATGAAAAGTAATGGTGATTTCATGGGAATATTTAAAGCAAATCAGGAGATGGTAATTCTCCGATTTATATGCTTCTTGGAAGGTCGAAAATCTCTCCACTTTTTATAGCCATAAGGTGATTAATGGATAAGAGCGTTTTTTGGATTAACTTGGAGATTAATCCTCAATGTTTGATTTTACTTTTATTTTTCCTTTTGTTGGTTGGCTTATTGTTATTGTTATTTTCCTAAGTGAATTCAGAAAAGCAAAAATCTTTTCCTTGTATCCCATGGAAATATTTGCATGATGTAATTTGATATTAGTCGACGGGTTGACATTTGACAAAACACAAATTTTACCAAGTATGATTAGTTAGTCATTGACCAATGAAATGTGTAGAAAATTTATGGGTCTCTTGTTTTGGCCAATCAGCGTCTTACTTACATTTACATAAAACTTATTTCTCATCATTTTATTGGGCTACTAGTTGATCAATGACCCCAATATAATTTCTGATTGACAAAATGGCACCATAACAGCAACAAACTTCCGTGACCCATTTTAATTCCATGGAGTTCCCGTCGGTTTTTTTGGATGAAGATATTGTTTGTCTGCCTCTCACATTTTCTAGACCTTTTTCTCAGACTCTAGCAATAGCTTTTACTGTTATTGAAATATGACATATATGTGTTGTTCTTGTTGAAGTTTCCGTCGGTTTTTCTTTTATGTTATTATTCAATATTAAATATAGGAATTCGTATATCTCCATATCTTATGTTTATGATTTGGAAATATATATCACCTTAAGATAAGAGATCCTAAAGTCACAAAATAAGATTAATAATAATATGGAAACGCACAGCACATCAACAACAACAACATTACTTATTACCTTAGAGTTTCCGTCTATGATGGAGTATGAGGGATCGGAGGAACACAACCATACCCTATGTGAAACACAGAGGTTGTTTCCCGATTACCTATAATAAAATTTGCGTCAAGATGTGTCGATCAACCGTTACTTCACAATATAAGAAACGCATAAAACAATAATTTTGTGGCTTTTATGTTTGGATAGTATGGCGCAAAAACAATAATTTTGCTTAATTTGTTGGATTAGGTTATTTTCATTAGGAATATTTGGTCAATTATATACTGCGGTTCTTAATTTTTTTTCTTGTAAAACAACGTTTATCCAGTTTTCAACTCGGTATGAGAGACTTTCTATACGGATACAGTTCGTTGGAAATTAAAAGTCCAAACTCTTAATTTTATTTGTCTATATAGGAAAGTTTTAGTGGTCGTGAAATTACATAGTCAATTTTATATCAAGATACAGTTTATGATAAGGAGAAAATTCCGCAAGAGAATGGAAGTAATCATATATTTCATACTATAGTGAAACAATCACCAGCGGTTTAATAGGAAATCTCCAATTCAGTTTTGAATGAATAACTGACTGGACGTGCAACAATGGAAATAATTATTAATGGTAAAAAGTGGTAGAAAGATGTATCTTTAGCATTGTAATGTTCTGGTGTTAAACGAACCGAACAGTTTGCGAACTGTTCGAGTTTGATTTGTATTTGATTCGAGATTTTTCATTAGTTTTACTTAAACGAGTCGATTTCGAACACCTAATTGGGTTCGTTTACTAAGACAATCCAAACTGTTCACGAACTGTTCGATTTATTTAAACAGTTATAGTGTTCTCGAGCCGAATTCGAACAAATTTTGAAGCGTTTAATGCTCGTTACAGTAAACGAGCCGAGCCGAACAATTTGTTTAACTAACCAAATCTGAATTCAAAAACTTAATATTCGGCTCGGTTTAGTTCGTTAAGACCCCTATTTGTAGCAATATATAAATATATAGATATGTATACATACATACATATATAGAAATATACACACACATTTGATACAAGAATATTGCAATGCTAAAGATCACTCTCCTTATGAGATATGACTATTTAGAGAAAAGTTTGGAAGGTTCTTGTAGCAATATATAAATACTTACATATGCATACATACATATATATACACACACGTCTATATTGATACAAGAATATTGCAATGCTAAAGATCACTGTCCTTATGAAACATGACTATTTAGAGAAAAATTAAATGCTCACTGAATACGCACGACTAGTTGATTTACAACTAATCATATATATAAAATATATGAAGTATCTTATATAAATAATCTTCACCTCTTGTTAACAAGGTGGATTTCAATATGACATCATCCTCTCGACTATTTGTGTTTCTTCAAATCAATTCTTCTAAGGTAGTCTCCATCTAGTCTACGACAATTTTTTTTTATGCTGAAATTTATAGAACGCAGTTGGATTGACGTGAAAGCTGACAATGCGTCAAATTGTTAGATTTTGCTTAAATAACAATATAACAAATTATTTTAGCAAATCTCATGAACATTTCCAGATTACTCCAGTTTATGGGTGACATTATACGTCCTGCAAGTGTCTATCATATTTTTGGGATTGTGAACACGTTGGGTATACAACCTCGGTTCAGATATAGGGAGGCTAAAGGTGAGGCAAAAATGAAGACTCCAATCACGTGTTGCCACGTATAAAAAACTGTTTTTTTATACATGACTATGCATGATTAAAGGACTCATATTTTACTTCATCTTTAGCCTCCCCAAATCTAAACCGATACAACCTGGGGCAATGTAGGTGTTAATATGGATGAGATCTTCTTCCCCACGTCTTCTTTTAATCTCTATCTTATACATAAAATTACATGGTTTTGTTTGAAAAGCACTTAGCAAAAAATGTGGCGTCGGTGAGTTTTTTTAAACATGACCACCTAGTTTTATATTGAAAAGGAAAACAAAACACATACAACACATACAAGATACACTTTTGTTGTATATATTTTAACAAAACTAAGTAATCTTTATATTAGAAAAAGAAATTAAAGAACATACAACACAGTGTGTTTTTAAGCAAAACCAAATTGTTTCACATTAAAAAGGAGAGATTTATGACGACGACAACAACACATAGTTAGTATATCCCAACGACATAAAAAGTTATCGCTAGGGTCTCGGGAGGATGAGAGACATACAAACAATACCTCCATCCTAAAGGATAGAGAGCTTGATTCCAGCGAGATCCCCATCTCTATATGTATATGCATAGATGACACAATAATATGTATATAATAGGCTAGTGTGTTAGTGAAAGAATTTAGCAAATACAAATAGAAAGCTTCCGATATTAAGATAGCCATAACCATGTATACAAACAAATAATGAAAGACAAACACAAAAAAGTGAAAAGTCAACCTAAAGTGTAGAGAGTATGTAACCGCCCCGTATAATGACTAAACCTCGTTAACATTAAGATTTGATCCCGTTAATATGAAACGTACATTAATTAGCTCAAAAATCTAGACTGGTTTTTGGTCCCACGTATTCCTGTGTTTCTCCCCCCCCCCCCCCCCCCCCGGTATCGTCTATCCAAATAATAACATGAAAGCGGGTAAACTTTGGGTGGTGTACTCCATTCAGAAAGGCGCACCTGATTCTTGTATATATGCTCATTTAAGCATGCCAAATGTGGTGTTGCCATGCAGAAATGAGAGGATCTGGAATTATGATACTTATGGTTAGATTTGGTATTCATTAGGAATTCCATAATTTGGATACGAAATCTATGTGCAGCTTACTTTTCAAGGATAATGTTTGTTTTTCATGAATTTACTTGCATTAGTTAATTCACATAACAAGTAGAAAGAGTGGAAGAAGCCCGCAGGGCATAGCTCAGTTGGTTCCGGAGGAGCAGATTTGCTAACAAGGTGTCGGGTTCGAATCCCGAAGCCTGCATTGTGGGCGTCTTATCTTCAGACTCCAATGTGGGTCTGAAGGGTATGACTCTAGCGTGAGTCTGCGTGTTCTGTGCCTCCCCCTTAGCGGGCTGCTAAGTACCTGATTTACATTCTCCTAGCTGCTTCGTCGGGGCGGGGTGTGAGGGGCTTTGGGACTGGGGTTCAACCTTTAGCTAACAAGAAATAGTGGAAGAAAAGGAAGGAAGGCTTTTGATTTTTCTGCATCTAGAATTTTTTTTTTACTTAACGTGTAACTTGGACTCTTTAAGATGTTTGAATCAGCTTTCTAGTTTTAATACTCTTTCCAATTACATATGGTATGATTATTTAGTATCTTGCATAATTTGATAGGTTAAATGAGTCAGAATCCTTTTAGCTAAACATTAAAGTGAAAAATATATAAACCCTCTGCACTAAATGATTTTTAAGTGAAATTCAGAAATTATTTAGGTTCATGGAATTTGTACACACGAAGATATGGAATTTGGACCAACTTCTTAATTATGTAATTTTGTTAAAGAAAAGGCTAAGTGCCTATCTAGATGTGGTGCTAGCAATTTTTCAATTTTTAATGTTCACATTGGAAAATAGGATCCTTTTCCCATGAGCTGCCTGTTGGTTTCTGATGTCATTGTTGTAGGGGAGAAGCAACAAGTAGGATACAACACTTACAAGGATCAACTTCAAGACAACCAAAGCTTAACCAATTCACCACAATTGATTCACCAAGCAAATATCAGTCTCACACCAAAACCTCAGGCAAATTATCCAAGATAAAGCTTCAAACAACACAAGAGATTTATATGTGGAAAAACCCCTTCAATGTGAAGGATAAAAAACCACGGGACTTGTAAGGAGTCCACCCTTCTTCTTCTCTTATTATGAAAATTGAGGGTAAAAACACCCAAATCAGTCTACAAGGATGTTACAGCCCACCAACAACAACATACATAAGAGTCAACAATTGAGAGAGAATAAAAGTGCAGAAATTTCACCAAAATCGCAGCTTACACCAGCAGCGATTAAAAACGATCCAGAGCTCGGATTGAAATTCTGAACGGTCAGAATATAGCTCTGTGTGTTCCAAAGAAGCTGTCCAAATTTCAGCAAAATCCAACGGTTGGATCTCCGGCGATCGTCAAAGAAGCGGAGGCTGCCCAGAAAATCTGCACCCACGCGAATTTCTTTCTCTCTCCCTTTTCTCAGTTTTTGTGTGTTCTCAGATGTTCTACAGTGAACTCATGCGAATTTTCGCCAGCAAAAACATCATTATAGGGCTACTAAGAGAATCTCCCAAATACCCAAACTATTTGGGTCTCACAAAATAAGTGATTGGTCTATCACTTACAAAATGTCCAATAACAAATGGACTGGACTAATGCCCAACAATTATTATTCAATAATATAGCAAAATCTGGGAATTCCATTATCATCTAAAAGTAAGAGACGCGGACAAAATTCTCCTTTTTGAGAAAGCAAACCACTTAAAACAACAAATTTGATTCATTTGCTGCGTATTAATGCAATTTGTCCTATAAGAAAGAAAGAATTATTCACTATTCGTTTGAACTGGAAATTACTTCTAAATTTTTGAATGAATTATTGATTTCGTGGTGCAGTCAAAATATCTATTATTAGGTGCTAAAGTTCCTTTTACGAAACCATGCAATACACTTATGAATTTAATCACTTCTATATATGAGTGACGAATCCGAGTGTCTTTCACTCGAATAATATTCTTTCTATTTCAATTGATTTTTTGGTGATGCGTCCAGTTAGAAATGGGTCAAGTGGAACATCAATCACCGATTTTAGCAAAGTAAAAGAAAGTGGCATCAAATATGTAAGAAAAACAATGGTTAGAACTAGTAGGGTGTTCGTTTTCCAAAGACTATCATATGTTGAAGTAAGTGAATATTCTCATCAAGAGGTTAAGAGTTTGATTCCAAGAACACGCATAATGTTGGTGTTTCATTATTAAACGGACTAAAAAAAATGTGACAGAATTTGATCTAGATGATCTAATCTCGTAAAACCTTGACGAACTAGTGTCATATCAACTACACACAATAATTATAAAATCCTCCCAACAGTGCTTCAGAAAGAAAAATAAAATAAAAATAAAGATAAAAATGTCACAGAAAGGATAAAGTATTTTCTTTATTTCGCTTATTCGGTTGCCTTGGATTTGAGCATTTTCAAGTACATGCATTTTCCCTATCCGATTTGGAAAATGTGGTAAAAGATGAGCACCGACTTTTAACTCTGGTAGAAATATGAAAAGGACAGAGTCATGATACTATCAGAAGTTCAGCGACCTCTAAGGTTGGATGGCACAAGGTGTCCCTGCAAACTAGGCCTTCGGCCTAGCAGCATTGGAACACCTACACTTTACGTGTCCCTGGAATTGAACTATTGACCTCTTGAAGTAAATCGTAAATCTCAACCTGAGTACCAACTGAACTATGGCATGGTGCATGATACTATCAAATTCCTGATAAACGTATGCATAGAAGAGCATTTTTTTTTTTCTCCCTTGAAATAAGTACAATACTCTATAAACAGATATGAAATGTATAAGCGATGTTTCCTTTTCATTAATTAGTGGGATTATTGTGCTTATTTTCAGAAATTTCCGTTTATTAAGAAAATTGAGAAGCTCCTAGCGTAGTCACGAACTACTATAGTTTTATTACTTCAAAATAATTTGATTAAATTCAATTTCTTATTGGAGCAGTGCAATGAATACTTTTGTTAGGAGTTTCGTCTTGTTTATGAATTTGTTAAAATTTTGATTCAGTAACAGACCATATGGTGGTCCAGTTTTTTTTTTCCTTTTTTTAAAAATACAATTGCGCTTAAGTTTTTCCCATAAGTATGTTGATGAATAACTTGGTGATGATAATACACCAAAACTAGAAATTTGGCACCACTTCAAGTCAAAAATCTGCATAATCCTCTTCTTGCAATATCATTTTTCGCACAATCCGAGGTTTTTCTTGGGCCAGGACTAAATCGTTAATCGGTGGATCCATATATCGAACTGCGTCTAAACTATTAATCAATGTCACACAAGCATGTGTTTACAAGTTGCATTACATTTTGCTTCAATTAAAACTCACTATAATAACTACTTAAATACGATGCAGATAATTAATCATAATTAATCATAACAACTAGGATGTAGATAGTAATACATACCCTTCCGTCCTAAAAATATTGTCCAACAAAATTCAAAATTTATGGATTGATATTCATATTTTATTTATCCATTATTTATAGCTAATGCATTACCTTTTGTACAAGTTTATGAAGGATTAAGAATGAATGCCTTTTAAGGATTGAGAAGGGAACAGTGTTTCATATTAAAAGGAGTATATGAACTAAGTGGGAACCAAAAAGGAACCAAACCAGCAGCCTGAAATACTGAAAGGGTAAGCATTTTTGTTTTGTTTTTTATTGGGGGAGGGGGTACAGGTGTTCGACGAACCAAACTATTTACGAACGAACCAAAATATTCGTAAATAATTCAAGTTTGATTTGAATTATTTTGTTAATTTTAATTAAACATGTCAAGTTCAAATACATGTGTTTACTATAACAAACCAATCTGTTCGTCTTGCTTAAAGAGTTATAGCGTTTTTAAGCAAAATTCAAATAAATTTTGAATCTCGTTACAGCAAACAAACCGAGTCAAACTGTTTGTCAAGCTAAACGAATCCGAATTTAAAAACATAATATTTGGCTCAGTTGTGGCTCGTTAACACCCCTGTGAAGGTGTTACCTGTGGGGGTGTTAGCTGAAGCAATCATCCTTCACAACCATATCAAGTTATCAAGAAACAGACAGATTTCTGCATACATCATCAAAGGACTAAATATATAACTTATATGATCTCCAAGCCATTGTGTTACAATCCCTTATCCTAGTTGATATCCATTTGGTGATAAACATACTAACTAAGAAAAATCCCAAGCAGGGATCTGGAGCAGTCCACCATCATAAGTGATGCATGGAGAGGTTCTGCTTTTTCATGTATTTTTGTACTGTAACAACATTGTACATGAAACAATACATATATAGAACAGATTCAACACCACCCATGAGGAGGTCAAGTTTTCAATTAACTTGGCCGAATGGAGAGCGTGGAATAAGAGATGGCTTTAACTCCTTTACTTGAGACGATGGTTCATATGGATGGTTTTCCCGAAATTCTTCCTGAAGGACATCCATAGGCATGGAACGGAGTGCCTCGATGGTACCCTTGGTAGGAACGTCTTGTTCACATCTAATTGGTGTTGTTCCAGTTGCTTCGTAATCCTGAGCATAATTTCGATGCAAAGTAACTATTTGACACCATAACTCTTAGTCTAGAATATATAAAAGGTATTTCATCAAATACAAATGCTGATCAGCGATGACATTTTGGGATAAAAATCTGTTCTTGTCAGCCAGAAAGTTATGAACTTTACTCCAAATTTTAAACCACTTTCTTTGAGGTAATTACAGGTTCCAAAACATGGTATTTTATCTGGGAATAAATTAAACAGCGAGGGGGAGTGAGAGACATGTCAAAAATTGAAGGAGAAAGGCATCAGGTAACCACTAATTCACTTGCAAGAAGAAATAAGAGAAAGAAAGGCATCTGGTTATTTTTGATAGGCATTATGTTAACACTAGTTCAGTTGCAGGAAGAGATAAGAGAAGCAAGAGTTGTCCTGGGGACGAAGAAACCAATAGTTTACATACCATGTAACATTGCTCAAAGGTATCGCGAGTCTTCCCTTCAATTCTGGCAGACTGACAAAAATAATCTTTTTGGAGCCTCTCAAGCGTTCCTACATGAGACCCAGCTGCAGCTGAAATGTCATTGACAACCCTTCTCTCATGCTCCGACATGTCTGAAAAGCAACGAATAAGAAGATATCATGATTATCACAAACAAGCATCAAGCCTGGCTTATCCTCGAAAGGCTAGAACCAAAAAAAAACTTTTCAAGCGATGTATGATTGTATTCTGCTTCAGAACTAATGTCATATTTAATATACAAACCTATGTAGGTGCCTACTTTCGTTCTTTCTTTGCCTTTTATTTATTTATTTTTTTTCTTTTCAGCAGTTGCATCAGATCATTGAATTGCAACAACATCTTTGAAGCAAATAGTTCAAAAACTGTTTACAATTATTCAAATTCACCATGATAAAAGATTCCTACTTCCAAGGTAAACAAACCGTATGATATCATTAAAATGTGCTACTTGTGCATTTTAGACATGTATTAGACATCCTTATTGATCAAAAGTCCACTTTATCATTCTGTCTTACATTCACATTAGTTTATGACAATATACAAGAGTCATGTTTTGAACACAACTAAAGTACATGCCTAGAGTGACATTCCAGGAACATACCATCACAGGCTTGAACTGTATCATCACTGTTCTTTACAATATCTTCCTCTGCATTCTCTCTTGCCGAGCCTACCTCAGCCAAATGCTGCTCATTGGTTCCACAAGAGGTCCTACAAAATTATGAACTTGATGAGATACCGTCCTTCTTTGGTTTAATATTGCCATCATTTTTGTTGTAATGCTGTAATGCTGCTATTATATTGATAAATCTTCTTTATCTAACATAATCAAAGAGTCTGACAAAAGAGGTAAAGATATCGTGTGAGAATAATAGAGCAAGGCATTTGGTGGGCATCACTTCTGCAAAATGAATTGCATAAAAAAAGAGAAAATAGACATAGACTAGTATTTCTCAAATCCAGTAAAACATGTCAACTGTATGTTTTATAACAGCTATAGAAATTAGACATAACCTGACAAGGGAAGAAATCTGAGAAACATCTTGGCGGCACATTTCGTTTAAGGTCTCACGTGCTTTCTCCTCATGCCTCAAAGCTCTTTCAGCTGTGCATACACTACATAAAAACAGAAGCACAACGTATAACCCAATACAAATGTGAAAAGAAAAGCAACAAATTTTCTGCAAGAAAACAAAACATGTGCGATTGTCATAGGGCAAAAGGTTCCAGTAAACAAGCAAACTTCTATACCTCTGTTGCATAAGAGATTCCATGCGGCAGTGTTTAGCAGCAGAGAAGTCATCACTGTCTCTGACATCGTTCTCTGCTTGTACAAAGTAATCCTGCCATTTTCTTTTTGCTTCTATAGTGATACCCTCCATAGTTGAAATGTGTCCATCCAGATATGTTTTGTTAGCCGCAACAGTTTCTCTCAAATCAGTAAGCCGAGCCTCCACCTGTTAACGGGAACATGCTTTAAAAAACAGAGCGGAAGAAATTATCAAAAAAAAAAAATTGTTTAGATCACGACAAACCAGCTGCTTTTGACGGCGCATGTGATTGGAGACCAAGGAAGTCATGTCAGCAATAAGCTTCTCCCCGTCAGATATTGTTTGCTCCTAGAATGAAAACATTGAAGTCATGGCCTGAACAGCAATACCCATTTTTCTGTAAAGGTTAAGCCTATACCTCAAAGGCCTTCTGAAAATCAACAATTCTTTTCGTCTGAATGTCATCAATTTGACTTGCATGCTTTCCAAGCCCTGTAGTTTCTTCAGTGTATTTATCAAGAAACCCATGAATGCACTCTGATATTGTTGTCAAACGCTTGACCCCAGTGTTGAATCTCTGCGGAATTCAAGAATAAGTCCTCTAATAAGATGGAGCGCATAAATACAGTAAATTGAAAATATGGTGTCTAGGGCATCACACAACAGAGGCACCTGCTAAACAATATCACTTTCAAACAACCGCACCCAACACCCCCAACCCCTTCTCCTCCCCATAAATGAAAAAGCTTGAGATATCCAAACCTGGCGTAGTTCCCTAGCAAAAAGGGCCATTTCCCCTTGATGTGATGATAAACTACCAAAAAGATCATCAAATATTGACTTCTCCTCAATGGCCTCTGTATCCAAAAACTGCATCAACAAGCCCATAAAAATGCTCAGTAAAACCATTAGGGTTCAAAGATGATATTACTAGCTTCCACTTCTTACTTCGTCAAGAGAGTGTAAATTGGAGGATGCCTTTGAAGATATTTCCTCTAAAGAAGAATTTGAAAAAGCTCCATGCAGCCGCACAACATTTTGTACAGCCTCAAAATGAGAAATATATAGCGCCCGAGATGAATTCACTTTTAATTTTAAATCTTGGACCGCCTGCAGGAACAATATTTTCAAAGTTGAACATATCGAAAAGTAAAATCGACTAGAATTAAATTTAGAGCAGAAAAACTCATAGAAGCAAAGCAATGAATAAATAATTAGTAAGAACGGAACTAAAGAGAATGAGAAAAGTGGTTTTGATCAAATTGTATTAAGCACCTTATTATGTGACTCCATCAGGGAGTTACATAGTTTGTCAAGATTCTGCAAGTGCTCATGTTGCTCGGAAATTGAGCTGGTCACTATATTACAAAGGGAGCTCAGCTGTTCTTTAAGTTCACTTTGAAAGTTGTCAACGACGGACCTGTTATCAGCATTAAGTTTGTCCTCTCTAGCTACAGAAAGTATAGCAAAGGAAACATAAGTCTTGCCAAGTAATGAAATATCAGTAATAAATGGTGTAAGTTAGAAACATACCAATTTTTGCAAATAATGAAGTGTTATCTGTCAAAGATTTCTCCAAGTCTGCTCGTAAGACAGACGCTTGATGAGCCAGAGCATTTTCTGTCAATGTTGCCAAAGTATGGTGAGAAAAGGAAATCTTGTACCAAACCACCAAAGGGGAACAAAGTAAAATCTTAAAGAAAAGTTTCCACTTGTACCGGCTTTCTTCTGTTCAGATATAATAAAGTCTCGCTCCTTGACAGCGTACTTGTACTTTTTGAGTTCTTCTTCAGTGTTAGCCAATAATTTTGCTGTTTGACATAGATCTTTCTGTAGACATATCCTAATTAGGATTTCAATGAATAAGGAAGCAATACATAAATGCAGTACACCACATTCAACAAATCACCTGAAGAGCTCCAAGCTTGCCACTCAAATCAGTGCATTGCAGCACTTGAGCATCATACTTGGTTTGCATTTCCTCAAGTTGCTGGCACAAACAATGATGACAAAATCAATACTAGCCAAACAAGTGAAACATAATCAGAAGGTGATTTTATCTCCAGACGCATGCCTTTTGGTCATTCTCAATTGTTATTCCCATTTGTTCAATTTGCTCAGCCATATTCTGCAAACCAAAAATATCAAGATATTGTGAAGGAAGTAACAGGTGCAACAGAAAGCCGCAAAAACTGTCTGGATTTAAATGAACTTATTTCCTTCTCCATTGGTAAGGGATATATTAAAGTGGATTCTTTTCAAAGCTAAATGACTAGTTACCTTTCTCTCAAGCTCCTCCTGGTAATAACGCTCTTTTGGTATGTAGACACCATTTTTCTCACGAGCAGCATAGACCTCTGGACAAAATCAGAATTTAAGGACATGTTTAGACAGCCTCATATTGACCTCAGCAGTAAAATTTCACAAAACAAATGTAAAAACTGAAATTCCATTGTAGGTGTTACCAGCTTTAAGGCGCTCAATTTCACCATAAAGATCTTTTATAAGAGTAGATTTCATCATTTTCTGATTAACCTAAACATATGAAGAAAGCAAATACCAAATAAATTCAAAAATGACTAAAAGGTCATTCTACATAAAAAAGAAAATTAGGGAGACTACCAAATCCAGCATAATAACCATGAAAGCAATAGCAAAGGCAAATTCAAACCATCGAAAAATAAATTCTTGTAGACTTTCTAAATTTCAGTTAGCAAGTCCAAATATATAAAGTAAGTCGCTAGTGTCATGATTGCCCTTATCCAGTAAAACGTATTGACATAATCATCAACCTTGACCTGAGAACATCAAAGGTGAACAAGCCAAACCTCTCTGAAAAGGAGAATGGAAGCAGAAAATGAGCTAGGAAAATGGAGAGGACAGCAGAGAAAATAAAATGTTCTCTGAGATAAGTGTGGTAATGGGATAGTATATACTCAATTCCCAAATAAAGAGCTACAAACAATTGTGAAGAAGCCCACAAATACAAACCTCAGGCTTATTCTTTATATGTTTGGCCCTATGAGCATAATCCAGAGTACTCAAAGTCTCCTCAAGACAGTGAACAGCAGGTGAGACAGTGGCAATAATGCAAGTTTTAGTTCTTCCTCCCAATGAATCACGTAGTAAACGTGTCAGCTTGCTATCCCTGAACTTGTATACGGAATTCTTGATTAATGTCCAATAATTAACTGCATGGTAGAAACAGTAAAACATAAATTAGCAACAGACCTGTAGGGCACATGCCCAAGATGTTCCACAAGAGCATTGATCACTCTTCCAAGAGTAAGCAAGCTTTTGTTAATTTCTCCCGCTTCTCTTGCACGACCCTGTAGACGGAAAACAAATAAACTCATTGAAGCACCATACTTTAAATGTTTCCCTCAAAGAAATTATAAGAATATCCTCATACGAGGCCAGATATAGACTTTAAGCGCAGATCAGATGTGCAATCACCTCCCTTGCTCCTGAACGGGAGATATTTTCTGAACCAGCTAAATCAACTAAGTTAAGCTTTCCACATTTTATGAGTTCTTCTCCTTCAGGGGTTGCTTCCTTGATGTGGATGGTTATGGAGAAGAGAGAATGCGACCGACTAAAAGCAAACAAAAGGCAAATAGTCTTATCTGTTCAGGGGAGAAAAAAATATTGCAACTATACATTACCACACGGAAGAAGTAACTACCTGGATTGCTTGTTAAGTAAGGTTTCCGCAGTCCGACGTTTTGCTGACCCCCTTTCCAGCAAACTAAAAATTTCACTGGAATTAGCTACAATTTCTTCTTCAAGTCCTCTCACGAGAACTCCCCCTTTTCCATCTTCCATGAGTGGTAATTGCTTTTTCTGCTTCTCCTCAGTAACTCGTGATATTTCATCAGGGGCTAATAAATCAGTAATTTCCTCATTGTATAGCTCCAGAAAAGTCACTTTCACACTGTACTCCGCATTTTGTGATTCCAATGTGTCAAAAATTTGCTTGACTGCCCTTGGTATGACACCAGCTTCAGGAGGCAACTCTCCATTAGGTCCACTCTGCAATTGAAAATGCAGGAATGCAACTAGAAATAGCAACAGAAACAGAACTATCAAACTAATAAAAAAACTTAAGTGAAGGAGTAGAGTACCCTGGATCTCTTACATTCACCTTCCATCGTGTAAGTTTTTCCAGTCCCAGTTTGACCATAAGCAAATATTGTACAATTAAAACCCTCGAGGACTTCATTGACAATGGGCACTACGGCTTGCTCATAAAGGTCCTTTTGCCTAGCTTGTGGACCAAAAACCTAAAACGCATAAACAATGAAAAGACCGGCTTGTAAATTAATACAAAAATTGTGTAGTCAGACATTGTTAGCATTCTTCAAGTTTCCTCTAATGAAGGCCCTCGATTCCTAACCAACTGAACAACTCTAATCCAGAATCAACTGAGTGGATGAGAGGGAATTTCCCTAAGGAAAATAAATAAATTGAAAAAAGATAGTACAAAACACCTTGTCAAAAGTAAAAACCCTATCAATATGCTTCCCGGCAATATTCTGCGAAACAGCAACCTCTCTTTGGTAGTCATTGCAGGTAACCACCTGAGGAGCGTTGTTTTTTAATTCGTCCTCACTAAAAGGCCTGCAAATTGACATATTAACATACCATCAAACAGACGATTCTTGATAAAATTCGCTCCATGCTCTCTTTTTCAAGAACAAACTTGAAAACTAAATCAAACAGCTTGGAATTCTAGCAGCAACAAGAAATCAAATAGAACATCAAAATAGAGAGATAGAATAGAATTTCTTAGTACCTACACCGAAGAAGCACTTGAACATTAACTCCTTTTTCTTTCTCCTGCCGATTTGACATCCTTGGAACCGCAGGAACAAAAGTTAAAGCTTCGAGATTAGGGTATTCTTTGTCAGATGTCTTCCCAATGAGAGAGTAGTTTGTGTTCTGCGAATCGATTGAGAAAATCTAAAAGAGAGAGCGGGATGTATTTGGTTTAGGACTGAAATTTAAATTTTTCGAGGCCGCTCTTGCAGTTGCATCCGATCGTTGGTTTTACGAGATCTTGGATCCAGCGGTGTTGCTTTATTTAAGAGATATCTAGCCTGTAATATTTTACCGTTGCTTTATGCGCTGGACTACCACTGGTGACTTGTATGGATGTGGGCTTTCCAACTTCTTTACACTACCATACATATGGCCTTGTCGGATTTTCATCGGCCTGATGCTTTTACGACAACGTTCCATGTTTATTTGGTTACGTCGGGTATATTTACGGGGAATGCTAATTAGTTTTTTTTAACAGCTATTATAAATATTTAGGTCAAAGAAAATATGAGTAGAAATTAGATGAACCAATCTATTGTTAGAAACTATAAGGGGGCGTGCAACATTAGGCTTAAACACGGAAATTGAAACCCATATGTTGAGCCAAAAAATATTCAGTTAGTCAACAAACGGTCAACGACAAATAAAGGTTTGAGATAACTCCTGCAGTACGGCAGAAATGCACCTCTGCTCTGCCATATTGCACTTCAGATCGGTAAGGTTTTCACCTCGGCATCAATCTCCAACCTCAGCATCAGTTAAAAGGAGGTGTTCCAAATCACTTCAACCAAGACCCAACTTTGCACTTCGGCTAGGAAGTCAAACGCAACTAATTGAGGGATTATCTGGCAGAGGTGCAGTATAAAAAGGGGTACACCTCAGACTTTACTATCTACGCACGTCAAGGTCCCATCAGCAGTGCTAAAGACGCAGAGTCAGCTCGACATATGATTATCTACAGTCTTATATTATTGATGGCCGAGCTCCAGCCTCGGCCTCGGCCTCATCAACTATGTTAATTTCAGACAAGATGTTTCTCAACTGTCGTCTGTGACTCACCAAGACAATATTGCAAGTGCTTTCCAGGTGTCAAGCAGCGATTGGCTTAGTACAAGGTCATCATAGCAGACCGACCTACACATCATAGAGTCAGCTACTGACAAAGCTACGGTCTCAGGCATTTGTCCCATCATACTGCGGCTCTGCAACAGATAAGACAGCCATCTTAGACACATCACAATCCCATCATTGGGTAGGGGGGTCAGTCCTCCTAAATCTTGGGTATAAATATCTCTCTTTCCAGACGAGTAAGGGGATCCCACTTTTGGAACAACTTCTGGAGCTCTCGTCTATGAACTCCATCTCGACCAACACCCTAAACAACCAAAACACTCAGCGAGATCTTATTACAGGTTTCATCTAAATCTTATTCCAGCATAAATTGTCTTTCAAACACCCATAACTGACTTAAGCATCGGAGGGTTTTTCCGGGGCAGCGTTCTGGTACCTCTAACGCTTCTCTTCCTTCTCAGGTTCCATTGACGGATTTAGACGGGAGATTAACGACATACAACTCGGGTCATCTCTGATCCACCCGGTGAGCAATTCTGGTCTCATCACCGTATGAGTTGATGGATATGCTCATAGACGTTTGGTATAAAAGATATGTGATACTAACCATTAGTTGATTCTGAAAGTAAAATCAAAATGCTTTCCAAATTAGAGGGCGTGCAACGTTTGACATAAAAGGTACGTGGTACTAGCCATTAGTTGAGAATTCTAATTGGATAGCTTCCGATATGAGAAGTTAAGAGCTCCATTTGAAATTTACTCTATTTTAACACTTAGACATTTGGTGAAAAAAACAGTTAGAATCCCCAACTAAAAAGGTTTTAATTGATGTGTTAGTAAAACTTTGTAGAATATGTAAATCGAAAAATGTATTTCAGGTAACAAATCTTTAAAGATTGTCTTACTCATCAGCTACATAAGAAATTTAAATCTACATAAAAAATTTAAATCTAAATCATTAACAGAACTCAAACACCTATATTACGTAATGACTAACTAGTTTCCATTATAACATTATGATATTTTTATACTAGCTTATGCTCCCGGTGACCACTTAAACATTTATCCCCTTTCCGCATGTAGTGTTTCCGAGCACTTCCAACGGCTAGGCCATTTTCTTTTCACGAACTTTGAAGGTTAGTTATAGATTTGACGTAATATTATCAAATAAAACCCTCATATATCAAAATAGTTCAATAGGATTGGTTATCAATGGATGATAAATAAGAGATGTGTAAAATTTAAAATAAATTGACAAGTAATAATTTTTAGTTATATACGTTATGTGAAATCTACAAATGCCTCAGTATAACACTTAAGTATTTCCCCTCTTTCATAAACCATGGTTACGCATGTGACTACCGTGCGTCCCGTCAAATTGCCTAAAACATAATTTTAGTTACCGTGTTGTTATCCACATACTTTTCTAACTTTAAGATTGCACTTTCTAACTTAATACGCGATTTCATATATTTCTGGGTTCCTAACTTCGACAAAATTGTTATCTAACTTGTCTCTACAATTATTTTATCTGAGTTCATACTTTAATTTTTTTTTAAAATTTTTAAGGATGCGAGGTGCCTTACATAATCACATTCAACTAAAACTATTTTTGACTTGGACAATGATAAAATACACACTATTTTTCAGCAGATAATACATATTTTTGTTATTTTTACACCATTTATTTCATCTTATTAAATAAATGCTGATCATTGGTCAAACAAGGAAATATGTGTTTATCCAAAAAAAAATGTCTCTTTATCATTAGCATTTTAAACATGAAAGAAAACAGACTAATGAGAGTGGATGGGGGTTGGAGGGGAATCAACTTTCCTTAAACCACAAATTTTACAATGGTCAATGACCAAGTATGATTAGTTGTTCATTGACCAATGAAATGTGTAGAAAATTTATGGGCCTCTTGTTTTGGTCAATCAACTCTTGCTTGCATGTAGATAAAACTTATTTGTCATAATTTTATTGGTTCACTAGTTGATCAATGACCATAATAAAATTTTTCTCCTTAAACATCCAAATTTACATAAAGTTGCCTTTCTGGAGTTGGTGTTACGTTCTTCACCACTCCTTTGATATTTTCTCAGCTTTTTCTTGTTAGAAAAGTATCTGCGATGGCAGCGGCTGATGTTGAGTTCCGATGCTTTGTCGGTGGTTTGGCTTGGGCCACCAATGATCAGTCTCTCGGTGATGCTTTCTCTCACTATGGTGAAATCCTTGAATCGAAGATCATTAACGATCGTGAGACTGGAAGATCTAGAGGATTCGGATTCGTCACTTTCAAAGATGAACAGGCGATGAGAGATGCAATTGAAGGAATGAACGGACAGAATCTGGACGGTCGTAATATAACAGTGAACGAAGCTCAGTCCCGTGGGAACTCCGGCGGCGGTGGTGGACGCCGTGAAGGTGGAGGCGGCTATGGTGGTGGCAGACGCGAAGGCGGATACGGAGGTGGTGGTGGTTATGGTGGTGGTCGTCGCGAAGGCGGTGGAGGTGGCTATGGCGGAGGTGATCGTTATGGCGGAAGTGACCGCGGCTATGGTGCCGGTGGTGGCGGTTCCCGTTATTCCAGAGGAAGCGGTGGATCTGAAGGTGGAAGCTGGAGGAGTTAAAGAAAAAATTGATGTCAGTGCTTTGTGGTTGCAATCTGCTGTTTGCTTGTTAGTTTACCTGTCTCTGGTTTCGTTTTTATCTGTTTGGAGAGTGCTTGGGCTCTTTTAGATCTAGTGGAATGTGGTTCTGGTGTCTTTGTGTTTGAAAATGTATGTGTTTGATCTGATTAGTCCTATCCTATCCAAATTTACATAAAGTCACGGGGAGGACTAAGTCACACAACCATCAAGCTGTCCTTAAGCATGAAAATGAAAGGTGTCTCTTACCAACTTGCCGGGGAGGAAGGAATCAACTAGGAATCAACTGTCCTTAAACATCCAATTTTACAAGAAGTCATGGGGAGGACGAAGTCACACAACCATCAAGCTGTCCTTAAGCATGAAAATGAAAGGTACGCGTTACCAACTTGTAGTGCATTTTCTAGTTGAAAAAAAAAATCATATTCTATAAATAATTTTGTAGATGATACAAATTAGAAGATCAGAAAGCTAATAGATTAATAATTGCAATGCATTTTCTATCAAGTCAAACTTCCTGCTCCAATAATATCTATTTGTTGTATTTAAACATTGACTACAATTTTATGTATAAATTCAATATAGTTTAAAGTTAATTGTCATTTGATTGGATATTTAGATGATATGAATCATGTTAGACGTCACCTCCAGAAAAGGTGATAATAC
This sequence comes from Eustoma russellianum, assembly GCA_036186865.1. Lineage (NCBI taxonomy): Eukaryota > Viridiplantae > Streptophyta > Magnoliopsida > Gentianales > Gentianaceae > Eustoma > Eustoma russellianum. Next base: position 1,757,854 of record AP025059.1, on the reverse strand, counting down.
CTTTTATTTAACCTCCATCTATTTGAATGATTTGTCTTTTGGGGACGGAAAAGACTAATCAAGTGATTTTATCTTGTAATAGAAAGCAGATTTTTCATAAAAGAAATGGAAATCATTTCTGCATCCACGAAGCCACAATATGATCGATTGAACGAACTGAAAGCTTTTGATGAAACCAAATCCGGCGTCAAAGGACTAGTCGACGCCGGCATCACAGAAATCCCTAGAATCTTCATTCATCCACCAGATAACCGGAGCACCACCATCTCCACCTCACCCCAGCTCATTTTTCCAACCATAGATCTTCAAGACTTCCACAGAGACTCAACAAAGCACAAACAAACAATTAAGAAAGTCCGCGATGCAGCCAAGACTTGGGGCTTCTTCCAAGTGGTGAACCATGGGATCCCAGTTAGTCTTTTGGAAGAGATGATTGATGCGGTGAAGAGGTTCTTTGAGCAAGATGAAGAGGTGAAGAAACAATTTTACACAAGGGATGTTAGCAAAAAGGTTGTATATAACAGCAACTATGATTTGTACAGTGCACCCTATTCCAATTGGAGAGACACTTTTTTTAGCGTTGTGGCTCCTAATCCTCCTCATCCTGAAGATTTGCCTCCGATGTGCAGGTAATCCTCAACCACAACTTCCCATTGGCCATTCTTGAGAAAGAGGATAAGATATGAAAGTCAATTTAGTGGACCTAATATCTAAAACAGCAAACGGGATCTCCTAACCCTCTATGTGGGGTGGTAACAATGGACCGCACATCATGTGGCAGTCCGGGGATGGTGAGGCTGGATGGAGTCACTCTCATCCAGACTCCATCCAGCCTCACCACTTTACCTGCTGTCATGTGTCGGACGGTCACAAAGAGGTGAGATAAAGGGCGGTCAGGGGATCTGGACCCTAAAACAGGGCAATCAAGATACTATTTAGGGAGTGATTATATCCACACCCTATTTTAGTTGTCTGCTCCATTTTAAATTCTTCCAAGGATAAATATGTAACTTCCTTAAAATAAAAAAAGAAAGAAAAAGAAAAAAATGTGTAATGTAATTCTTTCACCTCCTATTACTTTTCCGTTTAAACTTTAAACAACATCCCACAACAGAACCGAGTTATTGGCATCTATTGTCTATTTCCTTTTTAAAAGTTGTCCTAAAATTACATTTATCATCTAAATTTGAGAAAAGTTTGACATCTATTATCTAGTTACCGGATACTGATCTCTTACAGCATGTGAAGGTATACAAAGACAAAAATACCCCTCTTTCCTCCCTCCCACTGAGCTCCATCTAGAACTCTTCCCTTCTTCCCTCTTCCCCAATCACCACCACTACCACCTCTCTTCGGACAGCTCCACTATCGAATTCTTCTCTTTAATCGGAGATGAAGAAGAAAAAGGAAAACACGTCAACAAAGAAAAGGAAAGATCCTCTTTTTTTTGTTATTTATCTTCGGTTCCTCTAGATTGTTCTTCAACATTTCGTTCATCCCGTACGGTATCAGAAGAAATATTATGATCAAATTGAGTCTCAAATTGCCTCTCTATGGAAGCGACCAAAAATCTCTAAAACGATCATGATTGATATAGCTAATGAATTTAAGGTGCCTAGTTGCTTGTTCTTCACTTCACCTGCTGCTTTTTGTTTGGTCTTCTGCTCTATTTCCAAATTTTACAAGTATGATCAAAACTTCAGCGCTCCAGATGAATTCTCAAGCATAAGTGAAATGACCGTCTCCTGTGTTACCAAACTAATTACGGCCTCTGTTTTTCATTTGTTGACAATGAACGAACACTTCTAGTCTGCGGCTTTTCTTCACTTTGCTTGAGGATACAGAAAGGCTAAAGCCATTTCGATCAATATTTTTACGGATCTTGAAGAGCAGCTTCTTAAATCGTTCACGAAAGATTCAGCTTATGGCAAAGTAAAAGTGCCTACAATATATCTTGCTGGACCTATCCTTATTACATTACATGTTCCATCCTCCAAGAATCATTCTTCAACAATGGCTTGGCTCCACAAACATCCTGAATCATCGGTTGTTTTCTTATGCTTTGGTAGCTTGGGATGCTTCCCAAAAGATCAAATAAAACAGATAGCAAAAAGTTTAGAGGCCAGTGAACATCTCTTTCTCTGGTTCTTTTAGCAAGCCTCTACTGATTAAGGAGGCGAGTTAAGATCTGTTACAGTTGTTTTATTAGATACTTTGATAAGTTATTTAAAGATCAAGTTTAAAGTTTTAACCTTACAGTAAAATTTTGGCAAACAGGGTTTCAATGATTCAATTCCCATGTTGGCGCCTTGACGGACTGTGTAAACCGACACCAAGATCTATCTTTTATTAAATTCCATTTTGTGATTTTTGCATTTTTCTTGCAGTGACATTTTGATCAAGTACTCGGAGTATATTATGAAATTGGGACTTGTAATACTGGAATTGTTATCGGAGGCTCTAGGGCTAAAGCCTAATCATCTTAAGGACATGGATTGTGCTGAAGGGCTTGTAATTCTGTGTCATTACTATCCGGCATGCCCACAACCAGAACTTACTTTAGGCACCAGCAAACACACTGATAATGACTTCCTCACTCTGCTCCTCCAAGATCAGATTGGTGGCCTTCAAGTTCTATATGAAAACCAGTGGGTTGATATTCCCACTACTCCTGGTGCTCTACTTGTCAACATTGGAGATCTACTTCAGGTCTCACTCTATTTCTTCATTTTATATATTTTTTAATTGATATATAAACTATATAGTCCCTCCCTCCAATCTTAGTTTAGTCATTAGTGCAACTTGAGAATTCTATATTATTTTGAATCCATTTTCTAGTGTCTTGTCTGACTATTAAAACTATGGCAGTTTCACCTTTTGCCCTGTTACTTGCTTAACATACATGTATTTCAAGTATTGTTCAACTGTTTTTCATATAGCAATGAACTTTCTACTTCCGACAATTTCTGATAGCATAATGAATGAACATGCAGCTGATATCAAATGATGCCTTCAAAAGCTCTGAGCATAGAGTGCTGGCGAATCGTGCTGGACCAAGAGTATCAGTGGCAAGCTTCTTCAGCACAAGTGTGCGGCCGTCTTCTAGGCTATATGGACCTATCAAAGAGTTGGTATCTGAGGACAATCCTCCTAAGTATAGGGAAACCACTGTTAATGACTATGTAAACTACTCTCTTGCAAGGGGGCTCGACGGGACCACTCCTCTGCTGGACTACAAACTCTGAATGCAGACAAGTGCTCAATCTTTATTTTATTGAACTGATGAAAGTATAGTAGTGGAGCTTTTAAAAGAGAATATACGTGTATTTATAATACTTCCTTTTATTTGAATTGTCAGGTTTCAGTATCAACAGTCCTCCTTTTATAAGGATAAATTAAGAAGAAAAAATAAATAAAGTTCTGGATGAAATTTATAAGATGAAGGTTATAATATCAGTACTTGTTGCTGTTAAAACTGTCTTGAGATTGCATTGAATCAGTTATATCTTAGTCAACGTAAAGTTATATTAGACATTGAACTAGTTTTGTTTCTAAAGCAAAGCTCAGTTAGTTACAATATAATAAAATAGCATATAAGAAATTTATATTCAATCTTGTCAGTCATAGTGTGAAGATTCGAAATTTGCTAACAGTTTCTCATATCGGAAGGAGGTTCTAATTTTATTTTCATTGAAACATCTGATTCTAAATATAATGCCAATGTGATTATTAATGCAAACCAAAAAAAAAAAGTGATTTAAAATATGGCCCTTCGTCATTTGGAATAGGATAGCAAATGAAACATATGTATATTCATCGATCAGACTCATAATCCGTAACACATCCAATATCGTAATAATCTCATACATTGTGCCAATGATGATCTACGAGACCCCTAAACAAAAAAATTGGACGAGGTGCTTGCATGATTATTATGTCTTTTACCTTTTATAATAATATAACATTTAATTATGTGACTCATTTTTCCTTTTGTAGGTGAAAATTGTTTGCAGATCTCTAACTCACCATTCACGCCTACAATCACGAAGTGTACTAAGCCTTCAACCATGAATACGGGCCACTACGCTGACCTATATACACCTACAAATGTGCACACATATACAGGCACACAAATATATATATATATATATATATATATATATATATATATATATATATCTGTGTGTGTAAATAAAGTATATATGCACACTTATGAGCATGTGTCAATATACATACACATATATATTAAGAAATGATTTGATATAATATAGTAAATTCTTTTATAGCAACATGAATAGAGTGCTGTTACCCAATAATTTGAATAGACAAAACACAAAGGCAGTTTTGGAATAATGACATGTCGCTCCTAAAAGAAGGAAAAGAAAGAGAGAAAAAAGACCTGTACGACGAAACGTTCCTAATTCTTTGAAATAGTATATACCATTGAAAACTTTGCTGATTATAGTCTGGACTATTGATATAAAATAATTACCAACAAAAGAAAAAGGTTCCACTTTTACTTATTTTGGGGAAGATGAAGTTGGCATTGCAGATTTTTATTATGCTACTAGGTCATAGCTCTGTTGGTATTCGGGTTAGGATTTATTCTAAAAGGCCAAGAGTTCGAATACAGGGACTCGTACAGTGTGAGTGTTCCTCTAATTCGGCCTGGTTTATGAAAAGACACCTTGTATGGGTAACCCAACCTAGGATACCGCTGAACTCCTAATCGGGGATTTAACTTTTTTGATTATTACTCCCCTTTTGCAACTAGATTTTTATTCCCCCCTCCCCCATACATTACACTCCTACTTAAGAAAGGAATAGTTCGGAATCCAAGAACACAAGAAAAAGAAAATCACTCATTATCTTCTACAGTCTACCCACTTCTAAACTTTTGTACATATGCTCCATAAGCCATTCAATCTTAGATGAAATATTTGTAGAACATATCCACATTGTATTCAAGTATGAAAAAGAATGAACAGTTACTTCAAATCTCATGTTTCAAAGCCTTTACTTGAACCCAACTGTACTGAAAAGTATCACGCTTCCCACAACCTACTAGACTTCCGAAACAATTCAAGAAAAGAATAATAAAAACCCACCAAATTTTTTCGCTTTCCATCCCCCAAAACCTGGAAAAATCCAATCTTTAGGCAGTATATTGAGGTATTGGACCAATAGAAAGATGACAGAAATACTTCAATACCCTCCAGATTTGGCTTCTGTTTCAAGCTCTATTACTTTTGTGTCACCAATTAACAATGATGGCTTCCACCAACATTCCCATGAAGACAATGACTGCCTTCCTAATCTTTGCCCTGTAGCTCTATACAGGAGGGATTTTGAATCACAACAAGATGAAGAGGAGGAATTGTGTTCTGGGCTAGGGAAAAAGAGGGAGAGAGAAGAGGTAGATCAGCTTTCAATTTTTGCTGCTTTGGTGACGGTGTTTAGGAAATCTTTTGTTGGTTGTAAGAGTGAGGGTGGCAGAGTGGAAGGGCAGGTCTCTTCTGCAATGGAGATTAGTTGTCCTACAAATGTAAGACATGTTGCCCATGTCACCTTTGACCGATTCAATGGCTTCCTTGGTCTTCCTGTTGAGTTTGAGCCTGAGGTTCCCAGGAGGCCTCCTAGTGCAAGGTCTGTTTTTCTTCCTCATAGTTTTTTTTGCTGTTTTTTTGGCTTTACATCAGCATGCTTTCTAATGGTTTGCTTTTTCCTCAATTCTTCCTGTTCACATTTTCCTTTCTTGTATAAATAATGCCTCATGCATGTGCTTGGATCCGGTGGAATGTTTTTACCAGACAGGAGAGAAGAAATAGCCCTGATGCAATAATCCATTTTGTTCGCTCCGTTTTTGTAGCCTTTCTATAACATTGAAGGGGGATGAACATCTTGATTCCCGCAGGTGGGGTCATATTAGGCTGTTATTCCACCTTATAGGGAGCACGAGCCAGGCCTACAAGTATATGCTCCTAGAATTGGCATAGATGTGTTGGCCTAAGACTAAAGTTTGGCAGAGTATTTGAATAGGTGGTGACTTTAGGGGCTAGAACCAATTGGCGCGAAAAGCTTTTAGTATTGCCATAGGAAATGGGCTGATCATCGGGGTGTCCAATGTTCTTGTGCTCATCTTTGGCTTTTGCTTGCAATTTACTGTTTGAAAGTCTCAGCTCCTTGGGAAAATTTATGTTGGTATTATAAAAAAAGAACATATAAGGAGAAATGTTGGAGTGGCTCCTATAGAAGAGAAGTTGAGGAAAACAATGTTAAGATGGTGTATGCATGTGTAAAAGCGTCTTGAAGATGCACATGTTAGCCGGTACAAGACAATAAATGAGGTGCATGTTAAGCGTGGAAGAGAGAGATCAAGGAAGACATGAAGAGGGACAATAAAGAAGGATATGAGCTGAGACCATACTTATAGCTAATGCAGCTCTGAGCTACTGAGTTATTAATTGAGGAGTATATAGTCAGTGATAGAGCACAGTTTAGAGTTGATTCATATAGCTGATATCATATAGAGGGTATAAAATTTAAGTGTGGATTTTAGATACTTAGGCCGAAAACACAGTTGAGATGGTATGATATTTTTGAAATGGGCATATTCCAGTGGCGCATATTATGCATTAGGTGATAGGAGACACAAAAGGAGGATAGGATTTAGGCTACGACTCAGAAATAAATAATTAAATAAAATGCAAGATAAATGATTGATCCATATATCCGATTACACTTAGTGAGAAAAAGGCTCAAGTGTTGTTACTGTTGTTGTATTATTTGTTTGGATTACTAATGCGAGGCGTAGATAAGGATGAAGAGGAACAGTGGCTGAATTGAATAGCATGTGCCTGTCTTAAACTTCTAGGATGCAGCTAGTAGCTGTTGGTTCAGCTTGGTTAGATGTCATAAATCAAGATTATCATTATTAGTTCTAAGGATTCCTTGGGTAAATATTCTCCATTGTTGCACCATTCTTAGGGTGAGGACTTTTTCGCCCTCCTGAACAGGGAGCTTGTATACTTAAAGCTTTTATTTCCTTATTTTCAAGTTTCAACCGTTGTATTTCTTCAGCTATAAAAGAGTATTTGGTTTTCTCCACAGGCTAGTATTTCTAGTTTAGTTCTTGTGACTTTTATCTGTAGTTTAGTTCTTGTGACTTTTATCTGTTGATGTGTTTTGACTGACAGTTAAAAAGTAAAGACAGTCACAATAAGACGCGTTTGGTCTGTGTTTCAGTTACTCTGTCTTGAATACCATACACAACAACAACAACAACATTTTTCTAATGCCTCCGAGGCTCACGTCTATGGCGTGGAAAGGGGAGGTCGGATATACGCAACCTTATCTATATGTTGAAAACACATAGAGGTTGTTTCCGGATGACCCATAATGAAAATTGTTTGAGTTGTGTCGATCGACTGCTACTTCACAATACAAGAAGCGCAACCAATTTAGTGAATCATTTTGCTTTATTCCACCATATTTTAAAGTCAAAGAAGAGTGTGTCATTAACTTCATTGAAAATGGAAACATCTGTCTTGAATACCATAATGCAAGAAAACTGCAGCAGAATACCAAGTAGCGCATAGTTGGCTCAAGAAAATGTTATTGTTGTTATGGGAATTTACTTTTCATAGAATATGATATTAGGTACTCTGGCCACAGGCAGATGCCCAACATTGGGATTTTAGTTAATCTTGTTTTATTTTTCTGCAGTACTAGAGTTTTTGGTGTTTCAACCGAATCTATGCAGCTATCTTTTGACTCTAGAGGAAATAGCGTACCTACCATACTCCTTTTGATGCAAAGACGTCTTTATGCTCAAGGTGGTCTGCAGGTACTGGCAAAATTTATTTTGAATGCTTATGCACAGTAGGAGTATCTTAGTGCTTTCTTTCAAGGAGGTTGGCCGCCTTTCCACAAGTTCTTACCTCTTTTTGAAAAGTGTTATCTTAATTGACCATATGTTTTTGATTCACTAGTTGAAAAAGAAACATAGCCCTGGCATAAGTTTAACCTTTTACCTCAATCTTCCAGGCAGAAGGAATCTTCAGAATAAATGCGGAAAATGGCCAAGAAGAATCTGTAAGGGAGCAGTTAAACAGTGGATTATTGCCTGATAACGTTGATGTCCATTGCTTAGCAGGTCTAATTAAGGTAATGCTCTATGACTCGGCAGCAGTCCAATTTTTTTCTAACAATGTTGATCTGTAAAGTAATTCAACCGTCAAGGAATTTCCTGCTGTTATGAGTAGCTATTATGGAGATTTTACGCAGAAAAGAGCTATTCCAACTTGTAAATTAGCTTACATGGGCAGGGATTTCAGTTTAATGAGATAGTTTTATACCTCTGCTGGTGAAAACAGTTTGTCTTGCAACATTAGAATTGCATGTCCACATGAAACTCTTGTTATGCGTTTTCGTTTAAGATCTGCCCAGATTGTTTTATTGATATGATTTTACATTGCCACTGGATCAAAACATGCCTATTCTTCGAGTCATGCTTCCTCATCTCCTGCATATTCTTTAGAACCTTTTTGCTGAAAGTGTTTGTATACTTGTTTAAGTTGCAGTTGCATTATAGTCTAATAACTAGTTTAATATATTTGGTGTTTCATCAAGTTGAAATATGTTCCTTTGCAGGCCTGGTTTAGAGAACTTCCAACTGCTTTGTTGGATTCTCTTCCTCCAGAACAGGTCATGCAGGCTCATACAGAAGAACAGTGCTTGCAGCTTATTAGGCTACTACCAGCTACAGAGGCAGCTTTACTGGACTGGGCTTTAAATTTGATGGCTGATGTTGCTCAAATGGAACATTTTAACAAAATGAATGCTCGTAATGTTGCCATGGTATTTGCACCAAACATGACTCAGGTGAACAAGACAGCTTTTCACGGATCTTTATCCTCTTAAGAGTTTTCATGTACAGTTTGAACATACATAAAAACACCAAATAATATACAGACAACATAGGGAAGAAATGTGTTTCTCTATAAACACAGTTCTAATAGCTTAGCATACAATTGGTTCGACTGGACGGTAGTTACATCTGCTATATTTGGAGTTTTAGACTTGAAAGCATGCATAAAGATTACCCAACTACGGGAAAAGGATCCAGCAACCCTTCAATTATGTTGCATCCTATTATTGATTTGCTTTGAGTTTTACACAAAGTTTATGCTTATAAGCTTTTGTCTGTCACAGATGGCAGATCCTCTGACGGCGTTGATGTTCGCAGTCCAAGTGATGAATTTTCTGAAGACTCTAATTGAACGGGTCCTGAGGGAGAGAGAAGATTCTATTGTAGAAACTGCTCTTGCACAAGGCTCAGAACACTCTGATGAAAGTGGAGATCATGGTGGATTGCAACCAATCACACGGGAAAAAGAAGTGGAAAACGAAGACCAAGTCTTAGTAGCTAAAGAAGAGGTGGAATCAAGCCCAACCAGCAATCCTAATCAGATAGAACCCAAATTCCATTACGAAACTCATGACATTTTGCTACAGGAAAAGGGAAATAAATTAGGCACCTGTGGTCTGGAATGTGGTGACATTAGCCTTTTAAAAGAAAGGAATCAGTCAAAAATCAGGAGGACCAAAAGCGGGCACGCGAGTAACTCTGGTGCCAAGAAGGCATCAAGAAAGATCATTGACAGGCCTGTGATTCATGACATTCACTTAGAAGAGAAGGGCCAACAGTCCAGCATCATTAGTCGTATAAACTGGCGGACGGAACGATTAGAAGCCTGGAGGTGAAACAGTAGGTGCTAAGCTGTGTGGAGAGTCTTGAAGACATGGATGTTAATTCTGACATAAGATTAGGTTCAGCCAGCCTGAAACTGTCAATATCTGTTCCTGCTTTTGTTTCTTGTTCCTTGCGTGTCTTCTTATTCTTATCCAAAGAAGTTCTAAACAATGTTGTCAAGTCCCATAAACATCTTCTTCCACCACAGGTAACTATGTTTTAGTGTTTGATCTGCTAATCATGGGTACTTTATTAGATCTGTGTAAACTTTCTTTGTTGGTTTTCACGGGGAGTAAAGTTTTGGATTATATGGGTCATCGGGAAATAACCTCTGTGTTTCTAACACATATGTATGGTTCGAGTTCGGTTCGATAGCACTATAATGGTTTAAACAAGCCAAACAGTTCGTAAATAGTTCGACTCATTTTACTAAACGAACCCAAATATGTGTTTGAATTCGACTCGTTTAAGTAAAATTAACAAACGAAATCGAATCAAATATGAATCAAACTTGAACAGTTCACGAATTATTCAATTCGTTTAACATCCCGACATGTGCGGCTCCGCTTATTGCTAGTGTGGCTTTTAATTGAAAAAACAAACAAATAGATATAGCGCGGTGGGGGAAGGCTAGTGTGGCTTTTCGCGTCTAGGGTCAGCGTCACCATGTCCGCTGAGTTTGAAGAGCCGACAACGTCGTAATTAGGAATCTCTTCCGCTCCGGTGATACAATTGCAAACTAGGGTCACTCGTATAAAACGAATTTTTGTGGTTTTTGTTTTTTCTCCACCAGTTGTTAATCCTTGTCCGGTGAATGGTTCGATATCTCCGTATTAGCAGTTGCAGAATGATAACTCAATCATTCAATCAAAGATTCTTCTGCTCATTGCCAGCTTTGCCGCCGGTCCAACTTCCTTCCCCTAAGTAAGCATCGATCCATCGGCCATCTTTTATTTTTGCGATATGTTATTTTTTCTTAATTTCGAATTTCTGTTGTGATCATACTCGACATTGTTCAAGTTAATGGTAATGATTCCAGGGAAGCTCATATATGGTACGTGAGACCCGACGAAGTGAAGAGCAAAGAATTATTAAATAAATATATGGATATTTTATCTCCGTGCGAGAAGAAAATTGTCTCACAGGTGCAAGGTGAAGAATCGAAGAAAAGAAGTCTGTTAGCTCGTGCATTGATCAGGACAACTATCGCCAGATGTATGTAGCATGTGTTCTGTTTCTGTATCTATTATCCTTCTTTGGTTTTCTATTACCTTCTTTTGATATCCTAAACTTTGGGTTAACTTTTGTAATGTAACGTCTGGCTCAGACTACCCAATATTTTTATTCTTTTTAGTAAGTTATTTAAAATTAATGTTTAGCTATATAGTAGATGGGGTCACTGATTGCTACAGGAGGAATGAGTAAAGTGATTGTTTATTACTCGGTTATCTTTCCATGGTTATCACTCCGTAATTGCAATTGTTATCACTTGTTTGCCTTTTGAGCGATAAAGTTGCTACGGTTTGTGCTAGATCAGATAAACTCTTCGATTAGTCCAAGATCCTTGAAGTTCACAAAGAATAGATATGGGAAGCCCGAGGTTAGTTTGAATTTTTGCTCATGCGCTTTGCTGACGACTCAGCTGTAAGGTTGTTGTTCGGAATTGTTTGGCCCTGAAAAAATGTGGAGTATGTTGTTAGGTGGACTGGCGGGATACTGGACATTGGAATCCACCTGATCCACCTCCATTGCATTTCAACCTTTCTCACACATCTTCTCTGGTAGCCTGTGGAGTGACTACTGATTTCCCGGTAAGTACTGTCTCATAAAATTTATCCTCCGTCACTTTTAGCCCTAGAAACACCTTATGCATGCTAGGATTGTGTTAAAATTTCTAATACTCTTAGCACAGTGAGTGTGGAGGGTGAATTTTAGCACAGTGATAAAGCTGCCTCTACGTCACTTGAGCTCGAGGGCTCAAGTTGTCAAAATAGCCTACGCTGGATATATGACATTTCTATTCTATATTGGCCCAAAGGGCCAGGCTTCCATTTGAATTGTACCTGCTAACACTGTGCACTACTACTCAATCTCATTATAGATAGGTATTGATGTGGAAGAGAAGCATCGGACGACAAAACACAACATATTGTCTTTAGCTAGGAGATATTTCTCTGACCATGAAGTTCAATTCTTGACTGCTATTCCAGACCCTCAAGTTCAGCACCAGGAGTTCATAAAGTTGTGGACTCTCAAGGTCAGATGGTTGTACATATTTTCTGGTTCTTGATCAATTTCTTCTGTGTCTTACTGTGTTTGAGTGAATGTCTATTCTGTTGCACTTAAATTCTGGGAATGCAAACCCTACAAAACTGAATGATGATAGGACTGCATGAGTATCCCAAAATTGATTCTATCTATCATGGTTTAAATTGGGAATTGGAGAGTTGTTACGACATAATTTTCTTGGCTATGTACTAGCCCATCAACTTGATCAAAATTTGGTGGCCTTAAAATGTGCAACACTCGGAATTCCTGGTGATTTTTCTTTAAAAACTGAGCGTGAGCACCTTGCTTGTGTTAACTTTTCTTTTTCCGCTTGATGGGGCTTTATTGTCATCTGAAGGCTGGGAGAGAAAACTTTCTCTGAAGTTTCTTTTGTTGTTATTAATGGTGTCACTGTCATCATAGTGGTTTTTGCAATGAGCTTTGGGACTCAAATATATGAAATTTCAGCATGCCCCTTAAGCTAGTTACACAAAATGGAGCCTGAACACATGCACGTGCACATATATATACGTATATTTGTTTGATTCTCAAGCTCAAGTCGTGTTATTCCATTTTAAGGCCTCGATAATTTTCAGGAAGCATATGTCAAAGCATTAGGAAGTGGTTTCTCTGGCACTCCTTTCAAGGAATTTACTATTAGAGTCGTGGCTGAGGCAGGAGAGAGTAGTTCTGAGGTATGTCTGAAGTGTTCTTGTTACTTGAACAAAATTGGTAGTTATGAGTTGATCTTTTGATGATACCAACTGTATATGACATATGTATAAAATACATGTTGGAGTTGAACTTTTCCCCGTAAATGTAAAACCTCCATTCCTCACTCATTTTCTGGTTCATGCTGTCAGACTTCTGAAATAGTGATGGCTTCTGATGATCCTGCTGAGCTGACTGGCGATTGGCGATTTGAACTCTTGGAATTAGCCAGTTCACATTATATTGCCATTTGCACTAAAAATGCTTGTGTTGCTCAAGGTGAAGATAAAGTTACATTTTGAATGAGATGAACCGAAATAGTTTCTGAAGCTGGTTTGCTTACTTTTAGGTAACAGGAGATTTCCACTGAAGGTGATGGTTCGGAAGACAATCCCGTTTGGTGACGATCAATTTGTTTGCGGAGAAGATACAGTGGTGACAATTGGTGGCCTGACGAAACTGTTATGACTATTATCCAGTATTTGCAAACAAATTGATAGAAACACTCTTCGTTGTTATTCTTTTATCATTATTGTTACAACACATAAGAGAGATGATGATAGGGTTTCGTGGTTGATATCAAGAAGTCCATTGACAGGAATTCTTGGTATTAAACATTGCTCGTATTAACTGCAAAATCATTTGAGATGTCAACAGATCTGTGGCATAAGCACCCCTTTTATTTTTAAACCCCTCTAACCCTGGAAACGCAGTTTCACACTATTTGTACTCCAGACAACGAATCATATGCAGATAATCAATTCAGGAATCTGGTTAAGTTTCTTGTACGTATTTGACACTTGAAGTTCAGACTACCAATTGATAACCATTGACAGATAGACAATTTATGTCCTTCACCAGGCTCTACTACTTGTTTTTTACACTTCCAATAAGCTACCAAGGCTCCAACAATTATTCTACATCCGGTACTGACTCAAACTTAACTATATGTTCTTTTAGCATTTCGTGGGAGAAGTAAAAGGCTGATGTGTCTGCATAATCAAGAGATGTCTCCGGTATCGTTGCCTCATTTGACCTCCCGCCTTCCTCCTTTTCAAGAAAACAAAGAAAATAGTAAATAAACAAATAAAAGTTTTGGTAAAATAGGGGGCAAATTTACCATTTCCTTTAGCAAAGGCCAGTGTCATTCTCTGAGATAATACCTGCAGGCTCATCTGGAGCGTCATCCGGCTGACTGAAAATTAACCTCCCAAGTGTGTCCGTAATCTAGTTGCAAAAGGTCATACTCTGACTTAGAGTCTTCACCGTCTTAGACTTAAAAAGTTTTAAGAGAGATTAAATTAGTAAAAAAAGTAGTCTTCTAGATTGGTAAGACTTTTATCAGACAATCCGCATAATGTGTCAATTGCAAACTGGGTCAACAACCATTTAACCTAATTGGCCGGATACTATGTCTAAGTCAGTACTAGCTCAGATAGTAATATTGCACCCACACTGTGCGTATCATAGTTCAAGCCTGCGCCTTTCTAGTTGCAATATCTCAATCCGAGTATCAATTGAGCTATGCCACACAAGGTATCTATTGCAAACTAGGTCAGCAATCTTTTAACTCAATTGGGCATAAGTAAGTACGGACACAATAATAATTTTTTTTGTAACGCTGATGTTGATTTTTATTGTGGCTGTCGCGAAGGTAGAAAAGGCAATTTTGACAATGAATCATATAAAAAAAAAAGTTGTAGAATACTATAAGAGACTACTTGCTTAGTTACTTGTACAAAAGAAATAATAAGATATATAAGATTTTATGCAACTTTATAAGTGTTCAACGTGTTTTCGATATTATCTATTTCTAGTATCTTTGATATTACCAATTTCTAATTTATAGTTATGCATACCCTTTACAAAATTTCTTGATCCGCCACTGGTTTAAGTGAGCTCAAGTAGCTTCAGGATTTCCCCTTGCCACCCAGAGGAGTTTGATATTTGCAGAGCTATTCATCTCTTTGCTTTTCCTCTGAATTTTGGCATTATTTCCTCGTTTCTGAGGGGAAGGTTGTGTATAGGTTGTGAATGTGCATCCTGGGCAGCAACAATTGCTTATTTTACAGCCGTATCAGCCTCCAGAAACAGCAGAATCCCACAACCAAGTAAATAACTATTATGAAAATCACAGTTGGGTGGCTCAAAGCCAATCATGGATACTTGGGTCTTGCAGGTCTATGCCACAATTTGTGTTCTGATGGAACTTCTAACTTTACTGTGTCCTCCAAGAATGCTCATGGGAGGCCAGAAATTTCATAAAGATCGTACCTTTGAGACACATGTTCCAAGTTTTGCAACCCCTCAGCAAACTTTGATCTTCCATTGGAATTTATCACCAGTATTCACGACAAGAACAAGATCCATGCCTGAAATGGTGGAATCTTGTCGCGTCCCTTACAACAAATTGCCGGTCAACCATTTCACTGACCAACTTAATGAATAAGTGGCAATCTTCACATATTCTTAAATTTTTAATCACCAGAATATCTGTACCAGCACCAGTATGCAAAAGAGCAAATGCAACAGCTAGCCTTTCACTATGCACTCCAGTGCTACTTAAAAGTTCCTTGCTCCTGCTTGGCTTTTTGTTCTCTGTCTTCTCAACTAAATCTTCTAACTTTTCTAACATCTGATATATCTTTTTTGTCTCGGGGTGACTCTTGTCCCCAGCAACGAAGAGGTGAATTTTCCCTTTGAAATCCACATAGCTGTAGCCTGGAACCTTTTTAAGATTTCGCTCTCTCATCATTACACGAATCTTCAGTATACCTTCATCATTGTTTACCTGAGTGTATAGATTAGATAATAGCACGTAATAACCTACGTTTGCAGGTTCTAGTTTGACAACCTCATGAAAAGCTAATTCTGCTAGCTCAATGTTCTTATGAATCTTGCAAGCATTAAGAAGGGCACCCCATACAGCTCCATCTGGTTCTTGGGGCATACAGGCTATGAGTTCATGAGCATCCTTAAGCCGACCTGCTCGACCCAAAAGGTCCACGATACAGGAGTAATGCTCCGTACCTGGCTTTAAACCAAAATCCCTCTCCATTGCAGCAAAATAATCGAGGCCCTTATCAGTCAACCCTGCATGACTACAAGCAGAAAGAACACTGACAAATACAGTTCCATCAGGTTGAATGCCATTGATGATCATCTTGTCGAAAAGCTCTATAGCAATAGAACCTAGTCCGTGCATTCCATAAGCACCAATAATTGCAGTCCAAGATACCAAAGTTTTCTCTTGCATTTCATCGAAAATGGCTCGTGCTCTGTTTAACTTGCCACATCTAGCATGCATATTAATCAGTGCATTCATCAAGAATGTGTTATATCTCAGGCCGCTGTCAGCAATTTTCTTGTCAATCTCACAACCAATTTTTTGAGCACCAAGGTTGGCACAAGAGGATAAAACCCCAACATAGGTTACCGCATCAGGACGTACACCTGAGGATTTCATTTCATAATAAAGTTCGAAGACATGTTTAACAAATCCATTTTGTGCATATCCAGAGATCATTGCGTTCCAAGTGATCAAATCCTTTAGGCGGATGTCATCAAACAACCTCCTCGCAAGCTCAATACACCCACATCCAACATACATAGTCAGCAAGCAATTCCCAACAGCTGAATCATTTCCATAACCAGACTTCAGATCCAAACCATGGAACGACGTTCCTAAATTTACATGCTCTGGACGACTACAACCTGAAATCAATCCCAGCAGGGTAACTGAATTAAACGACACACCCAACATTCTCATGTCAGAGAATAAAAGCACCCCATTGAGAAATTTTGAATCTTGAACATATCCAGCAATCAAGGCATTGTAACAAACGGTTAGCTTCTTTGCAAGGGTACTTTCGTCGAACACCTTACCAGCACTTTGAGATAAACAACATTTGCAATACATTGAAATCAAGGCCGTCAAAACAAAGGGCTCAGATGAACACCCATATTTGATAACATGAGAATGAAGTTGGCCGCCGGCGACTGGTAGGCGGAGGGCGGCCAATGACTTGAGGACAAATGGGAAGGTGAAGGCGTTTGGGGTGGTTCCAGAACGTAGCATTTGGCAGTAGAGAGTGAGGCCTTGCAAGTACTGTCCATGTTTGGAAAGCTCTCTCAACTGGGTGTTCCATTCAGTAGATTTTGCAAGGGTTGTGATGTTTCTATGAATTTGAAAGGCACAAAGATGGCAGATTTGGGAGCGAAAAGCCAATAGAGGTATGCTCATTGCATGACGGCCACCATGTACTTAGCTCCACTCTTCTTGACATTTTATTCTTAAGGGGAAGTTGCATGTTAGTTACAGTAATAAGATTAGTGTACCTTTTGAAAAACAAAATTTAATTGTTCTAAATCTTAATAAATTTAATACTTTGAAGTAACACAAAGAACATGATATACAATTTATTTATTTTTCTGAATGATGCATGACTTATTTTAATTGAAATGATTATATGGATCCAGTTTCTTCTTTGTTTTTTTCATTTGTTTCTCAATTAATTCTCTAGTAGTATTTATACTAAATTGGTATTTCAAAAATGGTATTTATGATATCAGGAAAGCTCGAATCTAAGTCTTTGATATGGGTGAAACGTTATCTAGCTGTTATACTTTTTTTCTCTCTCTTTATGCATCTTCCATATTGTTACTGTATGCGATGTTAATAATTTCAAAACATTGGCACTTTTGGTCATGGAGAAACCTTAAAAATAATTCAAAGCATAAGTGTAAGTGTACAACACCAACACATACCTAATATATCCCAACAACAGCAAAAGTTATCGTTAGGGTCTGGAGAAGTTAGAGGCAGACAAACAATACCTCCATTTCAAATGATATAAAGTTTGTTTTCAGCGAGAACTAATTGTAAAACCCCATATTTAATTAAGGGCATTATATTCCTTTCAAAGATAGAAATAGGGGAAAAGAGAAAGTCAAAAATATTATCATCTAAACAATAAAACCATAATTATCATAGTTTAAAAATAATTCTACTTATATCATATACGGTTTTGTTAAAATGTTTTAATGCCACAATACAGTTCCAAGAAAATCGATTGACACCCACTTTGACACAACCATGCTGTGTCATACCATGGTTGCATGTAAATACCGTCTCATTTTTTTTTTCATGTTCATATTTTTGAAACACAACAACGTAATGTCGGATTTTGCACATAATAGAAAATACAATTGAAGATAGACACGAGCTAAACAAATTTACGAGTTATTCGTTTCATGTGTTAGATTACTTATTTATTGTAATTTAATGTTTTTAATTGCATGATTCTTATTTATTTTATTTACTGTTTTTACATGAATCTCGTTTATTACTATTTATTGTTTTTAGCTGCGTAAAATTGATTTAGTTTTTGTTGTTATGAATATAGTTACTTGCCTATTGCTATTAGTCCTTTTAATTTTGTGAATGTTATAATTTTTTGTTTATTTGTGTTGTTATGAGTGTATAATAGTATCTAATTATTGTTATTTACTCGTTTCAGTTGCATGAACATATAGAAGTATAATTATTATTTTTTACTGATCTTAAAATTGCATGAACGTATAATAGTATTTAATTATTGTTATTTTCTTTTTTATAAATGTATTTATGTTCACGTTTTATTCAATTTATGTTGATTACATTGTAGTTGTTTTTAATATATTATTACATATTTAGGTATATTTATGTATCCATTGCTTTTGGTGGTGGTGTTTTTGAAGAGTTGAGACTAGAGTTGATTTATTGACACTATAGGACGAGCATATGACCCTTCATCTTAAAAATAGTACAATGCATAAGATGTCGGATGCGTTGAACACGGTTGACATATATACGGATCCTATTATCCTCGATGGTTCAAGGCATAAATCGAGCATGTAGCGCTATGAGAAGTGATTCGGTGTAGTAGATTAAAGTAGATCACGGTTCGATCACTGTTTTTGTATAGAGATGACGATAGGAGATCCACTATTTTCACTTACTTTTGGGTGATGTCACAGTTACATTACAGGATGTAGCTATCTTGTTTGGCCAACATATCAACGGTGAGCATGTTACTGGACAAAGACCTCCGTATACTCTAGTGACACAAGCTGTGCACATATTTGCTTGGATAGACTTCGAATCTTCTGGATATTTTTACATTAACAATGAATAAAGACTGACGTGTCTACAGAAAAACCGGTCTCGATTGTGTCGTATTAAGAGATACTGTATTGTCAGTTGATCCAGAATTGCTATGTTAGACCGACCTAAACAGTTTTAATAAAACGTATTTAGTTACTAGATAAAATATATATAACAGTAACCAAATTTAGATAAAAATGATGCAACTACATCAAAACTTTACACGCCCCTTCAAAAAAAAAAAATTTTATATCTTACACATAGTGGATAATTTTACCGTAGGTGCGATGCAGATTAGCAAAGCCCATGGATAAACCGACAGATTTCCCTCCCAACGGATAACAAATTACGACACTGAAGAAAGCACCAAGGTGGAGGCCATCTTTGAGAAATTGCGCTCAATCTATCAGGATCGCCATGGAAGCAACTGCTTCTTTCTCCACAGTTAGTTCCCGCCATTACTCCATCTTCTCAACTTCCAAACAGTATAAGATACCCACACCATCATCTGCTTCTTCCTGGGCTGGCTCTGCATACTCCGTTTCTTTATCTTCAAGAAATGCATTTGCGGTAATTAATTTATTCAATTCTTTCGTTGTTGCCCCCTTTATGGTTAAGCTTACTCAATTAGTGTTTATATGGCTTTATTTTTCTTGAAAAACTGCTATGCAGATAGAAGTGTGGGAACATATTGAAATTAAGAACTCTTCAAGTGGTATCGGGCTAAGAGAAAAGCAGCGGGGATTTGAAGTTAGAGCTGAAATGTTTGGACAGCTTACAAGCGGACTGGAAACTGCTTGGAATAAACTCAAGGGGGAAGGTTATTCCTCGTTTTCCTTTAAAAATTGATATCAAAAATATTTTTTTATTATGTTCTCTATTGAATAAATTAAATAAATTAATGGTGAAAGGATGAGAAATTGAGTATCAAGTCCTAAGACCAATTTTCTTTGTTAATATCAGGTTTTGAGGAGTTAATGTAAATTTATTTATTTTTAGTAAATTCATGCCCATCGTGTTAAATGTGGTTTTTTTGGCCGGATTGTTTAGTGGAAAAGTACTAAGTTTAATCAAAATTTCCCATCCTCTTGTTTGGTAGTGTCGTTTGAACATATTCATGATTGTGGGGAAAAATGAATGAGATAGAAAAAAAATCATTTTGTACATAAAATTGAAGAATTATTATTCATCAAGTTATGTCCTAAAATATACAAAAGAATGTCTTTTATATAGGTAGATAACAAAGGCCATAAGTCGCTCAAAAATGCCAACGACTAGAAAGCCAATGACTCTATTTTACTTTTAACGGCTATACTGCTTTCTAAAACAGCGGCTGGTCTGAGTGTGTATGACGTATAAAATGTAGTTCTACTGTGTACGTGTGTGTGTATAAGCTATGTATACAGAGTTGTATGCATAAGTGTATATACACTGTACTCTGCTAAGTATATATAAAGTTTACCTTGTGTATTTCAATATTCCTCTCAAGCTTAGTTGTGTATATTCATACAACCAGGCTTCAATAGCAGAATCTGAAAAATCTTGGTGGAGACAGGTTTAGTTAGGATATCAGTCGCTTGATCTTTATATGAAACATGTTTAGTGCTGATCACCTTGTCTTCGATCTTCTCTCTAATTAAATTGCTATCAATTTCAATATGTTTTGATTTGTCATATTGAATAGGATTCTCTGCAATGTTTATAGCTGATATATTATCCAAAAGACCTTTTATAGGTTGTAAAATATTCTGTCCAAGGTCTTCAAATACTTTTCAGTCATCGTCCCTCACAAACTCCGAGTGCAAATGCTCTCAATTATGCTTCTGCACTACTCCTAGAAACAACTGGTTGTTTTTTGCTTCTCCAGGTGATTAGATTGCTCTATAAATATGTTCTATATTATGTTGTTGACTTCATGTCTGTTCTTGATCTAGCCTAATCAGCATCTGCAAAGATCTGAACGGTCCTGTCCGAGTTTCTTTTAAAGTATAAATCATGTCCAGATCCATTCTTCAAGTACCTCTATGGAATTGCTATGTGCTTGCCATATAAGCTAGATTCTGACTAGCAGTTTGTTGATTCAACAACTGAAGCAAGGATTTAATTTGGTTTCTTGTGGAAAGATTTGAATTATTAGTTTGTTGAACTGAACCTTGAGCTATGTTAGCATCCCACTTCCACTGAGCATTGGCTCTGAAGAACACCTCCAAGGGTTATTATTATTCCTGAAGGGCTTTCCTTCTCTTGGCTTGCCATGATGTTTCCAGCAGTCATCTATGAGGTGATCATTTTTCTTGCAATACCTACAAAAAAGTCGTCCTCCTTCATTGCTTGAAGGTTGTCTCTTTGCTACCTAAGCAGAGACATTAGAAGTTTTTTCAGTAAGTAAAGCAGAAGCTTATGTATTCAAATTAGGTGAAGCACCCATCATGACTTTCTTTTTTGCTTTCTTCATGTTTGATATCAGCAATGCTGCCTTAAAGATAGGCAGTGGTTTAATGATGATGATCTTGCTCTTAGCACTGTCAAAATCTGGATGTAATACACCAAAAAATCTAAATACTCTTTTTGTTTCAGTAATTGTTTTATGTAGTTGAGAGTCTGAAGCACATGACCATTGATGTGCTTCAAATACATCAACTGCTTCCATGCTTTTATCAACAATGTATAGTATCTACTTACAGTTAGATTTTCTTGTTTGATTGTATGAAATTGAGCTTCATTCTCATATAGTTCAGAGGTATTGTCTTGTTTGAAATACATTTTCTTGGCTGCAACTCATATTTCAACTGCAGTCTCATACATCATAAAGTCATCACCGATGTTAATAAGCATGGACCTTATAAACCATGACATTATCATATTGTTTTCAGGCTTCCACTGTTTGAATTTTGAGTCAGTTTCATGTGAAGCAGTTATTGTTCCAAATAAATACTCCTCCTTGTCTTTGTCTTTGACAAACATCTCCACCCCTCTGGATCAAGAGAGGTAGTTATCTACATTGAGTCTGTGACTTGTAATAACAATAGAAGCATCATCAGACACTGCAGTGCCATGAGACCCTGCTCCTAAGCCTTGATCAAGAATGGAAATGACTTCAGTGTATTCAGAGGAAGTAGAAAGAGATGAAGGTGTATCAATGTTTCAATTTAAACAGTAGCAGAATTATTTTTGCTCTGATACCATATAAAGAGATGAAGAACTATTATTCACCAAGTCCTAGAATATAAAAGAGAATGCCCTTTATATAGGCAGATAGCAAAGGGCACAAGTGGCTCAAAACTGCCAATGGCTAGAAAACCAACAACTCTCATTTCCTTCTTCTAGCTAAAACTGCTTCAACCAGTAAACCAGTGACTTATCTGAGTGTGTAAGGTGTATACAAGTGTATTTCTACTATGTATGTGTGTGTGTGCGCGCTATGTATACAAAGTGTATGTACATGTGTATATACAGTGTATTCTGCTAAATATATACAGTTTAGTGTACGTGTCTCTACATTTTGTAACGATTTCCTGAATTTGGTTATGTAGCAAGTTTAATCTGTGATGTTCTCTTCTCCTGTTGGGAATGACTATTAGGAGGGAAAAGAAAGGAAATGAGTTGGATGGATGCTGAAGCTTTCTTAATTTGGTCATTGGGCCTCCGCGTGTTTTTCCCTGTTGCCTTGTTGCTCAGCTGATGCATTTGTCAATATCTTTTGTTTCAGAGGTCTTGACCAAGGAAAATATTGCGGAACCAATGAGAGACATCAGAAGAGCTCTTCTAGAAGCAGATGTTAGTAGATCTTACCACAGTTAAGAGTTTTTGGTGTAAAATAAGTCATCACCTTTTATATGTGCAGGTTAGCCTTCCTGTTGTGAGAAGATTCGTTCAAGGTGTTAGTGAACAAGCCGTGGGTACTGGTTTGATTCGTGGTGTGAGACCAGATCAGCAATTAGTCAAGGTATGTTAATTATGGTGGCTAAACTTTATAATTGATGTGGAAGCTATATTCCAGGAATGTTGATTCAAAAGTTTATCTGTTGGGCTGAAAAAGTACACCCCATGCTTCCATATTTAACGTATAGGCGTATAAAAGTAACAAATTTTCAGAAAGGTTAGTACTTCGTGCATTCATATTGTTTCCTATAGGGTGTCCATATTTGGTTTCTGTAATGTCAAACTGACTGATTTTAGAAGTCTCGTAGAATGCCATGTTTAAGAAGTCTAGTGAGATTCTCAATTAGTCACTTTGTGTTTCTCTTTTCATAATCACCTTTCTCCATGATCATAACTGGAAACCTTTTATTTAGGATTTTTTTAATTTTTATTTTTATGTATTAACAGACCTTTTTCCTGCAATGATCTTTACACTAATGGTTTCCGGATGAATGGGTATTAGAATTCCTTTGCAGCAAATTTAGTAGCCCAACTTGAAGAAGTTTAGGTGAAAATTTTATTATGTCGAAAGGTCTGAAGTTTCCTGTTTATTTTCTTGAAATATGTGTAAATTCAAGTATATGCTATTGCAGATTGTACGTGATGAGCTAGTGAATCTCATGGGGGGAGAAGTTTCTGAGCTTGTTTTTGCAAAGAGGGCCCCTACTGTAATTTTATTGGCTGGTCTGCAAGGGGTTGGAAAGACAACTGTTAGCGCCAAATTAGCGTTATATCTAAAGAAGCAGGTTTGGACTGAAGCCCTCTACTCCTCAGCCCTCCCTTTATCATATGATTAAGTCAGAATAAAATGAGACATGTTAAAAGGCCTTTATGAAATCATGTTTCAGGGAAAGAGTTGCTTGCTTATTGCTGGAGATGTATATAGACCTGCTGCAATCGACCAACTGGCTATTTTGGGTGACCAGGTATGACTTGCTTCCTGGTTCTTCAAATTGTAAGTTGGGACATTTACAATTTCTTTGATGCTGGTGTTAATATTATTTATGTTCTTAATACTTCAGTTTTGTTATTTTACTGAATCTCTGAGAGTTGATGGAACTTAGTGTTATAAAAAACATCTTAGCCCAGTATACAAGCTTGATTCAAGTATTCATGACAAGCTCAAGTCATTAGGTCTTTGGCGAGACAAGCACATAGTTCTCTCCTGTATCAGTAGGGGATCCTTTTCTGCAGATATTCGTATAAATTAGTGCTCCTTACTTCAGTAGGTCTCTACAAGTAAAGGGAGAAACAGTGGAGAAAATCATAAATTATCGACATCTTCTATGCTTGTGTATTTCCTTTGTTTCCATTTTGATGTGGTCCAGGTCTTTCATCCTTTTGCTGACAATTGCGAATCTATGCGACAGGTAGGTGTGCCTGTTTATAGAACTGGAATTGAGACTAAACCTGCACAGATAGCTAGGCAAGGTTTAGAAGAAGCCAAAAAGAAGAATGTTGATGTAGTTATCATGGATACAGCTGGAAGGCTTCAGGTCATTTACTCCCTACTAATATGTTTCAGATAATTTAATACCTTTTGGAATTATGTTAGGACAGAATTGCTTTCTATATCTTGCTTTTCTCCTTCATCAGATAGATAAAGCAATGATGGATGAATTAAAAGAAGTTAAGCAGGCATTAAATCCAACAGAGGTCTTGCTTGTGGTGGACGCAATGACTGGACAAGAAGCTGCAGGTAATGGTCTGCATATTTTTCAATGCCTTTTACATGTTGATCATTCCGGGTTAAGTGTCTGATATGATTAACATTGATCAGTTCTTCTGCTCCTTCTCATTTGAGAAGAGGAATTCTAACTAATCCCTTTTCTGAGAATATACCAATTTGGCATTCGCGTAAAGTTTCTTGATATGTGAAGTTCAACTTAGTCTGCCAACATAAATGCTTACTTTGTCTTTCTCTTCTCCTTTTTTATATTTATTTATTTATTTATTGCTATGGTGTTGTTTGGTAATAGATGTTTCTGCATAATTCTGGGTTTCAGCTGGCCAAGTATGTTGTGATTGGTGGAACTTTAAGATCAAAAGGAATCTACTAAAGGGACCTGGAATGGTTGAAGATAAAGAAAAATTAGTTATCAAAAAATGTTAGGTGGTTTGAAGAAAAAGGAAAAAAGAGAGACTGGGGGGTGGGGGGAGGTAAGTGAGATAAAGAGAGGACTAGATGAAAGAATAGCCGTCTATGGTCTTTCTATGGAAGATATAGCTTCATATTCAAAGGCCATGTTAACAAGTCATTAGTGCATTAGATACAATAGAGGCCGTCTATGCTACTGTTTTTCTCATGTACGAGACATATATCTTTTTTTTTTTTTTTAATTCACGAGACAGATATCTTGATGTTTAGGGATGACAAACAAATACACAAGGCATCTGTTTTGTGTATTAATGACTTCCACTCTCTCATTGCAGAAACATTGCAAATTTGCTAATTATCATCCTTGAGTCTATTTTTTCTCTCAGTTCTTAGACTTGGAATACGTGTATCTAAAAGCTGACCGTTAATCTTTGAAAATTGTAGCATTGGTCACAACCTTCAACCTTGAAATCGGTATCACGGGTGCCATTTTGACAAAGCTGGATGGAGATTCAAGAGGTGGAGCAGCTTTAAGTGTGAAAGAGGTCTAGCCTTTAAAATTAAAAATGTTTACATCTATATGTTTTTCTCTCTTTTGTTTATTTTTGCAATTTTTCTGTTAGATCCTCTTCATTGCTTTCTACGTAATTTGTTGGGCTTGTTAATTCTCTTATATGCTTATTTGTCCAATAAAAGAAGAGAAAAGCAGGTCTTTTAAAATGCTAATATGATATAATTGTCAGAAACATATCGGTTCCTCAGTGAAACTTATTTTCAATTTTGCTCACTACAAAAAAAATATAGTGGAAGGTAAGTTAGTTCATACTCATATAAAAGGGCATCCGATCTATATGCAGGGTCTGGGGAATGTAGGACCATTCAGGCATGCTGTATCTAAGATGTAGAAGTACATACATTAAATTGTATATATGCTCAGTAGAATACCCTGTATATACATATGCACACACACTATATAAAGAGCTTATACACATACACATCCATAGTAGAAATACACTAGTATTTACCTTGTATACTTAGATTAGTCACTGTTTGTGGATTAAGCAATATAGCAAATAGATATACACTATATAAAGAGCTTATACACATACACATACATAGTAGAAATACACTAGTATTTAGCTTGTATACTTAGATTAGTCACTTTTTGTGGATTAAACAATATAGCCAATAGATATACACTATATAAAGAGCTTATACACATACACATACATAGTAGAAATACACTAGTATTTACCTCGTATACTTAGATTAGTCACTGTTTGTGGATTAAGCAATATAGCCAATATATAAATAATGTAGCCGTTGGCAGACTAGAGCCACTTGTGGCCCTCTATTAGCAGCCTATATAAAGGGCAACTCTTGTACATTCGAAGATTTAACTTGATGAATAATACATTCACAATCCTCTATATGGTATCAAAGCTTAATTGATCCATCTTCTGGCATAAACTGATTTTTCTACTATTCAAAATTCAAATATGGCCTGACCTGCATCTTCTTCTACTGCCTCTGATCATACTAAAGCCACTCCAGATCAAAGATCAGGAGCAGAGCCTAATGGCACTGCAGTATTTGATGATTCATTCAAATTCAGTGGAGATAACTATCTCTCTTGATCTAGAGGAGTGGAAATGTTTGTGACTGGTAAAGGCAAGGAAAATTATCTATATGGAACAGTGATTGTTCCACATGAAACAGACCCAAAATTCAGACCATGAAAGTCTAAAAATAGCATGATAATGTCATGGCTCATAAGGTCCATGCTCCCTGATATCTCTGACGACTTTATGATGTATGGTACTGCAGCTGAAGTATGGGCTACAGTGAAGGAAATGTATTCCAAACAAGACAATACCTTTGAATTATATGAAATTGAAGCTCAGGTTTATGAAATCAAACAAGGAAATTTGACTGTAAACAGATACTATGCACTGTTGACAAAGGCATGGCAACAAATTAATGTATTTGAAGTACATCAACGGTCGTGTGTCTCAGAATCTCAAGTATATAAAACTATCATTGAAACAAAGAGAGTATTTAGATTTCTCACTGGTTTACATCCATATTTTGACAGTGCTAGGAGCATAATCCTCATCACTAAATCATTGCCTAGTTTAAAGGCAGCATTTGCTGAGATCAATCATGAAAAAAAGCTGAAAGAAAGTCATGATGAACACTCCACCCAGTCTGAATACAACAACTCCTGCCTTACTGAGAAAACTCCTGAGGTCTCTGCTTTGGCAACAAAGAGACAAACTTCAAACAATGAAAGTAGGAAACTTCTTTGTAGATACAACAATAACAATTTATTGCCTTAAAGACTCGCACCTATAGCGAGGTGCGGAAGGTCAGATATACACAACCTACCCATGTGTTGGAAACACAGAGGTTGTTTATGAATGATCTATTATGAAAATTGCGTCAAGTATTGTGTCGATCGACTGCCACTTCACATTACAAGAAGCGTAGTCAATTTAGTGAGTCATCTTGCTTTATTCTATCATATTCCAGAGTCAAAGAAAAGTGTATATTTGACTCAATTAGAAATGGAAAGAGAAAACTTTTCTGTTGATATTGCAAAGGAAAAATAGACCCCTAATCGATGACTACTAGAAGCTTCATGGCAAGCCATGATAGGGAAAACCAACCAGGAATAACAATAACACTTGGAGGTCCTCTTCAAAGCCAATGTTCAGTGGAAATGGGATGGCTAATGGAGCTCACTCCAATTCAACAAGATGGCGCTTCAAATCTTCCCACAGGGAACCAAATTGAAGCTTTACTTCAGTTACTGAACCAGCAGAATATCAATCAGAATCCATGTATACAAGCCTCAATGGCAAGCATTGGGCAATTTTAAAGAAGTAATGCTAACACTCTTAGATTGTTGACTCGGGAGCTCAAATCATATGACTAGTAATGATAACCTCTCTTTCTTTCATTCTTTTCCTACTCCAAAGTTAGTTAAGATAGAAAACGGATTCTCGTTACAAGTTTTGGAGTACGCAGTGTTAGAACAAATGATAGACTATTGTTAAAGAATGTGTTGTGTATTCCTAGCCTAAATTTTAACATGCTGTCTGTTAGAAAAATTACAAAGGATAATGACTGTATAGCCTAGTTTTCATCCTCTAAATGTTGGTTTCAAAAAACAGAATGAAGCGGATGATTGTCATTGTTAAAAACATAAATGACCTTTTCCTACTTAAGACAAAAAAGCTAGTTTCTGCATGCTACAATGAACAAATAGCTGAATAAAGGACAAACACATAAGACACTGGTGGAACAATGACGTTCTTCTATGTCATAGAAGATTAGGATATCCAGATTTTGTATGCCTGAAACATTTAATGCTAGATTTTTGTATCAATGTTGATCCCAAAAGTATTAATTCTGAAACATGTCAGTTAGCTAAACACACAAGACAAAGTTACCATGCTAAAATGGATAATCCACTGCTCCATTGAATCTTGTTCACTCTGATATTTGATGTCCTTTTAGGACAACAAATATAAATAGGACAAGATGGTTTGTAATCTTTGTAGATGATCACACAAGGGTTACATGAGTTTATCTGCTTAAAAACAAATCTGAAGTAGGTCAAACCTTTAAGAACTACTTCAATCTGGTAAAGGACAAGTTTGGTTGTACTATTAAGACACTAACATCAAATTATGGGACAAAATATGTAGAAGAATCATTTCAACAATATATGTATGAAAATGATATATATCATCAAACCTCATGTATGTATACATCCCAACAGAATGGTATTGATGAGAGAAAAAATTTACATTTGCTTGAATTCACTAGAACTATAATTGCTCGATGATAGTGCCTAAATTCTATTGGAGAGAAGCAGTGTTAACTGCTACATATTTGATCAATAAAATGCATTATAGAATTCTGTTTTTTAAACTCCTAGCGAAGTCTTCTTGAATAGCTTGCCTCATACTCATCTTTTATCAGAATTACTTTTTAAACTTTTTGGACGTATAGCATATGTACATATACAGTTTCATTTAATAGAAAAATTAGACCTAAGATCTGTTACGTGTGTTTTCTTACGTTATTTGGATTACACAAAGGCTATAAGTGTTACTGTCCCATCATTAGGAAGATATTTGTTACTCTTGATGTTACCTTTGATGAACAACATTCGTTTTATAATTTTAGTGTCAGAACCAGTTAGATAAGTTCCACTCAGAATGAGTTCTGGAGTATAGTAGATATTGTAAGAACTCCTTCTTTGCAAACAGAAGATCATAAAGATCCAAGTTTAGTTAGAATAGTTCCAACAAATGGATATCATGACGGATCAGATGTAGGATCATGGAGTAGACCTCCTATTACTCAAAAGATTAGCTAGAAGAAGTTCACACAACTCATGGAGATGAACTTAAGATAGATGACAATCCAATAGCATTAAGAAAGGCTACAAGGGAATGCACTAAGTGTCCTATATGTAACTTTGTATCATACAGTAGGCTGAATCCAGATCTTAAGGTCTTTACATGCTCACTAGGCGCTAATGTAATACCCAAGAATATAGAAGAGGCTTTAAGTGTTCCTGAGTGGAAGGATGCAATATATGACGAAATGAAAGCTTTAATTAAAAATCAGACTTGGGATGTGGTTCCTGTGATTGATAGAGTTACGCCATTAGGCTGCATGTGGATATTTGCAATCAAGTATAATACTGATGACACTATAAATATATATAAAACCAGTCTAGTGGCAAAAGGATTTACCCAGACCTATGGCATTGATTACTTAGAAACATTTGCACCAATAGCTAAACATAATACATTTATAATAATCTTTTTATAGCAGTTAGTCCAGTATGCGAATTGTACACTTTCAGGTTATTTGGACTACTGGTTCATAAATTTCATATTGTGCACATAATGACAAGTAGTGGGAAAGTCTCTAAATTAAAGAAATCACTACATGGCTTGAAATAATCCCCAAGAGTTTGGTTTAAAACATTTACTAAAACTGTTAAAGAACATAATTCTATTCAGAGTCATAATGATCATACACTATTCACTAGAATTTCAACAAAGAGAGATATTATTATTTTAATTATGTATGTTGATAATATAATTGTAACTTGAGGTGACAGTCATAGAATAGAGTATATCAAAGTTCAATTATCTAGCTAGTTGAAATGAAAGATTTGGGAAGGTTAAGATACTTCTTAGGAATGGAAATATCTAGGAAACAGATGAACTCTATATTTTACAGAGGAAACATATAATGGATCTGTTAAGTGAGACTGGAATGCTTGGGTGTAAACCAGCAAATACACTAGTGGAACCTAAACATAATCTTAGAGAATTGTGGGACAATACTCCTACTTACAAACTTAGTTATCAAAAGATCATGGGTACGTTAATCTATTAATAGTCGCACACTAGGCTTGATATTTGCTATGCGGTTAGCTTTGTGAGTCAATTTATGCGTGATCCTATTAATGAACATCTATAAACATCCTTGAGAATCCTTAGGTACTTGAAGAATGTTCCAGGATAGGGATTGTGCTTTAAGAAGAACATAGATGGAAGCATCCTAATATTCTCTTGTGCTGATTGGGCTGGATCCTAGGCGAACATGAGATCAACAACAGGATATGGAACCTACGTATGGGGTAATCTTGTCACTTGGAGAAGTAAGAAGCAGCCTGTAGTATCAAGAAGTAGTGTAGAGACAGAACTGAGAACTCTTGCACTGGGAGTATGTGAAGGAATATGGATTAAAAGGGTACTTAAAGACCTTGAGCATAAGATCTCATTGTCAATCAGGGAGTTTTGCGACAATATCAGCTATTAGCATGGTAGAAAATCTAGTTCAATATGACAACTCAAAACATGTTGAAGTGGATAGGCATTGCATTAGAGAAAAGATTAAAGACAAACTGATCATTATAGAGCACATTTCTTCTACAGATCAAATGGATGATGTCTAACCAAATTTGTTTCTACCAATTTGTTTTAGCTTTTGATGTTCAATATGAATGTATACAACCAAGCTTGAGACGAAGTGTATAAATACATACATTAAACTGTATATATACTTAGCATAATACACTGTATATACACATATACGTATACAGTGTATACAGAGCTTTTACACATACACTTAAATAGTAGAAATACACTAGTTTATATCCTGTATACTTAGATTAGTCAGTGTTTTAATGGATTAAGCAATATAGCCATGAGATGAATAATGTAGCCATTGGCTTCTACTGTTGGCCGACTAGAGCCACTTGTGGCCCTCTGTTAGCAGCCTACATAAAAGGGCCACTCTTGTACATTTGAAGATTTAACTTGATGAATAATATATTCACAATTCTCTGTATAAGAGATTGTTTGTCTGACTGAAACCAATGATCTCTTAGTAAATTGTATTGGCTTTCACTGTTACACCAAAGCTCTCATTGTAACTTAGCTCTGGCAGATGACACGAAATAAATAAATAAAAAATAAAATAAAAAAATTGATGAGAAACATGTCCTTTTCTTTTCAGTTTCTCAGAGTTCGATTTGCATGGTTACCAACAATTAATTGAACTGGCAGGTATCAGGAAAGCCTATCAAGCTTGTTGGAAGAGGGGAGCGGATGGAGGATCTTGAACCTTTCTATCCAGATCGTATGGCAGGACGTATTTTAGGAATGGGAGATGTGCTATCATTTGTGGAGAAGGCACAAGAAGTTGTAAGTGCAGATCCTGTGGCACAATATATAGAGTACGATTTTCTTAGGTCAAAAATTTATTGGCGCATCAAATGGTGTGTAGATGCGTCAAGAAGATGCTGAAGAGCTGCAAAAGAAGATCATGAGTGCAAAATTTGATTTCAATGACTTCCTAAAGCAAACTCGTGCAGTTGCACAAATGGGTACCATGTCTCGAGTTATTGGAATGATTCCTGGCATGGGAAAGGTTTGAGATCTTTTTGTTTCTTCTTCCACGTTTTCTACACAAACAAAATTGCTTTCCCAAAAGCTGAATGGGCCAGTGTGACGGCTTTGCAAATAGGTTACACCTGCACAAGTTCGAGAGGCAGAGAAGAGCTTGTTGATAATGGAGGCAATGATTGAAGCAATGACCCCAGGTTTTGTTCCCAGTGTCTTGTTAAGAAGTTCCTGTATTCTGAGTGATAATTCTTGTGCGTTCTTTTTTTTGATGTTGCTTTAGATTGTATCTGATGATTAATCCATAGCTTTGTTGCGTTCCTCATAATTTCATTTTTCTTTTAGGTGTTGTACCAATTTGATTTCACGATACTTCTGAAAACGTTTCTTGCTGATTCATCTTCTAGCCTTAAAGAATTGATTTCCAATTTATGATTTTGATTTTTGAATCATTCTGAACCCTGATTTAAATGCTATTCGAAATATCTACCTCCTGCTGATTTGAACTGCTAATTTGAAGAGGAGAGAGAGAAACCGGAACTATTGGCAGAATCTCCCACTAGAAGAAGACGAATTGCACAAGATTCTGGCAAAACTGAGCAACAGGTAAAGGAAGTGAAGGGGTGTTCAGTTGCTCAGGAGTTTGATTTTGTTGTCCATGTATCCAGTATTAGTTGCTTTCTTACTCGTGTCATTGTGTGTAACATTCAGGTGAGTCAACTTGTGGCTCAACTATTCCAAATGCGCGTACGTATGAAGAATTTGATGGGAGTGATGCAAGATGGATCTATTCCTGCCATGAACAACCTTGAGGAGGCACTAAAATCTGAACAGAAGGTGCATCGTTTATCTGCTCTTTACATGCTCAAGTTTGACTTAAGTTGACAAATGCTACCATGCATAAATGCTCTAAGAATGTAATCTAGTCTAGTATTATTCAAAGTCTAAGTAGTTAAGTAATGAACTAATAATTTTCCAAGAACCAATTCCCGTGTCTTGCATTGTGTTTCTTTTACAGTTGCAAAATTTTCTATATCTGCCTTAGTATTCTGGTAATTGGATGATTTTCTATACAAACAGAGTGAAGTTCATGTGCGCGAGTGTCGATGCCGAATAAAAAAATGACTTTCAGCTCTGGTCTGTTGATAAAGAGCAAAATGTCCATCTTCTAAACGTCTACACATATATGACCTCTCTCTGATAGTGCCCACTTGAAATGTTTTGATATAAACATGTATATTTCTATGAGCGTTGAAGGAAATCCGGAGCACTGTTCTTCCATCTTCATGTGTTGGTGGCTTTTTTGAATCTCAACTTAAAGAAGTCATGTAACAAAGTGGTATCTTGTTCTGCTGTATTTGGATCACATCTCTATTGATTAATCTTCTAACCTGTACTTCCCCCTTGTACTCAAGTTTGAGATGATGAGTTCTCGCTGAATGTGCCTGCAAACGTGCACATATTTAACTCGGCTATTTCTTTCCCTCACGTCACCACTTCTATCATCAGGCACCTCCTGGTACTGCAAGGAGAAAGAGGCGGTCAGTTTCTCGAAAGCAGTTTGCCGACTCGTCATCCGTTAGACCAAGCCCTCGTGGCTTTGGGGCCAATAACTGATATCAAGCCTCTGATGTCTTGATGCATGCAGTGGTTACGCTTGATTGGCTGTCAGGTGTATGGCAATTTTCTCTCTGTATACTAGTTTTGCTTGTCACAGGGCTTGTCTTTCGCCCAAAAAAGTTGTCAAGTGGCTATCATGGTCCAGTTACTTTTTTCAACTTACAGAGAAATTTGTTGTAGTCTTATTTGGTTATCCTCTATTTCCTCACTGTTGAATGGCACTGCTGCACTACAAACGCCCACCAATTTAGTCTTCATTTTAAGGACCTCCACCCCACCCCACCCCCACTGCACATCCCGTCCCCCTCTCCTCGCTCTTTGATCTTCGATGACTGAGTTTGTCTTGAACCCAATCTGATTTGTTCTATATCTACTATGGACATAAACATCAACCCCTTTTCATGGTGTGTATAAGTATTTATATGTGGAAATAATACAGAGCTATCTTCCAGATTTATGGATGTGTGCTGAAGGACCAAAACAGGCAATTGAACATTGATATAGATGTGAAATTATTGACACATCTAAGACTTAGGATTGGGTGATCATACTAAGTGCTTAGATACATGATATTGGGAACTAATGAAATTAGACGTTGACGAGGGGTTCAAGTACACGAATGTAGAATGAAGGGGCCAATGTTAAATACATACGAAATATTGAAAAATACACAAAAGTTAGAAGGTTAAACTACAGTTATCTGAGATATTGAGGGGCTGCAGTAACGTGGCAGCTCCTCCAACAAACGTGGGAAAACTTATGGACCAACTTTTTGGCAGTCTAATTATATTTGTAATCTTTATGAAATAAACTCGTCGGAGTGCTACTTTCAGGTTACATATTATGCAAACAAAATTTTTTTGGGAGTTTTACAAGTTCGTAGAATTTCTTGAAATAAGGATGGCGACGTATCTCCTAACCTAACACATGTTTTATATTTTAACCCATTTAATCACGGAATGTGATGACAGTGGAGTAATGTTGTTGTTTTATATTTTAACCCATTTAATCACGGAATGTGATGACAATGGAGTAATGTTGTTATTGTAATCACGGGATGTGATGTGTATAAGTTTTCAACATAGTTTAATGTGAGCAATGCAAATACTAGTCAAGGGAAGAGTTTTCGACATAGTTTTGGTGCACAACCACATTATTGATCACTGTCTAAATTATGCATTTCCCCTTGTATGTTTCATATTTTATTGCAAAACAGAAAAGTCAGTTGAAGATCCTCTTTCATTGTCGCGTTTGTAGGTATAACTACTCCTACTTCTTGGGTCAACCATTATACTTCACTTCTAATTCTGGAGTTTTTCCCTCTACCAACATATCAAACACAATATTCAAATCAATTTTTTATCTAATCAATCAAAATCAATCTTCTGGGATAATAATGGCAAACACAGGGGAAACTTTTCCGGCAGCTGATGCTGAGGAGGAATTGAATCCAGGGCAGCAAAACAAGAATTTAGAGGTCCACCCTGTTTCCTCCAACATAACAACTTCACCGAATGTTAAAAAGGTAAGCTTCTTATATGCTACTTTATATAAAATAAAAA
Source organism: Eustoma russellianum (assembly GCA_036186865.1). NCBI lineage: Eukaryota > Viridiplantae > Streptophyta > Magnoliopsida > Gentianales > Gentianaceae > Eustoma > Eustoma russellianum. Next base: position 1,722,837 of record AP025059.1, on the reverse strand, counting down.
ATATATACATGAAATTTGTGCCATTCGTCTCTTCTTATGAAAGCAGAGAACCTGTCCAACATGCAAGCGAATTGACTAAATTTTCATTTGTGTCGTGAGAATATGTTAATGTTGTGTTGTTTTCATTATGTCATTTGGGTTTACGAGAAAGTCTAAGAATTTTTACACTTATACGGGATGGAGGGCGTGCGTGTCTTGGAGCAACTGGTAAGGTTGCTGTTTTATGATCTTGAAGTTACGGGTTCGAGTCGCTGAAACATCCTCTTGCACAAAGTGTAAGGTAAGGCTGTGTAACAGATCGCAAAGTGATCTAGCCTTTCCTCGGACCTTGCGCAAATGTGAGAGCATAGTGTACCAAGAACGCCTTTTTAAATACAACAGGATGGTGTTATGATAGCACCAGAAATATTCCTGTGCTTAATACAACTGATGAAATGACAATTTTCCTCTTTGGAGAGTCTTTAATTCATTTATCCTTTTGTTTGTTATGGGATTTTGCAAATATTTTGGTGCAGGAACAAAGTGAAACAACAAAGAAGCCAAAAGAGAAAGAAAAGAAAGAGGGGATTGAGACGCTTAAATCAACGATTATTGTATCTGGGATAATTGTGGCTGTAGCAGGAGCTATCTATGCCATTACCAAAAAGCTTAGAGATAAGTCCAGCTAGACAGAAATTGAGTTTGCTCATAATTTTGAGAAGGCCTCTTGCCATTTTTGTTTTCTTACATTTGTCTTTGTTACTAATGAGTTTTCTTGTCTTTGCCTTTTGAGCTTTTGTTTCTTTTGGGTGCATGTGTTCTATTTTCGAACTTCTTTTGCAGATCTTTTTAGTTTTTACTGGAATTGAATATTGAACTTGATTAAGTTCTGAATCCTATGTTAAGAAAGAGGGGATTGAGAGAGGAGTTTGTGTAGTTATGTCGGATGTGCGCAACCATATACATCTGTTAAAAACACATAGAGGTTGTTTTCCGATGACTCATAATGAAAATTGCGTCAAGCTATGTCGATCAACTGTCACTTCACAATATAAGAAGCGCAGCCAATTTAGTGAGTCATTTTACTTTATTCCATCATATTCCAAATGCAAGAAATATTGTGTCTAACTCTATTGGAAATTGAAACATTTGTTATTAGAGAAAAAATAAAATTTGAAAAAGAAGACTTAATGCAGCTCAAATAGCCGATCTAACAGACGGCATAACTGACTCATTTCCAGACCAGGGTCCCAATTGAAGAAGCCAATGAAATTCCTTTTACCAACATCCCTTGCTCATGTCCGTCGTTGGAGCCAATGCAAAGTCCTCTGAATAAACAACATTCTCACACGAGCAGTTATATAATAGAGATATATAATGAAACGAAAATGTGCGAACTTTATATAGGAATACCAGTACTCACGTTTGTGCAGGGTCCAGAGAGAGATCGGATGTCTTCGCGATCTGATGTACGTAAAATTACCATGGTGTTTGTTATGCCCCGCACCCTCCGTAGAGTAATTAAAAGACGAAGAAGAATTTTCGGAAATTAATGACGGTCAACGAGAATTAAGTTAGGCATTAATATGAGGATTAATTAGAAATAAATGGAGGATTTATTATTAGAGTTTAATTATAATTAATTTTCGGAATTTAATAATTAGGATTTATCCTTTAAGATAAATAAGAAATAAAATGTAATTTAGAAACACCAAACTTTACCCTGGCCATATATAAACTGACAAAGCGTCAGTTTTCTCATTTTTCAGAAAACATCGACGCTTTGCCTTTTTGCCCTAGCCGTTCCTCCCAGCGTAAGGAAGATAGCCTTCAGGAATCAATCCAACCTGCATCCGTTCTTCGATCCGTCTTCGAGTAATCAAAGGCAAGTAATCTGTTTATAAGTTCCTACGATTTGCGAAAGAAAATGGCCTATTTTGCTATTCAATTGGATCACCATGCAGTAGATTCGTTCTTTGATTATGTGTATATGTTTATGTGTTTTCGTTTCAAGATTTGGCCAAGTTTTATGAATATTCATTCGTTGTGGTTGATGTTTATGTGAAAACATGCAAATCCCTACCCTGAATCCCCTCTTGGTGTGATCCCATAGTTGGGCAATGGGTTGAGAGGAAAGATTGGATTTTTTGGGGTTGAGAGAGTCGGATAATCGAATTCTAGGCTTGAATCTTGCTTGAGATGAGTATAGCGGTTAATCTGTAGGTTAAGCACGAAATTGTAGCAGGGAAATCTAGGCTTGGAATTGGTGGATGGAGATTGGAGACATTGATTGAGATCTGCAGAAAATCGCAGAAGAAGTTCTGGAGTAGCATTGACATCGATCGATCGATGTCAGAGATCGATGTCCCCAGAAGGACATCGATCGATCGATGTACAGGCGGCTGAGAGATCGATGTCCCCAGTTGGACATCGATCGATCGATGTAGGTGAAGCCTGAGAGATCGATGTCCTCAGAAGGACATCGATCGATCGAAGTGAGAGATCGATGTCCCCAGTTGGACATCGATCGATCGATGTATAGGGAATGAGGTCCTGAAATTTTGTGGAAAGTGGAGGAAGAAAGAGGGATGTTCGGGGAACCTTTGGGTGACTTTAGAGACTTCTTAATACTTGATTAAGGGTAGTCTAAGCCTTGGGAACATGCCCTAGGATGATGAATCAATCTTGGTGATTTCAACGGATTCTCGAATCGAATTTCAACGGGAATGACGTAGACGGGTTAGGAAATGAACGTACGAGGTGTCTCAAAGTTCATTGAAGGAGAGTTGGGGATACTTGCCTACGTTATGAACTTTAGAATCAAGGGTAAGTGATGATGAGCTAGTTGAGGGCTAAGTATTGACGAACAAGCTAGCGTTCTTTGTGTGTTACTTGTACTTGCGCATGTAAATGTGAATTGCATATGTGAACGTGAAATGTGAACGAAGTATGGAGTCTAGCATCATGGCACGTGCATTGCATAAGATTTTGAAAAGAGAGGTGCTTCGGCACTGATTTGCGAAGGTGACCTACAGTGTTAACCGGGATGGAAATTTAAGCCGGGGTGCACTGTAGGGCACAAAAGACTGTAACGTTAACCGGGATGGAAATTTAAGCCGGGGTGCGTTACAGGGTATAAAGTCCTCTACAATGTTAATCGGGATGGAAATATAAGCCGAGGTGCATTGTAGAGTTTACGAGAGCTGTGATGTTAATCGGGATGGAAATATAAGCCGAGGTGCATCACAGAGCATACGAGCTTGTAACGTTAACCGGGATGGAAATATAAGCCGGGGTGCGTTACAAGGAAATGAGTTAGGAACCGGACATTGTGACATGCATTGCATTGATTTGAAAGAAATGGCTCATGCATATGTGATTGTGTAGCGTAGTGCATTGTTTGACATGCATCACGAGAGTCGTTGTGGTATGTGTGTTTATGTTATTTGATCGATAGTGAATTGCTTACTTGCGTTTCAAGTTGCTGTACCTGATTTATGACATGTTCCGCTAATATATTTGAAAATTACAAGACATGTGCCCCTCAATTCCCTCAGTTTATCTATTACTCATGTCTTGCCATGTGATGATCCCGTATGTCTTATAAGTGGGTTACTTGCTAGCGTTTTTCGCTAAGGGTACTGCCTTTGATCTTGCAGATGAACCCAGTTACGATATGATCTTCATTGAGGACGACGGCGAGTGGGCTGAATGGGATGATTAGACCTTGTAGAGAGCATTATGTGGATAGCTTTGATATTTCTGGTCCATAATTTGTTTGAGGTTTTAGATGGCTGCGACCATATACAGTTCTTTTAGTAGTTACATTGTCTTTGACGTAGTAATTTGATGTTTTAGACTGACATGACATGTTTCCGCTTTTACTTTCGTACGTCACTGATGATGTGTACACGAGAGATGAGACGTCTTGTAGTCTTCTCAGTAAGCTACGACGGGTGAACCGGTTCGGATTCCGCTGTCCGGGTCGGGGCGCTACAGTGTTTCTGTGGTTCGAAATCATGATCTTAAAGTCACAAAACAGCAAACCGTACCGTAGTCTCATCTGATAATTTTTTTTTTAAAAAAAAAAACCTACACCATATTCACGAAATACAATTACCAAATCATGACCCGGTAAACTATAAGTTTTTTTTTTTTTTATCATCATGAACAAATAACAAAACATGGTAGACAATAGACAACATGCAAATAGTCCATTCTCACAAAAATATAATCATAGCTAATCGAACTGATAGATGATCAATTTAAAATTAAATTGTTAAAATATTTTATCAAGGTGGGAGAGGTGATTTTAATTGATATTTGATTATTAAAATTGGAGGAGGGATTACTTGGATCGAGATACTCTAACCCCCTTCCCTCTCACCTCCCTTGGGACAGCCCGCCACGTGACAAACAGGAAGTGGTGCGGCTGGGTGCGGTTGACTACCCCTTAATCAAACAAGAGAAGGAAGTGGGCCACGTGTCATAGGTCATTTAATACCCCTTAATCCGGATTACTTGCCCCTGCCGAAAGGATCCCCGCGGGAACTCTATACAAACCAAACAAGAGAAGGAAGTCTCCGTTTTTCAGTAGCCAAGGAGGTAATCATCTGAATCACCCACTCAAGTTTCTCCAAAATTCGTTGCGTTTCATCTTTGGATTTTTTCGATTAATTTGTTTTCATTTGTTTGGTTAAATGCAGACTAGACCTATGGATACATCAAATCCTGCAGTATTTGTGAATGCTGATCTCCTCCGAATGCACGTCGGAAAGAGAGTTCGAGCTGTGGTTCAGGTAATACGCCCCGATGCCGGCTCCGTCGTCGGTAAATGTACGGGCGGGAAACAGATCGTAGTGAAAGGGCATCCCCCTGCTCCTTACGGCCCTTTCCTCGAAGTAATTGGTGTCGCCGATACTCACCAGTCCATCCGTGCCGAATTTTGGACCAACCTCAGTGAATCGTTCGGTATGGTCTTTCGCTTTATTTATTTTACTGATTCAATTTTACTTCTATGTACTTTTTCTTTTTTGCATATTTTTCTGATAGCTTCTGTTTATCATCCTGGATTGCTTTCCTCTTGCTTGGATGTGGTGTGATGCTGACTTGGATTTCGTTGATATAAATATTTTTATGGAAGACGCTTGTTTCTGTCCGTCATTTTTCTTTGAGAGATTGATGGATAACCTGTAGTTACTTCCCAGGAGCAACAGAAAATCAGTGTCCTATTTTGTCCGGAAGCTTGTTTCTTCTATTTTGTACGTTTTCTAGCAAGCTTGTTTAACAGAATATGAACTATAAATTGAACTTGTTACTTATACAGAATTCAGCATTCTCTGTCCCCTTAAATTTCTTACCAACCTCGGTCGTAAAAGCACTTTATTTGACGGAATTTTGTTTCCATTTCCTAATTTGCTCATTTCTTGCTCTTATCAGATGCACAAGGCTATAATCAGATTTGCCTACTAGCTAATGGGGAGTTTAGGCACTTGTTTGTTTGAGAATTAGCCTCCAGCACCAACACATCATCCTTTTTGGCTGCTTGTACGTATGTCAATAGCTTGTGTGAGCATTTGCTTCAGTCTGTACTCTTTGCCAAGGATGTTAATTGAAAAGCGTTCTTTGTAATTAGCTGAATGCTAGGAATCCTTCTGTAACCTAGCTTATTAGTTGCATAGAGAGGGTTGGGTGCGGAGTGGGGGGAGGCCACTGTTTTTCCCGGTGGTGAAGAAAGAACTGGTTTGCTGCACATTTGTTCGTGAAGAAACGGATCAACTATCTAAGGAAAATGTGTTAAAACCGTAGATAAAGATCGCTGGAATGAAAACAATTAAGATATCAATTTGGGTTCAAAGGGGAAAATCTATATGCCGCAGATTTCTTCCTACTCCAAACAGCTGAAGTCCTTTGGTGTGTTGTTAAAGGATAGTCTAATAGGATGTAAACAATTCTACAATTAAGGAATTAAAGGTCAAGTGTTCTTTTGATCAAATGAGTCATTGGTCATTCATAATTTGATCATTGAAATGTTTAGTAATTGGGCTAGAACAACATACCATTTGTGTTGATGTACATCTTTTTGGGGTAGTAGTCGAAGTTGGACCAGCAATTTTCTATCTGGTTCTATTTTTTATGTTTTGTACTTAGAAGATTTCTTAACTTTTTGTAGCTTTTTAACAAGTATTATCTATTTTTAATCTTATCGTTTTCCTCGAGAACATTGCGAATGTTTCTCTCATTTTCTGCGACCATAAACAACAATATACACTATACAGCACCCGACGCCGACAACCATACATATTCATTATATCACAGCAACAACAAAATCTATCATTAGAATGTGGAGAATGTAAGAGGCAGACAAATAATACCTCCATCCTAAAAGATAGAGTGTTTGATTCCGATGAGACATCCGGCTCTATATGTGCTGTATAGATGACACAATAATAGAGGTATGATGTGATATTATGTTAGTGAAGGAATTTAATAAACATAAATAGAAAGCTTTTTGATATTAAAATAAGCATAACTATGTATATGCACAAATAATGAAAGAAAAAGACAAAAGAAAAATCCTGAGACGTCCATGTTTCCATCATCCATAGTTTCCTGTTAGAAACTATGTTTCCCGTATTCCTCAACGAAAGAAGAAAATGCATGCGAGAAAAAAACTCTAGAAGTCGTTCATCAAATAAGATAGAGTACGACTTATGAGCAATGGTGTTTATATAATCCGAAAACGTACTTTGTAAAATAGCTAAATTTGATTAATTTGCTCATCACACCACAGCTATCTCGTACAAAAAAGAAAGCAGTATTATTGTTAGAAGCTCAGCAACAACAACCTTATTGTCTTAGAAGTTCCTGTTTATGGCGGTGTATGGAGAAACAGGTATACACAACTATATTAGAAACACACAGAAGATGTTTCCGATGATTCATATTGAAAATTACGTAAAACACTATTGATCAACATTAGAAACTCAAATATACCAAATGTGGAGAAGCATTTGTCGAATTATATTGTCTTTGCTGGGGAGAAGACAAAAGTTGCACATATATTTGTTTTGGTTCTTAGTGTATTTCTATCCGGAACATTGCCCCTGAGATTTAAACTTTACTAGTTTACTACAAATAGATTTGTTTTTGTGCCATGTTACTACACCTAGATTAAGGATATTTATATCCCAAATTGTATACTGGCTTAAGGCTTAACAATTTTAATAGTTTTATGGTATGAATTCATTAATTATAGTAGAAAGTAGGCCAAATAAATATCGAAAAATTTCAGGAAATACAACGACGGAATTTTCGACCATCGATATAAAGTAGTCATTATTCGTTCAGAAAGGATTCGCCCCTAATTAAAAAAAAGAAAGAAAAAAGGGGTATAATATAATTTACCTCCTGATTATTCTAAATCAAAACAAATTGAATATCAGCACCAAAAGCAAAAGTTTAAAAGTTATGAACCATGATGTATTTTCTGATCGACCTTACAAACTTGGGATAATGTTTAACATATAAATGTAAATGATATGCATGTACTAATGTTTAGTGATTACGAGTCATCCGTAGCCACCTGAGTAAAATGGACTATAGTGTAGCTAGTTAGACCATCCATGCTATGAAAATTCCAATAACGTATGTGACTTGTATTTGATTCTTTTATAGATTTATAAAATAAAACTAGTTCTGAGACTCTTCGCTGAGTTTATATAATTTACGAAGTTATAAGGGTGGAGTAGTTAAAGGTTTGGGGTTGAAGATTCTAATTTTTTAGATAGTTACCTTTTGACCTTTTATGTTTTGTCGAATCAATACTGAGACCCATATTATTTTCCTCCAAGTCAGTTTGGACATGTCTTTACTTTTCTGTACAAGGAGGCTTTCAACTGCTATGACAGACGATGTTGTCGGTCTCCGTTTGACATGCCCAAACCAACTAGCAACCCCTAGCCTTTCCAGAAATACCTCATTTCTGAGCCGGTTTATCCTTGTATGTCCACACTGACTTGGAAGGAACATATTAGACATGACCTACTATATTTGCACCTCTATGAGCACATGGTCTAGGATAAAAGCTCATGGAGATAGATGATTAATATTAGCGAGATTTATGCAGGATATAGGAGCAGCTTAAAGTATATAAATGGACGTAGATACTCGCTCAACGTTAGGTTGACTTTGGATTTTTTGTGTTTGTCGTTGTCTTGCATTCTTTGTCGTGCATTATGTGTCTATGCAGGTACATATAGAGCCGGAGAACTTGCTGGAAACAAACTCTCTATCATTTGGGATGAAGGTATTGTTTGTCTGTCTCTCACTCTCACTAGACTCTAACGATAGCTTTTGTTGTTGTTGGAATATACCGGGTATGTGTTGTTGTTGTTATTATATTTACACTCAGAGTGTTTTGAAACTAAAATGAAAACAAGAATTTCTAACCAATTTAATGTGAATGTATATTTTTTTTTACCTTTTCACCTACTGTAATTTAAAAACTCATTTCCGACTCTTTTTTTGTTTATATTTTTTAAGCTTGACGATCCCGGTATTTTCTTTACAAATAGAATAATTTCTGTTAATAATAACTTCATTTTAATAAAAAGAAAACATAAAAGCGTGTAAACGTCGAAAAAAACTGGAAAAAAAAAAGTCTCAACTCATGGGTGATACAACACAAAATAATGGTGAAATGGTAATTATTTCTATTATCACCACCATCTATGTTCTAAAAATATTGTCATTTGATCTACACATAATTGGTCAAACGATATTTAAAATCAAAACAATAAATATGCACTTGATTATTGAAATTTGGTCGTGGATCATGTAAATTAATGTTTTAACTAACTATTTTGTTAAACAATTTAAAAATGTGAGTGTTAATCGTTATTTGACTAAACATAGATTTGATGATCAATATTCTTTAGAGGGAGGGAGGGAGGGAGTAATTTTTTCTTTTTATAGTTACGAGATGCCCTGGTTAGTGTTATTCGGATGCAAAAGGTGATACTCTGACTTTAAAAAACTCTCACTGTTTCAGTCTCAAAGAATTTTATGAAGGATGTACATCATGTTGTCCAACAGTTTTTTATGTGAGAGATTCATGACTTGGTCTCTCTAAGGTGTTCGACCATAAACTTGCTCCAGTAAAAATTTAACGGCAGAATTTAAACACTTACACTGTGTCAGCTATGATTCAAACTAATAACATTGAATAAAATCTATCAGCAAAATATTAACAGATGGGAGGTGGTGCCCTTATTACTTTTTTATAACTTATTAGCCGTCCTTGTCGGGATAGGATCCCCTCACCGTAAAGGAGTGCGGCGACGTGTGACCGTGCGACACGTGACAGCAAGAAGAGATGGCGAGACTAGATGCGGGGCGAGGAAAGTGAGAGTTAGGAGATGCCAATCCGTCCTTGCCAACTGAACCTGACAAAATTACGGGACTGAATTACATATACGGCCTATATCTTTTTTTTACGGCCTATATCAAAAGGCCTTTTTGAGGGTTTCGAAATACTTGTTAAAGCGCATCGCCTTTCCACTCCCACTCCCTATCCCTAATATATTATCAAGAACCCTAGCCAAGAAAGGCTTCCTAGTTCGATTCCAATCAATTATTGACGAGAAGAGGCATTGGTAGCAATTGTCATTTGCATCAGCATAGGAGGCGTTAAATCATTTTATCGGCCATTGCGAACAACCTCAGGTCGTTTTATCTCCGGGACATCTTGATAAGGTTAGCCTGTTATTGGAAAACCTTCTCCTGTTCCGTTTCTGGATTTAGGCTTTGAGATGTTTTTCCTGTTATGCTAGTTAATTTCTCTTTGTAGTTTATCTGCATAATATTAAAGAAGCTTCATAAAAAAGTCAAGCTTTTTGAACTTATATCCAACTCTTTTGTTACTTGTTCTTCATGCACCAGTTTATATTAATGTGTATATTTCAAGTTATTTCTACAGGTTCACCTACTTTATTGGTTTTCAGCTCCTCAAAATGTTCATTTCAGACGTGAAGTGGGAGAGGGGAGGGGGAGGGGGAGGGGGAGGGGGAAGAAGTGAAGGGGGGTTTAGGGAAATATTGATCGGTATCGAAGCGTTAAAAGCGTTCTATTTGTGTGTGCTTTGGTAAACATATGTATGCTCTTTACATATATATTTGTTATGTTGATTCTTAGAGCAGCTTATGGGTCCACAAGAATGTATCTAGCCACTTGTGTTTGATACACTCATTTGATTAGCGAGAGCTAATTCTTTCCTCTTTCCTCTTTCCTCTTTCCTCTTTTAATTATTTTGGGTACTTGAGTCATTTTTTTGCATATACTGGTTACTGATATCTAAGCATTCCCATAGTAAACTATGCAAAATTGGATTTTGTGTAGTATGTTCACTGGATGTGCATCAACTGGCTGCAGGAATCTTACAGTTCTTTCTCTGGACATGATATCTGGAACTGCCATTGTCTATTTTGTCCATTGGACAATTTCCTGATGATCCACCTGTACATCTTACTTTTCACTAAGTGGACATTATGTTCCATAGTTTTCTTCTGCTGTTTCTTGGCTACGTACATAGATATATACCTTTTCCGATGTTAATTTCCTGTAATTCTGTATCTCGATTTCTCTTCTTCGTTCTTTTCCCCTTCTTTTCTTTGTTGTGGTTGATTGATCCTGATGATGCTATTAAAGTAAAAGTCAGACATGCTATTTTGCAAATCAGACTATCTAAGTTCAACACTTCCATTGATTCACTATGTTCTGTGCATAGTACTTGCATTTTCATCCTCTCGCCTCCTGACTTTGTTTTGCATTACTGAATTCTGGCATCCCTTTATTGAAAGTCCAAAACTGAAACTCATTGAAGCTGTACTCTTATGGCGGAAATTCAAAGAAGATTCTTGCTCCCATGGGCCTTTGGCCGTTCATTTTGTTTCCTTCTGTCGGTGTTTCTCTTCTTGCTTTTCCAAATTTTTCTGGCTTCTTTGCTTCCATCAGAATTACAGCAGAAGCTTATCTTTTGAGATCTGTAAGATGCCGAGGACAAGGTCAGGTGCTGCAGCTTCTAGATCAGTTGAAACCAAGAACTCACTTGATTCTGAAGATCATCTCAACCTGGACATGGATAATGATAATGAAGATGCAGTGGAGGAAGAGGTCGAGTATGAAGAGGTAGAAGAAGAAGTGGAAGTAGAAGAAGAAGAGGATGAAGATGAGGAACAGGAAGTGGTAGAAGAGGAGGTGGAGGAGGAAGAAGAAGAAGAGGAGGAGGAAGAGGAGGAGGAAGAGGATAACGTTTTGAACAGAAACCATGCAAACAAAGATGAAAGCATGAAGGACGCTGAGTTAGAAGCTGAAATAGAGAGAAAAAGTGCTGAGCTTCTGGCACTTCCACCTCACGGTTCAGAGATCTATGTTGGTGGCTTTTCTCAAGATGTTTCAGAAGATAACCTGAGACAATTTTGTGAATCTGCAGGAGAAGTGACTCAGGTAAATCGCGTACCAGCTGTTTGTTGTGTGAGAGTTTTACACTTGACAATTTATCTTACGTATTTTATTGGGAACACAAACGACAGATTAGGATAATGAAGGGGAAGGGAACCACTGAGAACAAAGGATATGCTTTTGTTACTTACAGGACAAAGGAGATGGCCTCTGAGGCAATCAAATCTTTAAATGGTACTGAGCTCAAAGTAAGTGATGTTCCGTTCTTTTACGCATCTGTCCCACATGTCTTACTTTTTCTTTTTTGAGTCATACCTTTTCAATGACGCAATCATGGGTTATCCGTGTATTTTTGTGGTTGATCTGGACTTGTTGGGGGCTGGTTTCATGAATTCTGCCCTTTGATGTGTTGTGTCTATGATTCATTGAGTAGGGAAGGACACTGAAGTGCTCTACTTCTCAAGAGAAGCATCGGTTATTCATTGGTAATGTTCCAAGAAGCTGGAAAGCAGAAGACATGAAGAATTTAGTGAATAAGATCGGGCCGGGTGTCATCAATGTTGAATTGCTAAAGGTTGATAGTATCTCTTATTTATGAGTGATTTTACTACTCTTTGTGCTTGTTTAGGCAAATAATGATTTCCTCCTTACCGCCTTTCTCATGGTTATTATCATTTCTTTTTATTTTAGGATCCTCAAAACTCGAGTCGCAACCGTGGTTTTGCATTTATCGAGTATTATAATCATGCGTGCGCAGATTATTCTAGAGAGAAGATGTCTGATCCAAAATTTAAACTTGATGAAAATGCTCCAACTGTGAGCTGGGCTGACCCAAAGAACGTTGAGTCTCCAGCTTCTTCTCAGGTAACTAATATCTATTTTACCTTCAACTGTCAGTATCTGGAATGCCTTTGAAGTCTGTTTCCCCTGAGTGTTACCAGGAACTTGTCTTCTCACTGTATCTGTGTGTGTTTTTGTAGCTTTCGTTATTTTTTTTAAGGAGGAGGTTTTGTAAATTATATAATTTTGTGTTCCAGCAGTGGGATAAGTGCGGTATTACAGGGTTACTATCCCGTGATTAAATACCTGAGGAAGTTTGTTCAACTTTTCATACTTTCTGTGAAAGAGGGCCTGCTACTGTTCTGTGCATTTGTTATCAGAAGGGCTACCTGCTCCATGTTGGATAAGATGTCTCCATTAACTCCAAAATGTTAAATTATTTGCTATTGCATCGCTAAAACCCATATCTCTGAAAAGAAAAACCTTCAATTTGGGTACATGAGCAAATAGGATAGTCATGTATTTTCTATTTTTCTGTGAACTTTATTTTTGTCTCCTACAGCATGAGAGGTGGTAAGATGGATTCTGAATTTTCTATGGCAGTAAACTTCTAGAATTGAAATTTATTTAATATTTAAATGTCAGAGCTGGGCAGTCAGCGCCTACTATTGTGATAAATGTTTCCTGCTCAGAGTGATGCTGTGTCTCTTTCTAAACGTGCAAGTGGCTGTCTGCTTCATAAATTCCCAGAGGATGACGTGTAAGATTATGGAAGAGACTTGATTCTTGCGTTATATTTTCTTACTTTCCCCCCTTTGACATTGTGCAGGTTAAAGCTATCTATGTGAAAAATCTTCCAAAAGATATAACACAGGATCAGCTGAGAAAGTCGTTTGAACATCATGGGAAGATCACGAAGGTGATTCTGCCCCCTGCCAAACCAGGGCACGAACATAGTAGGTTTGGGTTTGTTCATTTTGTGGACAGGTCTAGTGCCATGAAAGCACTGAAGAATACTGAGAAATATGAAATAAATGGTAGTTTGTCCTCCAAAAGGTTATCTTTTTAAACTATTGCACTTTATGAACCAATCAATATGATTGGTTTCTGTATTTTGGCAGGACAAGTACTGGAGTGCTCACTTGCTAAGCCTCAGGTGGACCAGAAAACTTCTGGAGGACACGACGCGCAGAAACAAGCAGTGCTTCCATCATATTCTCCTGCTGTTGGATATGGTATGGTTGGTAGTCCCTATGGTGCTCTGGGTGCAGGTCTTGCTCAAGTAAGATTAGTTATTGGCTGGTTTAGTATCATTAGCTTCTGCTTATTCTTTTTCTATGTATATAAATGATATTTGAGTGCGGGCATTTTTATGGTCTATTATTATTATTATTATTATTATTATTATTATTATTATTATTATTATTATTATTATTATTATTATTATTATTATTATTATTATTATTATTATTATTATTATTATTATTATTATTATTATTATCTCTTTCAGTCTGTTTGGGAGTGAAATTTGTTCCTAATGCTTGCCTGTACATAGATTTTGTGATGACATTCCTGTTGGCCAGTTGAATCTCTCTTTATATTGCTGTAAGTTAGCTCAGCTGTTTTGGGTTAGGTAAATATGAAAAGCTTTATATGTATGTTTCCTTAGGTTTCACATGGGCAGAGTGCATATATGAAAAGGTTTTCTTGAATAATACATCCCATACTAGATACTATGCATTACATAGTATTATTCTTATTCAACATGGACAAACCTGTAGGTGAGTAATTGACTGTGTGTTTCAAATAGCTAAATGGTAAACAATCAGGTGAAAGAGAAGGAAAATGCTACAAATGGTGAGAGACTGAATATTGAAGCCCATTGCATCCAGTAACCAATCAACCTGAAATTTCTCTGGGCCCAGGGAGAAAAGGCCGAAAGATCATTTCTTTACTTTTATCGAGATTAATCTTGAACATTTAATTAATAATCTGAAAGCTCCTCACTGTTTGATTGTTATTTCATTCTTATGGTCCCAATTTGTGAAGGGACAGCCTCCTATGGAGGGATGGATTTGAGTTTTTATGTATTTTAACCTTTGCCACACAAATGCATTTTTAAATGGTTACGGAGAAAAAAAAAGTAAAAGTCATGTTAGTTGACAGATTAAACATTTGTTCAAATTTTCTTTTTCTGTATGAAAAAATGGTGTGGTTTCTAGCCCCCCCCCCCCCCCCTTCTAGCTTGCTTCTGTGTGAGTCTTTTTCTGTTCCCCCCCCTCCCCCCAATGAGTATCTCTCAGATATAGTTCTTTGATTATGCTCCTTATTCTGAATATACTTCTTTCTCCTTTGCAGCCATTGCTCTATGGAAGGGGATCTGTGCCTGCTGGTTTGGCAATGATTCCAATGTTAATGCCGAATGGACAGATTGGATATGTGCTGTAAGTATGCTAACTATGAAGGTTATATTGGGTATTGTCAAGTCTGATTTCGAGCATCCTGTGCAAGTTCAGTGCCTTTGAGATGTGAAAATATTTTAATTCTTGGAGGCCTGATTGGATCAATCATTCTGTTTTGGCGGTTGGCTAATAGACTGTTAGTCTAAAATTGGGCAACGTTCTGTGTCCTGATTTCCTTTTTTGAGTTTTTTTTAATAATCATTTTATCAGTATGCCATACCAATTTTTATCCAATTTCTGCCCTCACTTTTCAGTTTTCACCAATAACTGCCAGAAACATGCCAGGAATGGCAGATCTAGGTGGTAGCAGGTTTCCGTATGTAGGAATTGGGTGGTGATTGCTCTACTTACTAGGATTGATAGATTTAAATGGGATTGGTTTTCCTCTTTACCCTTGTAATTCTGATATCAGATTATGTAGCATATGTTACTAATCGGGGCAATTCTGATTGGATTATATATCATATGTAACCCTTGTCATTCTGAGATCATATTAATGTATGAATTGGATACGGTACTGATTTAAACTGCATTTCTTTAGGCAACAGGCAGGAGTACATGCACCCATGACGCCGCCTTCTCATCGAGGTGGCCGCAGCTCTGGCTCTGGATCTGGAGGTTCAAGTGGAGGAAGGCGTGGCAGCGACAGAGGGCGTGGACGCAGTCGTTACAAGCCTTACTAATTAAGCAATATTTGTCCTAATTGTCTCAAGGGAGGCTTACTGCAATTGCCTTCTAAGTTTCATTTCTTTCGACCGACATAGCCGTGTGGAAGTACTGTCTTGTATTTCAAGGTCGAAGTGCTTAAAATCAGCTGCGCGTTTTAATTCTTGTACGATGAAAGAACTTTTGGCATTTTTAGCTTCTTCCTACCGATAGATATATTGGAAATGTTCGCCTTAGAGGAAAAAAATTAAGGAAGAAAAAGAAAAAAAAATGTTTTGCCTTGAGATTGCAAAGAGTGAAAGAATTGGAATGTGTCTTCGGAACGAGTGAAGTGACTGTAGAAATTAAAATACAAAGAATAATGATAAATTGTTTGCTATTATTATTATTATTATTATTATTATTATTATTATTATTATTATTATTATTATTATTATTATTATTATTATTATTATTATTATTATTATTATTATTATTATTATTATTATTATTATTATGGTGGAGGTGCAAACTCCAAATAAGGAAATATCTGATTTGGCAATGCCCATTTTTTAACTCATAACTACCAAGCCAGATTGATACTTATGAGTTAATGCACGGGGCGGCAAGGCAATGCGCGTTACTCTCCTTTCATTTATTTTTGTATCTAGTTGAAAGGTCGTTGTCGTCATGCGGTAATTTATAATACCAAATCAGATTTATTCAGTTCTTAAAATCTTGAAGTCAAGACCTTTTCACATATTGATAAATTCTTGATCGCATAGCACGTCTCCTGTCCCAATTTCTCTCGACCTTTCAACTTGTAAAACATCCACCTTGCTATTTATAAGTTTCTGAGTGCTTGAAGAAATAAATAATAGTTTTTCTGTTTAAAGAATATTGTTCTACTTTGTCAGAACACAAATTAATAAAGTCAAATTATTTTGATCACTATTTCTACATAATGTAAACTAGAAAGTACTCACTGAAATAGTAGTATGAAAACTTTGAATACATTTAAAACGCAAACAATATTTTTGAGAGTAATCAAAAGGTATCATGAATCAGATTTTATGAAGAATACGTGCAAAGGATTCGTGGGTACCGGGAATTCAATTTTGGTGGCCTCAAGTGGAAAAGGGTATAACAAAAAAGCTTGACTATAAACACGACTTATTGGCTTTAGCCTGAGTTAAAGATTCTAAAATTCCATTCCCAAGAATTCACCTTTACCAGACCACAATAACTTGGCACAAAGGAATATCATTCTGTGGCCATTTCTAGGAACTCTGATCTCATATCTTGTTTTTCTCATTAAACTCACAAAAGATTTTAATGCAATATACTGGTAAAATTTAAACCTTTATATTGCGGATGGATTATATAGTTTTCACTACAACATCTTGATACTTTTTGCTGAATAACGTCTCTGCACGCGGCGATTTTCAGCTTCTTCCTGTTCTTCTTAGTGTCAGTATCATTTTCTTCCAACCAATTGTTTCGCATGTGCTCAGTACGCCAAGACAATGTGTAAGTTCAATTTTAATATATTAGTGTTATACTCAAATTTCCATTTCCAATGGAGTCAAGTCACACTTTTCTTTGACTTTGGAACATGATAGAATAAAGCAAAATGACTGACTAAATAGATTGCGCTTCCTATGTGTAAGTTCAATTTTAATATATTAGTGTTATACTCAAATGTCCATTTCCAATGGAGTCAAGTCACACTTTTCTTTGACTTTGGAACATGATAGAATAAAGCAAAATGACTGACTAAATAGATTGCGCTTCCTATATTGTGAATTAGCAGTTGATCGAAACAGTTTGACGCAATTTTCATTATGGACCATCGGAAAACAACCTCTATGTGTTTCTAACACATGAGTATGGTTGCATACATCCGACCTCTCTATTCCTGCCATAGGCCAATGGGGGTAATGTTGTTGTAGCGATGTAGTCGGCTAAAGAATGCTTATCTTTTATGCTATCTTCGTGTCTCTCTTTGGAGAATAAATAATATTCACATGGAACACCCCAAAAGAAGCAAGGGAATGGACACCAAGGATTCCTTTCTTTTCATCAACATATTAGTTTCATTTCCTTAACATTTTAAGAAAACAAGTACTAAATGATTTCCAAGTTACCATTGATCAAACCATAAGAGATCTGTGTTAAGACAAATACAGAACAAACCTATGTTTTAAGATTAGTGGAACTAAACTGAATGTCATAAGATTCAAATCTTCTGACCTTGCAACTGAGAGAGGCTTTTTCCTCTTGTCAACTGAACTAGCTTAGTTGGTTAAAGAGGTCCAGTTCTAAAATGGACAATTAGACCAATTTGTCCAGTCATGTAAAGGAAAACAAGAATATAAACTATCCAATTAAAGAAAGAGAAAGTTATGTTCTCCTTGATGTACACAAGCACACCCCAAATAAAGCCATGGCTTTAGGGCAACATCACAAAGGTACCTCAAGCATAAGTACTGCACAACTGCTTCCTCAATTGTTGATCCTGCATAAAGAAAGAACTTATATTAAATGTAACGATTGAAAAGTTATCTTATCATAACCCCCATCAGGCCCCAACCCCCACAAGAACTTCAAAAGGAGCACCAATGCAATTCCTTTCCCTTCATACCCACCTGTTGGGCTGCAAAGAAAGCAATGTAGCTTGAATTTCAAGGGCAAAGTATTAGTACCTTATCTTGTGCCCATTTCCGTCCACGTGCTATACAGCTCTGGAGGAATATTGCTTTGAAGACTTCCCCTAAAGGCCACTTAAATTCTTCCAAACTGTGTAAATTGTTCTCCGGTATAAGAATCATTGATCTTTCTGCAAAAGACCAGTTGGAAGTGACAGTTGGACCTTATTCAATGTAAGAACCTGCCCTAGGCACTTAAATTCTTCCAAACTGTGTAAATTGTTCTCCGGTATAAGAATCATTGATCTTTCTGCAAAAGACCAGTTGGAAGTGACAGTTGGACCTTATTCAATGTAAGAACCTGCCCTAAGCTTATGTTGCATATGATTAGTGATAACAAGGCACATACAAACTGATCATCCTGATAGCCTTTCTAGGTATGGGAATCTAGCCCCCCTTGATGCCTTTTCACATGTCAGCATTTCTAATGGCAATCTGTTAACTTGGTTATGTCTGATCACCAATTTACTAGCACTTATTTTCACTCAAGATTTCATCAGTCGTTATCCATGCTGTTCTTCAATTTGTAAATGCTGTTTTAGGCTTCCTCACTTTTGTCATACCATAAGGTGCTGTCTAAAAATCATACAGAAAACTGAGTAGCATACAGATAATTGTTCATCATAGTCACTTGAGCACAACAATTATGCCAAGCAACTAAGTGTGCTCCACCTTGAAGTTTAACTAAGGCACCACCATAAGAATTCAGCTACTCATTCTTAGCTACTGACATGGTGCAAACTGATTGTCAATGCGTTGTTAGCCAGCGATGTTTTCAGACAACAGTAGTGATTATCTAAGAAGTGTTTATACTTGCAAAGCACAGGTGAACAATTGGTTCACCACAAATATGCATACTGGGATTCATCGGTGCGGCTAGATACAAAAAAGAAAAAGGAGTGAAACTAGGCCCTTTTTGTTGTTAGCACTGCAAAGGCTCACCTCAACAGGATTGGTTAACACAAACTCTTGCAAGAGATGGTAAAATCTAAGAAGTAAATGAAAAGTATCCAAGCCATGGAAGTATCCTGCCTAAGTGGGCTCAGAAAAAAAGTCAAGTTAGTTAGACCAATTATAGATGTCCTTGTATTTATGTCAGAGACTGTTTACATGGAAACAACTTTTACCTCTGCGCCAAGGTAAGCTATAAACAGAACATCAGAAAAGTAGAGTAACAACATGAGCAACTAGGAGAAAGGAAAAACTTTCATGAACGAAATTTCTGAGACGACTATTATTGAACGAGATAGTCTATTAATGCTGACTTGAGATCATCACCATTTACTTAAGCACACTTAGTTTGTTTTAATACTGTAACTAGAAGACATGAAAGACTGTGTTACTTAAGTTCTTGCTCAAACAAGCAAGAAGGAAGCCTCTCCCAACTAGTTTCTTACCTTTTCTTCCTATATGCATCTAATGCAAAAAATCTATGCTCTAGTCAACAGAATCTTCCACAACCAGAAAAGATGGTTGTGAAGCCTTGATAGAATCATATATAGTGGAGTCAACATCCAAAATTATTCTAGTTTAGATTCTGAGAATGAGGTTCTTGAACTTTGTGAAATGGAGAATACGAATGTACAAGAAAAGAAAAGACACTGGTGAATCTATTCTTGTACCTATTGTAAGGTGGCAAGAGTTCTGGAATGTCATGTGACAGCAGAATATTAAATAGAACAGCTACTGCCTGAGAAAAGTAGGAATTTCTTGAGGGGACCACAAAATGTGCTGAAATGGAAGAACAAGTTATCTTTTCCAGGTAAATTTTTTTTTTGTTTTTTTGTTTTTGCATTCAGCTAATTGAATCGTTCAATCAGCTTTTGGACCATTCTCACATTTTCGCTTGTGGCAACGTGTTGTTGGTGATCGCATTATGTGGCTGAAAATGTGTCATACTGGACAAACGGAATGTGTAGAAATCCATAGTAAAATACACATGTAAACATATATATACACACCTGTACATATACATATACGTGTACACAATTTATACACATATACTCATAGAGGATACGTACTTGTATAGGTGGTATATCTTTGTATAAGTCATTTGTTTGATGACTTAATTAATAGAGCTGTTGGAACAGGATTATAACCGTTGGCATCCTGGCCCACTTGTGGCCTTTGTTAGCTGCATTTTACAGCCCCGATAAAAGAGGATCTCCTTGTACATTTAAACTTAACTTGATGAACAATAATTCTTCAACTTTCTATTTGGTATCAGACTCATCATTACTATCTGTTTCTTCTACTCTTTCCTAAACAAATTCTGAATTGAAATGATGGTTGAAATCAGTGACACTGAGGCAACTTCCACCCTTGAACAACCTTCAGGGACAGGGTCTAATGCCTCTTTTACCTTTAATGGCGATCCTATTGCGATCACTACCCATAAACTCAATGGAAACAACTGCATGTCATGAAGCAGAACAGTTGAAATGTTGATTACTAGCCAAGGCAATGAGATTATCTATTTGGAAATGTAATCACGTCGACCCCTACAGGTTCAAGGTTCAGAACCTCGAAATCTAAAAAATTCCAAGATTATGTTACAACGTATAGAGTCAATGACTTCTGATATAAGTGATAACTTCATTTTCTATGTCGTTACAGCTGAGATTTGGTCAGCTGCAAGTGAAATGTATTCAAAGTAAGATAACACACTAGAATTATATGAACATGAATCACAGCTTCAAGACATTAAGCAGGGAGACCTGTCTGTGAACAAATATTACAGCCAATTGACAAAAATCTGCCATCAAATTGATATCTTTGAGAAACCTAAATGGAATTGCCAAGTTGATAATCAGTTGTACAAAAACATCGCTGAAACCAAAAGGGTTTTCATATTTTTAATTGGACTTCATCAAGACTCTGATGATGTAAGGAGTGGAATCCTTGGCACTAAAGAGTTTGAACTTGAAGATCTTGGAAAACTAAAATATTTTTTAAGAATGGAGGTAGGAAAAACACAAACTAGCATGATACACACTTGTATAGACAATATATCTTGTTATAAGTTATCTGCTTGATGACTTGATCAATAGAACCGTTGGTATCACGGGCCACTTGTGGCCTATATTAGCTGCAGTTTACAACCCCTATAAATGGGATCTCTTTGTATATTTAAACTTAGCTAAATGAATAATAATTTTTCAAGTTTCTATAGAACGAAGAGGCTGCTGTTTGTAATTTTCAGCTTTTCCAGTTGCGATGCAAAGACTGGATGGGTGGGGTCCAATGCTCAGATAACCCTGACTAGAGATTCTATGCTTCACGTAAAAACTCAACCTTTTTTTTGGTTCCTCAACTGCTTATAAGTAGATATAGCCCACATCCGCTTGGTGTGCTAGAACCGGTCAAAGTAAAAACAAATATATAACAGCTGTAGCAGACAGCTCCCTTGCCACTATCAGGGCCCAAGCACAAGACACTGCTGTATAGTGCGGAATCATAGCTCAAATAATCAAGTGTTGGCACAGATAAGGCAGAGCAACCAAGAAGTTTTCAGGTCGTTGAAAGTACTCAAACAGGAAATATCACCTTTGTGGTCTTGACAAGTAGTTTTGCTGAATACCCATCTTGGTGACAGAGATGTACCATCATCATCAAGTCAAGAACATTCATGCTTCATCAAGAATGTCCATTTCTCCTGAGGGGCATTTGTTCCTGCCAGGTGCCAATGGACCTAGAGATTCAGGACTTATGCTTTCAACTGATGCTAAACCAAGGTTAAAATGGACTCCGGACCTTCATGAGCGATTCACAGATGCAGTCAATCAACTTGGAGGAGCAGAAAGTAAGGGCATGCAGAATCCTATCATCAAGAAAGCTCAATAGTATAGTCTTCAGGCAACTAATTTGCATTAAATATTATCTTGTGCAGAAGCTACACCAAAATCAGTTCTGAAGCTCATGGGAGTTAAGGGACTTACACTGTATCATCTAAAGAGCCATCTTCAGGTATTGTAATCACCAATTTCACATGACTATTCTACAAAATAAGAAATGCGGGCCTCTTGTTATGACCCCCTAATGTTTTCACTGGAACTTCAACAAGCTACTAATCTAACAGTAAAGGAAGACATAACAGTTATGCACTTTATTTCGTACTTCTTCTTTAATACACGTTCAAGACAATGGTAACAGGCAGTCAAAATTATCAAAAACATAAGTGCTGTCCTTTTTAGTCCATATGCTTTCATTCTGCCATTCAACAAAATGAAGACTTAAGGTTGGTAGCTAACTGATGTTTGAAAACAGGAAAAGGTTGCTACTTTAACCTTCCCCACTTTTGACTGCAGAAATACAGGCTCAGCAAGAATCTACATGGACAAGCCAATACTGGGGCCAGTAAACCTTGTAAGCAGACAAATAACTACCAACTGATTTAACTAAGATGTCTGTTTTTAAGGAAATGTGACGGTTTACATGAAACATGATTATTGCAGTTGCAGCAGAAAGGACATGTGAAGCCAATGGATGTCATCCTAGTGATTTAAGCACTGAAATCAAGCAAAACAAGTAAGACTAATACATAGCGAGTTCTTTATTCTCGTAATTACTTCATAATGTTATGGTCTTCTCACTGTATTAGTAATTTGCAGAAACGTGCAGATAAATGAAACAATAAAGATGCAGATCCAGGTGCAAAGGCATCTACATCAACAGCTAGAGGTAATGAAGCAAAATTTTCCCGTAGTCAAAATAAACTGAAATTCTTAGTGATCACCACAATCAATGATAGAATAGCAATTCCTTACTATTGCCACTAAATGAGAAAATAAAAAATAACATAAATATTCCATGTTAGTCCATCTCCCTCTAGTTTACCAAAGCAAAAGGTCACTCAGGCCAATTTACACTGAATCTAGTCAACACAAACAGAAGCATCCATTATTAGTTTGACATTTTCTAGAGACGTTGAACTGCAAGTTACGTGTTTATAGCCCTAGATGATTAAAGATCAAACACATGTGTGTTCATCATTTAACCAAATACTCATTTGTGGGAAGGAACTTCCATACAGCGGTAAAAGCAGTCACCATGTGGGTTCGAGTCATGGAAAGACTTTTGTTGAATATAAGGCAAGACTATGTACACTAAGCCTAAGTGGCCGAACCTACTCTGGAACCCACATAGGCGGAATGCTGCTATGCGCTAGTCTGCCCCCAGATCATATAGTAAATTGCAGCAGAGTGAATGGTTCTCTAGAAAAAGTTTAACATGGTCTTTTATATAGGTGCAGCGACATTTGCAACTCAGAATAGAAGCTCAGGGAAAATATTTGAAGTCAGTGCTTGAGAAAGCACAGGAAACACTAGGAAAACAACACTTGGGACCAATGGGTTTAGAAGCTGCTAAGCTTCAATTATCAGAAATGGTTACCAAGGCTTCAAACCAATGCCTGAATTCTGCATATTCAGATACAAGTGCAATGTGTAGCTTGCATCCACAGCAAAGGCACACACGGCAACCAACAGATTGCTCAATGGATAGCTGCTTGACATCATGTGAAGCTTCGCTGAGGGACCGTGAAATGTACCATCAACATATTGCTTCAAGACCTCTACATTTCAGAGCTGCCATAGACTCCAAGATCAACAACAATGATAACAGGCTAAGACAAGCTGACTGCAGATGGCGCGAAGAATTCAAAGATGGCAGAAATTTTCTCTTAACAATGAATGAGGAAGAAGGAAAAGCATGCCCTGAGGAGAAAAGTGGCAGCAACTTGTCCATGAGCGTTGGACTTCAAGGAAGATGGGATGGAAATAGCACCAGTTCAGACAAAAGAGCTACAGATACAGACAGAAATCTCATGTTTTTTAATCAGACGTCTCCGAATGAGAAACAAAAGCTGCCAGAAGGGTACAAACTACCTTTTTTCCCACCAAAACTCGACCTTAACATCCATGATGAAAATGATGTTGCTTCAAGATCCAAACAGTTGGACTTGAATGGTTTCAGTTGGAATTGAAAGGACCAAGTCAGGAACTTACAGAACTATTATGACACTCAAGTTGAGCGAACAAGAACTATTATAGAACTATTATGACACTCAGGAACTTAATAGTTCTATAAGCCCGAACTTGAGCAAATATACCTAGTCAGGAACATCGTTGATCTCTTGTTTGTTATCTTTCCTTCTCTACCACAATTCTTCTCTCGTCACTCAAAACTGTTGACAATATTGCTATGGCTTTACAGCAAGTAAAAGAAAAACTTTACAGCAGAAATTTTCTCTTAACAAAATAGAAAAAAGTCACACAGTCAAAAATATAATTCATTGGTCACATCTATAATATCAAAAAGAGTGATCTTTACTCATTTAACTGATAAGAATTCAGTCCCTGCAAACTTATAAATGAGTGGAGCAGAAATCTGATTATAACATGTTGTGGGCTTTCGATATAGTTATGTTGTCAGCAAACTTATGAATGAGTGGAGCATAAATCTGATTATAACATGTTGTGGGCTTTCGATATAGTTATCTCGTCGTTAAAACAAATCTCTTGATTTGTATACGGCTAGGTAAAAATTCTGCACACATTGTAGACAGAGTTTGCTTGTGCGCAAATGAGAACAGGCGAGATTTGTCCATTAAAAAAAAAGGTCATTAACGCTTAAAAAAAAAAAAGATCGTCTAACAACAACACTAACCACAACCACATCAAAAGCTATCGCTAAAATCTAGAGAATGAGAGACGATGTTAATAATATCTTCATCTCAAGAGACAGAAAGTTTAGTTCCAATGAGACATGAGAGACATGTTAATAATATCTTCATCTCAAGAGACAGAAAGTTTAGTTCCAATGAGACACCGGTTCTATATGTATACATAGATCACATTATGATA
Source organism: Eustoma russellianum (assembly GCA_036186865.1). NCBI lineage: Eukaryota > Viridiplantae > Streptophyta > Magnoliopsida > Gentianales > Gentianaceae > Eustoma > Eustoma russellianum. The sequence continues at coordinate 1,697,940 of AP025059.1, read as the reverse complement.
TACTAATATATTAGTAACAGAATTTAGCAAACACAAATAAAAAACTTCCGATATTAAAATAATTTTAACGTTGTATATGAACATATAATAAAATCGAAAGATAAAAACAAAAAAAGTTAGCAAAATAGAAGAAATGTTAGAAAGGATACATTGGGAGTCCTACATGTGCAGAGAGGAAGGGTTAAAATAGTAGTAGTACTTTTCGAAGTGAATACTTTTGTCTGCTTACAAAAAATGGCGGCAAAAGAAGAAGACCCGTTTGCTTCTCTGATCAACCTCTGTAAACCCACCAATTCGCAGGAGCTGAAACTAGGAAATTGCTCATTTGCCCGGAATTCTGAGACTTTTACGCCCATGGACTCCGACTCTGATTGCGGTTGCGATTCCGATTTCGAGACTTCGGCTTCCCTTCCAACTCAGTCGCAGGGGACCGGGATCGTCATGCTCACCCTTCCCCATACGGACAGCGAAGAATCCTTTTCTGATATTGATAAAAATACCCCGGACAACCAAGTTTTCCAAACCCCACCGGAGCACCACAACCACCGTTCCTCTTTGTCTTCTCAGGAATTACTTTCACAATCCGATAAGCTAATTACCGGTGATACGGAAGTTTTGGAGGAGACGGCGCGTGTTGACGATGTTGTTCGTCTGGGAGGAGAGGGAGAAACCCTAGGTTTTTCGGCGAGGGAGAAGTTGGATGTGGGTGATCGGGTTTTAGTGGATCGATGCTGGGAAAGTGTACTAGAGCTGGAGAAAATTGTAGGGTTTAAAGAGGATGAAACAGGAGAGCCCGTGTCTAAGAAAATTAGGGTTTCAGAGGAGAATTTGAACTTTCATACACCATCTGCTGATGAGACAGGGGTAACTGAGAAAGTGGATTTTGCTGAAATAGCGTCGGATTGTGAAGAAATTTATGAGGGGTTAGTATGTTCTCCATTATTTCAGAATTATCCGGCTAATAATAGCAGTAATTCAAGTAGTCAATTGCTGAAAACCCTGGGGTTGATATCAAATGCTAAGGGTGAGATTAATAGTGGTGAAGCTAAACAAAATTCTCTGTATGTAGGTTCTGATGCTGTTCCGCATGAGAGGTTGGAAGAGAAGGGTCTTGAAGAAGACACAGTGGAGCAGTTTCCTGGGAACAATGTAGATTTTGAGACGGAGAGAATAGAAGACACTGAGAAGTTGAACGATTGCAGTTTTGATGGTGGTGTTATAGACACAGAGAAGGTTGATGAAAATTGCTTGATAGACAATGTAGCATTGTCTGAGAAAGTGTCTACGGAAAAGGCTAGGGATGATGTCCCTGATGCTGTACGAAAAGGCAGTGAAGGTCCATCCCGTAGCAAGACTGCGGAGGAAATTGAGAGTTTTAGGTATGAAGGGTATGAATCTGACAGAAATAATCCTGCTAGTAAGGGAGTTTGTGAGGGGAGGCGGGAGTTGCCATCGTCTATCCGAGGAAAAGAGACTGATGCGGAAGTAGTGGATAAGCCTATAAATACGGAAGCGAAGGAGTTACCATTCCTGGAGCTCTTAGATGCTGTTGAGGTTTTTTTCAATTTCAAGAAGGTCGATGGAAGTCCAGAAGAGGTGGATTTCCTGGAGACAGCTAAGAGACGAGGCATGACTTTTCCAAAGCCTAGATGGCGTTGAAGTCTGTTCTCGTGGTTAGGTGAGCCGTTGGATTTTCGCAGGCGTTTTTGGACAGATGAATGTCCTTTGGCTGATTTTAGGACTATATGTTGGTTCTTTTGTTGAGGTGCTTCTTGAACTTGATCTTGCAAGATGCTTTTCACGGTGCTTTTGATTCACATAGAGCTTTGAGCTACTTATACTCAAAGCATGATGTGCAGCGCTAGAATCCCTTTTGTCTGCAGTAGCCAGAATGTTTGCTGTTAGAAGATGCTATTGTTATTGGAACCTTATCATGGTTTTGTGTTAGATTTGAACATGTAGTGAATGGTTTCTTTACTTTTGAAGGGTTACCTTTTATACTTTTTTGCGCTTCAGTTAATTACGTATCCATCATCATGGATTTGCCTTGTTGTACACCCATATTTGATAAATAGTAATGTATCTTCTTTTGTCACTTGAAATTTATCACATATTGGAAGTCACCTAATGCAACGAAGTTGCTTTGATAAGGCATCTTGATAGAAGGATCATGGATCTTCCTCTTCTGCTTAGATCCAACACTTCACTCAGTCTCTTCAATCATTGATAAAATATGTTGATGCTTTGTGACCCTGAGGTCATAGTCTGCATTTCTTTCCTCGGATGCAAACGTGGGAGGAAACCTAGTACATCGAGAACATCTTTTTTATTGTTGTTGGTTTGGTTTAGCTTCTCCATTGATATTGCTGAACTGGGAGCATTGTCCCAGATATGGATTTCTCTTTTTAACTGGAAAAGACTGGATGAGTTGGGTTATGTTAGATGGTTGGTATGGATTTTTACACATTTTAATGTCGTAAGTAGTGTGTTAGGCGTATCTTGGTCTATGTTATTTAAGTTATAGTTGGATTTATTTAACCTGTGACCCAAGAATATATCTTTTGCTGTTGTTAGCTTACTCTTACACTTTTCGAGTACATACAAAGTCCAGATACATGACTTATTAGTGCCACTCTAACCTAAAAGTTTCATACGTCTACTTTTTGATGCGTTACCCCCACACTCACTGTAATCTAGTTCTTTACCTTTTATGTAATTCTTGTATGCTGGTTGTGTAGAATAATATCAGCCTTTTATTAGACCAAACTTTTTGGTGTCTTGATTGTTTAATAATCTCATCTTCGTTTTACAAATGCACGAGGAGAAGTTGTGGAGAACCTTGTTCCTGTTGTGGATAACTTTGAGACAGCTAAAGCACGGATTAAAAATTGGACCAGTGGCAGTTTGTAGAGATTCTTGACTCGCTTGGTGTTACCACAGTGGAGACAGTAGGGAAGCCCTTTTACCCAATGGTAAGCTCTCCAGTTTCTTTAACTTACTATAGTTAATTACCAAATCGTAGCTGCATGTCCTTATTACAAATTTTCTTTCTTCCTGGGACTAGACCTGGCAATTTTAAGTCTATGGGGGTGGTTCAGGCGGCTGTAAATGAAGGGTACTTGGAAATAAATCGATCAGCTTGTAAGAACATGGTGCTTTTGTTCTGGTTGTGAATAGGTCTCAAACCAAGCTTGTAAGAACATGGTGCTTTTGTTCTGGTTGTGCATAGGTCTCAAACCAAGCTTGTAAGAACATGGTGCTTTTGTTCTGGTTGTGAATAGGTCTCAAACCTTAGGTAAAGGTAGTTCATGATTTGTGATGCACAATACTTTTTTAGGATATAAACCCATTGTTAATAATAACTGACCTTGTTCTGCACTAACCTTGTGTTATAAATAACAGTACCTTTGCTATCCGCAACTTGCGCATTTTCCACCATCTGAAGGATATAAAATTGGTTATAAACAGATACACTTCTGCTGCTAATTGTTTATTTACTAATGTTTATTGAAATTACTAGATAAACGGTAGATTAATCGTTTCTATGAGAAAACCCTTTAGGACTAGGACTAAGACAAGCGGTTAAGTAGCATTTTCCCCACACATAGACTCGAATTCAAATCTCTTTCCCAAAAAGAGCACATTTTGTCTGGTTGTATAAGGCCACGGTTGTATAAGGCCAACAGTAGCAAGGATTTGTATGCTTAGCTGCGTTTCATTAATTCAAACTGATACTGCCCTAATTCCCCAAATTTGTGGCTGATGTTGGTTCTTGTCACTGTAGTTGCACGAGGCTATTGTTCTTTGTCCTTATTAATGTTATTGTCTAAAAAATAATACATAATCCCTTCCTTTTTATCCATAAATTCAGACGCACATCAACATATGTTTAGCCGACATATTAGTATAACATATGCTATGAGTGCGTTTTCAATATTCCCGAACCACCTTATTCCCTGGTGATAAGTTTTTTCTGTCATGACATAAAATGTAACGTGTCGTTATGTTCAAATCTGACCATAGGTTGCAAGTAGGAAGTAGGAATGTCATAAATCAAAGCTACTTCGTCACAGACAAGGGAAAGAATGAAATGCCTTTCAAAGAAAAATATATCGTACTGAATCATAGAATTCTTTTTAAAAGGAATGTCATATGCGCAACCAGGGGTGCATATGAGCTGAGGAGGGTATAAACGAACCGAATTGTAACAAAAACATTACTCCATTGCTTTCAAAGGCTCTCGTCTATGGCGGGGTATGAGGGAGTCGGATGTAACAAATATGTGAAAGTTCGAATTCGAGTTTGAATTCAAAACGCACCTACAGTACTACATATCGTGTGTATCAAAGTACCTTGTAACTTTATCTTTTACAATAAAAGTTAATATTTGAAGAAAAAGTGCAAGGACAAAGCATTAAAGAAAGCCGTGGGTCATCTACTCCATAGAAGAACTAACCTAATAATAAGCATGATATTATGTTAGAACAACTGAAAAGATGAAACTAGACTATTTAATACGTCTATTTGAGTCGTAAGGGATAGGATCAATTCCTAATGAAATGGATGTAGCGATAGCTTGTTTGAAACCTAGAGTTTTGATTTGATCCAAAATGTAGGATGTATAACAATTCCAATGTGATCTATAAATCGACCATATATATACACACACCCCAAGTAGTAACTAATACTGTAATATGATTTTACTTGTGAGCATAACAGAAAGAATTTTTAAAATGGGTCTTTCTAGGATTTTCAGTGTCAGCTTATGCAATGGTGACACACGCTGACAGCAGCAGTTTTGGAGTGTAAGTGTCATATTAAACAGGAAAACAGCTTGGTCAAGTGTTACTTAGTGGGATAAGAACAAAATTGTGATTTCTTCACGGCGGTGGCCGTCCAACCAACATTAAAATTTGTCGTGTAAAGCACTATTGACTCCGGATAGTGGTCAGGTTCCATCAATTTGCACTTTATAGTTTCCTAGGCGAGATCTCCTCATCCTCAAATACCTCATCTTCTTCTTCACCGTCCGCTACTTGGTAACCACCTTTCCTTATACAACTCTTCTGCCATATCTTCTCATCTAGCCTCACCACTCTCTGCTCTCACGTGGAGAGCGATGGAAAAAGAGATGAAGAATTTGGGGATGAGGAGATCTCACCGCTACTCTTAAAAGCCTAAAAGTAGACCGAAAGAGAAACCAACTTTTGAGAAAACAAATACCACTATGTCATTTACATCCGTTAAATACCTTTTGAGAAAACTTTATATCAACCTTTTAATTAATACTACCAACATATATGATTCCATTAAATACTGTTATTCTCTTGATCCAGTATATACACACAACATATATACAACTAATAAATATTGATATGAAAGTTCAGATTGACAAGATGATATCAGAACTATTTATTACTAAAATATATAATTTAATTCGTTCTATTATGATTCAAATGATTTAATTCTTTATTACAAGCTTTCATCTATCTCTAAATCCTACCCGCAAACACGAATCACATGAATAGTTACTCCGAGAACCACAATTCTGTGCTTTTAAGGTTGCACATTATGAAGCACAACTGAAGTTTCATTAGCATATAAATGAAACAATAATTCATTACATAAAATATTATACTCCAGATGCCATACGTTTCATGCTACTCAAATTTCAACTATATAATACTAGAACAGACTACTCCTTTTAGTCACACCTTGCTATTTTTGCATAGAGAAGTACGTGTCAATTTACAGCATATTTTCATAATATAGTGTAAAACATGTAAATCTCCATATGCTTATCATTATTTTAACCATAGCAATTCTAAAACATGTATGGAAAGAGACGTGACAATTCTATAGGCTTTACAACCTTATTGCTGGCAGATTAAACCCACACCATTTTTTTTTAAACTCCCAATAGAAGGCAAAACCTTTAATTCAGTATATTACCTACTGAACTACATAGACAATCTACCAATAACCCTTCTCTATAAAATTATTCAATAGCTCTTCCAGTACAAGGCAACAAAGATACTTTGTAAACAAACGAATTTATCAACGTGCCACCTTAATCAACATTTAGAGCTTTACGGCTAGACAGCAAGTATTTCACTAAAGTTCCCAGGTACTGAGCTGTTCTGTTACTACCGAAACTGAACAAATACTTATGGTTCTTATAAAGTTCACTTTATACCAATTGATGAATTTAAAATTCATAATCTTAAAAATCACTTTCTGGAACCGTAACGTTCAGGAAGAGTTAACTATAATAAAGTTAATGTAGTGTAATTGGAATATGAGATCATGACATGTTAATGTAGTGTAAATTGAACTAGATATAATTATATAATTTAAAAGTCGTAGTGTATAACTTTGTGCAATCAGTGTAAATGAACTTTGAATTCGCAACTAAAACCAGAATGACTTCCATGGCTAAGAACAATGTTCATATCTTCATCTCTAACTATACTATTATGGGCATCAGTAGGACAAGTTAAATTTAATCAATATAATTGCGACTTTCTATCACATATCATAATAACTAGTATGTATCTAGAATCAAATTAAATCATAAAAGATCTTTCAGGCTTTATAAACCGACCATTAACTCGCTTTGCACATAATAAAGTCTGATGATACCAAAAAATTCCCCCGTTAGTCAATGACAGTCAACGCTAGAGCAAGAGTATAGAAATGACCAAGTGCCGCAGGTCGGCCTGAAGACTGACCAAGTCATACGCGGACGAATATTCCGACACGGCCACAGAGGCCCCACGCCATCTCGGCTACATGGTCAGCACCCTAATGGAACTAACAGTTCACCTCGGCCAATACGGCCTCACCACAGCCTAAAGGTTTTCACCTCGGCTCAATGGTCATACCTCAGCCAATGGATCTTATCTCGGCTTCAGTTATCTCAACTGGAATAGCCTGGCCAGAACCTCGGCCCAAGCATTATTGCAAGGTCTCGGCATTTCTGCCCTTCAAAATGGCACCTCGGCCATAATAGCTCAGCATCTCGGACATCTAGAAGAGGTCGGCTATACATTCAGATCGGCCAAAGGAAACTAACCCTTGGTTCCTGGCTAAGTCTTCACCAATCCCATCTCAGCCAAAGGAACACATCTCGGCCACGGATCTGATTATTGATCTTGGCCAGGTTACAACAGTCACAGTGTTGTGTGCCACGTGGTCTACATGCAATATCCAACTTTCCAGATGTCGATCATGTGGAGGAAAGTTACCAGCACAGCAATCCCAGATAGCTGCGTGGCCACCATGCAAGCTGGCCAGACGTCTTCGCCTCATCTCTTTGGGACACTCAGCTCTCAACTACACCAAGTATAAAAGAGCTTCCCCAACAGTAAGAAGGGGGATCCAAGTCCAAATCGCAAGTCCAAATCGCAAGTCCAAATCGCAAGTCCAAAACACCCGCTGTTCTCATCTCAGCTCGGCCCACACCTTGGCCGACCTCAAACAGGTTCCATCAAACCTATATTTCAATTAAAGCCATACGCTATAATGCCCAGAACTGACTTGAGCGTCGGAGGGTTTTCCCGGGGCAACGCCCTGGGACCCCTAACGCTCTCTTTCCTTTCTCAGGCTTCTAAGGACTGTTGACGGAGGAGTGACGGCCTGGACTCCGGATATTTCGACTTTTACCTTGGCGAGACAATCCGACCTCGTCAAAGTCCAAGTCTAGCAAAATCTGTAAATCTTATTATTGCGTTAACCATGGAAGCATAATACAGACCGAAACGTGGTAATGCTGTTGAAACCATAAAAAAGTGGAGCACTCGAACTCCACTTTTCAACGCCCAAATAGAAATTTGAAGTTGAATATTATTCCTCACTTCGACCCAGTCTAATACAAAAATTATACTTTTGAAATTATTGTTATATTTTGACTTTAGCATAGTTTATTTTGAACTGTTCTAAAATTAAACTATGACAATATTTTTAGAAGAAAAGGAGTAATAAGAAGTGTTGCATATGTTTTGTCCACACAAAAGGTCGAAAAAGAAGTAAACGCAAGAAAGTAGCGTTCCAAAATCAAACAAACTACAATATGAAGGATCATGCGTTGCCCACTAGCAAAACTATAGCACGCGTGTGGAGAAATATACTGAGCTAAAATTTCAAAGCCTATAATCTTCCATCTACTGTGCTCAAACATTCTCTTCCCACGAACCAACGAAAAATAGGAGCATAAGCAGCAAAAATCTTCTAACCATATCCTCTCTCATCTTCTTAAAGTACTATGTAAGATTACGTCACGCATGTTAGTTTGATAATGTTTACATCCACATAACATGATAACATTAGCATATGTTAGTTTGATACTATTTAAGTACACATAACATAATAACAGTTAGTGGCATAGAAGACGGGTTAGATGAGTAACCATGCTACGGTCAAAACCCATCATCCTACTTCCTTTGATTTCAGACAACCACCATGGTGCACAAGACAACCATGACATGATTGCAGGACAGTATAAGACAAAAGCACAACAAGATGGCATCTCCAAGTTGCCGCACTTAAGACATCCATCTCAAATAGGGTATCAACAGAGGTTTCACACGCACAAGTTGACCACAGACCCCGTAGTTTACTGGAAAATAAAAGAATTCATGAATAATTTGAGCAAGCCATTATGTCACTTGCACATGAAAGAAAGAGAAAATTTGGGGGAAATGGAGTCAACCACATTACCAATATTATGATTAACAAAGTAGAAAAGTAGGAAATGGCCTCTAGCCATCCTACTCGATGTTAATTGTCCTTTCCTTTAATGGGATCTAATCAGGATTCCTTAACTGCACTAAGCAGAAAATTGAACTAAATTTTCTTTTGGTCATATATCAGCAAGTCTCTTGCTCAAGTGATCTTCATTTGGTAAAACTATTAAAGAAAATTACTTACACATAATCCTGTTTTAAAAAATAAGAAGGCCTGCAGAAATGATTGCAAAAATCAAACAAAGATACGGTAACAGCAACTTTTGCTAGATTCCTTTAGTGACCCTCATGTCCCTTTCTCCTAGGAAGCTGCAACTGACCTAGTTGTTGTTAAAAAAAAAAAAACTGAAATCAGGCAATGTGGAAGTCATGCTTACCCCATTAAGGAGGGTAACATCATGACTGTTATTGTTTTTCAGACAAAAATCAAAGTTGTGGGTCCAAAAGTGAAGTTGGGTTTGCCTGTAATATCGACAAAAAACAAGGGCACCCTTTCTGCGCCTTCTCCTATAAATTAGGCAGTGCATGCTCCTAAGAATGATCAAAATACATCTTGTGTCTGCTTATTGAAGTAAATACTAGTGATAGTAAAAAAAGAAGTATTAGAAGCAAGATTTGATCAGTAAAAACATGGGCAATTGCATAGTTCTAAATAAAGAAAATGCCCATGTTTTGAAAACAGATGGTGAAGTGCTTGATCATGAAACTCCAATGGAAGTTCAGACATCCTCTCTTTTTCCTCTGACAGAAACGATTCAGCTCTCAAACACTGTTGTATCCGCAGGACAAGTAAATGGGGTTGTGAGAATCAAGGTTGTAATAAGCAAGCAAGAGCTGAAGGCAATGTTACTGAAAGGAGGAGTCCAATTTGATCATCTGGTGCCTAAGCTACAGAAAGCGGAGGAACTGAATGAAGTTGACAATTTTATAGCTGATTCCAAGAAGAAATATGAAGGATGGAAGCCTGCACTAGAGCTAATACCTGAAGAGAAGTAGCAAGAGTCTTCTTTTAAATTTTCTTCTCTTCCTTGTACAAAGTCATAAAGGCACACTCTGGTTACTCCAGTAACAGGGGATTCTTAACCTCAGTATTTTGAAGTTCATGAGAACCAGGTTGGGGGGGGGGGGGGAGTGGATGTTTGAACCCAAGCATGCAGGGGAGTGGGCAGTGGGTTTTTCTTTGAACTTCAAAAAACTGAATTGTGGGAAGTCTTCAGCAACAGAATTTAGTCTAAATAGAGACATCTTAAGCACCTGACACATGATTTACCAAAGAGAGTACACTCTTATTACTTCAATAGCAGAATTCTACATACGTACATTCTCCCTAATGCTTGATAAATTTCAAATGATGCAACCGGTTTCCTCCTTGCTAAACTTAATACAACTATTAAACTAGTTAAAGATAACAAACAAACGCTTCAAATCTGTTCACTACTAAATCCCAGAGAAGTCGACCTGCTTGTTTATATGAGATACTTTTGGAGCCTTTCGGGAAATTTTGCGTGGAGTAAAAAACAGATTCAACTTGCGATACTAGAATCCCAGTTGAGTATAGAGGCTGAAGTGGCTTGCTGAATTTCACGAGATGCAACAATTCCAACGGAACCTTCCTTGTTTCCTTGGCGAAAGTAACATAATGGTCTATGTAATGTATAAAGGATATCGGTTTGCCTGAAAATAACAAGGTTACTGCTGGCCTTTAGCCTTCTCCACAAGAAGGATGTCCATTTTGCACATGCAAGCCTCTTTTCTCCCAAAGAGGAGACAAGTTGCACTTCATATGTTTTTAAATCTAGGCACTCAATATCATTTTATTTCTCCTGACATTAACGGCTAGCAGTTCCCAGAATAGCTGAGAGTCAGACAAGGAACTTCTGATGTTTCAGTCCATAAGAATGTTCCAGCTGGTAGGACGTTATGACTTCCTTTTCTAATTTTACTTTCTTTTATATATAAATAACAAGAAGTGATACAACATATAATCATGTAAACCATTCACAAACCCCAGACAATGGGACAGCCTTTTTCGTAGCCAAATTTCCATCTGAAGGCTTCTCAATGAGCCAAGGGATGTGCCTGTGCCGTACAGAAAGAGATTAATATTCTCTGCACATGTTACACTCCCATTAGTACTACAGTAAATGTTCTTTATTTAAAAACTTTTCAGGATATGAGCATTGGTTTTTCTCCGTCGGTTAATGGCCATATCCGCTTTTCCGTAAAAGAGTAGATGGATGAATAACTTTGTTGCTAAAATTAAGCCGAATATTAACCCAACATATGAGATGTTGGGTTATTGAAGAGGCCTGATAACTTAATAGAACTTAAACCTATAAGTTCATTAGAGCATGGGTTGTATCCTAGGTCATATTGGTGAATTAGAGTATGCGAAAGAGAGTGACACAAGAGAGAGAGAGTGAGTGAGAAAAAATCTGCAATAAAACCAGAAGACTCCCCTGCGTAAGATTAGAGGGACACATAATACTCACCAAATCCTAATTTTACTTTCAGGTGCAGCAATGGTGTAGATGAAGCAAGAGATGGTTTACTGGAGCATATGCTGTATTCTCAATTAATCTAGGCTCCACTCTCCAGATCTCCTGTCATTTCCAGACAACAATGTCAGACCAAAGTTATTTTTCTAATTTTTGACAAGTTTTTCACTTATGCAGTACATAAGTGAGCTGCTTTTTGATTTCCATTGAACGATCCCGAGCAGAGAACACGGAAAAAAATAAAAGTATCGTGCAACTTGACAATGGCTGGGAGTAAAACCGCCTGAATTAGAAGTATTACCCTTGGGGTTGTCATCTCCATCTTCTTCCCCTCTAATTGATTTTTACTGGAAAATACAGGTGTAGTCATCTCCATCGATTCCTTCTTTGTGTTCTAACACTGGCAAACAAAAACACAAGATTAAGTAAGAATCAACTTAAGCCATCCTTCAAATGTTTTATATTGCTTGGTTACCTTACCAAAGAGGTATTCAGCCAACACATTGAGTGATCGAGATGCACCATTGAAATCGAACCCAGGCTTTCCAGGCATTGTTGTCTCGGCTATAAAATATGACTGCTTCCAATAGCACAAAAGGTATTACTATGAATACATGCATGGATGTAATCACAGATGGTTTCAGCTAATGACTAATATAATTATCTCGTGCTCACTATCAGTATCTGACGTCAGATGAAATTCAAGCAACAAACATAGTCAAAGGGGGAAAACATCGTAAAAAAGTAAATACCTCAATTTCTCTGATTTTATACTGATTGTTGCTGTTCGTAACATTAAAATTCATCGTTTGAAGATCAGGAACTTAAAAAATATATAACCACAAACTGGAAAAAGGTTAGACCTTAGCAGCAACTCCGATACGCAGCAATAAACACACGTCACCAAATTAAACGTTCCAGCTAATATTTAAAAACCAAAAATAAAGTACTAAAAGTAAAATTGAGTAGAAAAAGTATTAAGATAACAGTACCTGACATCAAAGGTTCCTCAATTGTCCGGCTCTCGAACCTCCTAAACGGAAACAGGTATTTCGCTGTCTCTTTCCCCAACTCCCCCAGAACTTAACATATCAGTTTCAAATATCAAACAATGAATGCGTTATTCGCTGCTTGTGTATGAGCTACCTGGTCGGAAAACATATTCCAATAACGCGACTCAAATTTAAACGCGATGACCATAGCCTCGTTGTGAGAGAAAGGAGCAAGGACTAGTGAGAACCGTGCTTCGAATGCTGAAATCGGTCTGGACGTTGATTTTTGAAGCTGCCGGTGGGTGGCAGTACAGACCGTAAAGGTTCTCTCCCGCCATTGATCTAATCGGGGTAGTCATCAACGGTTGAAATCAAGGGTGGCCATGGAGTTCAAGGACAATAGGGAATACGCATTCTTAGCGATCGACTCCTCAGTTGCAGGGAAGAAATGCAACTGAAAGATAGCTTTCCCGGACAAATGGATTTTCCTTTTTCCTTCTTTCCCCTGCAAAACAAATATTACCATGATTTGAACTGTCATTATATGTTTAAATCGGGATGAACTCACCCAATTTCCCCTCACCCCATGCTTCACTGCGTGACACGTGGCAGCAGGGGTGGATGGTGAAGCTAGATGATGGTGACCCGCATAGCCTCACCACCACCCCTGCAGCCACGTGTCGCGCGGTGACGCGTGGGGTGAGGAATTTGGGGTAAGGAGATCCTAACCCGTTTAAATCATATTTATGATGAATATTGTCATTGGAAATATATTCAGTGGAAGTATAACAGTAAATTGTGAACAAAAAATAAAAAAAAAAAAATTAAAAAGGCAAAGCTATTACAAGATCAACCAATGGCTAAATGCCTATGGTGCTTAGAAAACCTTAAAAGTGTGTTAAGAAACTAGTAAGTACTGTTGATTCTATTAATACAACATTGTACGCTAATAATTATGGCTTTGTGGTTAGCGTACTATTTAATACAATTTCACCAAAAATTTGGATTGAGAGTACATAACTCTATTTTTTTGGGGCGTAAATAAGTAGTGCTTTTGTCGGCTAATCATCTCAGATATCAAACTAAATTATCTACAAACTTAAAGGATATATCAAGTAAGAATGTGAATTGATATGCATTTTCACATAGCAAAATAAAGAAGAATTAATATACTTTTTATTTACTAATCCTGTCCGTCTCAATTTACTACTCATGTCCGTCTTAAAATATAAATCTACATAATTTTAAGATGTTTCAACATATAAGCCAATAGGTTATAAGTGTTAAAAATATATTGTTTTACTACTTTGCCTTATTAAAAGTACAACCTTTAATACAACCAACTAATTTATCATACACAAATTAAAAACTTAAGATTTAAAATCTTGATAAACTTATGGCTTGATTATGTCTGTTAAGAAAGATCATCACATGTCCGAATCTATATTGTTACACTCTGTTTTCTCATGTCCAACATGTTTATATATATGTGTGTGTATGTATGTATAGACACACATCCTCTATGTGTGCCAAACCGAATTCTAATCTGTATTTTATTCTCTTGTGCTTGTAAGAAAAAACATTTAAAGAAACAAAGGCGTGTTTTTTATTTTATATATACCCGTACCCGATTTATAGTTTCTAGTTTTCAACATTACCCGTTCTTTCTGAAGCTTCAATCTATTGGCGCAGCGGGTGACGTCAGATTTCTAACCGAAGACATTTGCCCCATTTCCTCGTGCAGGAATTGTTCATCAATTGCCGCAGAAATTCCGTCAACACTGCAAATGTCTATTAGCTTAGGGAATTAGAGAAAGCACATCCAGACATAGGATTTAACAAGAAAACTATGACGACGACGGCGGCGTCTGGTTCCGTTTTTCGTCGGTTCTCTGCATTCTTAGCAACCAGGATTCGCCAAAACCAGCTGAGATGCATGAGCTCGTTGGCATCATCTGCCGCCTTGCACCAACAACCGCCTTCCGATTCTCCATCTCAACCCGTTGTCGACATTCACCTGACCGAGAACTGCGTTCGGGTATTCTACTTTCTTATTCTCCAAACAAGCAAATAAGATAGGCGAATTGTGTTTGGCAGTCTTTTTCTTTGTCGGCGTTATATAATTGCGCAATTATTTGCTTATGTTTGATTTATATCATTTTAAGTCTGTAAACACGGTTTGCTAGAACAAATCTCAATAGTATTAGTTTGTTTCTTTTATACGTGAAAGAAAATAAAATAAAATTTTGACATGTTAGAAGCCTGATTGTATCCTCAATGATTAAGGTTAGGTAAGCTTGAATTCGTGTGTATGCTGAAAAGGCTCGTATCATTCTCGTAATCTTTGTGACATAAGTAAATAGATTGATGAAGGAAAATTGGAAATTCTTTTTGCATTTTAATTAATCACACCATAGTGCAAATTCTCTTATTTGTGATGGTAATAGATCAAACTGTTCATTAGTCTTTTACTTGTGATGCTGGCCGTGGACTTGCTTGATTAAATGAATCTTTGTTTAGATGTTACCAACTTGCATAACTTGGCTTTGGTTATAAACCTGGTTGACAGAGGATGAAAGAATTGCAGTCTGAGGAAGGGAAGGAAAAGATGCTTCGATTAAGCATAGAAGCAGGGGGTTGTTCTGGTTTCCAGTACAATTTCTCGCTCGATGAGAACTGCAGTTCAGATGACAGGTTTAAACTCTAATAATGTTTTGTTATGACCTCTGCTGTTATTTAGTGTAGATGCACAATTTGTCATGATTGGTGAAATCATACCAAATCCTTCTTTCGTAGTTGACAATAATGTGTAATGTTTCTACTTTTGCACTATAGTTGGGTTTCAGTTTGTATTCGTTCAATTTTGTAGAATATTTGAGCACGATGGTGTCAAATTGGTTGTCGACAAAATCTCACTGGACTTTGTGAAGGGAGCAACTGTTGATTATGTTGAAGAGCTGATCCGTTCTGCTTTTCAGGTATGCTATTGTAAATTGCATATCTAATGTGAAGCATTTAGTACAGTTGCATGAGCAATTGACAATTTCTGTTATTCCGACAAATATCTATGTTATTAGATTCTTCATGAAGACCAAGAACGAGCCATTTCTTTTGGATCAAGATATGTAGAAAAGAGAGAGCTAACGACCTAAGAAAAGAAAATCAGTGAGCTAGATGAGAAACGAGCAAGTGGTTTAACTGAATCTACTAAATCAACATTGAGATATGTAGGTTTAAGAGAGTCGTTCAACCACCTGGAAATCTGCAATTATGCTTTTAGGATAGTCACCCGTCATTGATTACTCCTAACTCATGATCACTCGGTCATGTGAGGGGTTTCTAAAGACCTTTATTGTGTGTCCTCACTCTCTTCCGAACTTCAGTTTCTAAATGTAGGAGTGTAATTTAATAAATAAAATTAGGATATTACCATAAAAGATGGCAAGTTATTGTCATCTCACAGTTTTATCTGGTACAAAGCAGATCCTAAACATTAGGTAGCTGTATCTGACAATCAACCTGGGTTTGTGCATATCTACTTTTTGACTGTTTGGTTGGATGCATAAATATAAATAAGCCGAATTTGGATAGCAGGCAATTAATCTTTTGCACCTCAAGTATTAGGCTTAATTTTTCCCTTCAGTCTTTGGGTAAGAATGTTTTGTTTCGTTTTTCTTTTTGCCTTTCAAGATTTAAGATCCAGCATAGATGGTGTGAAACTGATGCAACCTTCTAGTTATATATCAAAAGTGGAATAAAATTGTCTGTGCAAAAAAAAAAAAAAAAATCAGTTTAGACATTTGAACAAGGAGTACTGACTGCGTTGAAAAGAGATGTAGTTTTGTAGAACTTGTCCCATAAATTGCTTCCTTCTCCATGCCATTCGGACCATGGTGCCACAACCTTGTTGGATTAAGTGGTCATCTTTGTTTGATTATTCTTTCACGAGCACAGATAGGAGAGATACTTGGGGTTCTATGAAAACAATGGAATCAGGAGGCGGTTGAAGTTATGGTATGTACATTTAGGGTCCTTTAGGCTGTCCCAACCTTCTCGATTCCAGAGGCAAACTAAATAGTTTCTCTTATAGGCTAGGACAACTTCGTGTACTGGTAAATCAATAAACTTACTTCAGAGTAGTAGTTATTTTTGTGGCCCTCCATGCCTTTGGTATCATATTATCTGTAAGCCTCCTTTTTCTGCTCCCTGCTTGGAAGTAATTCTCTGTCTGATGTCTGCAGGTATCTGCAAATCCAAGTGCGGTTGGTGGCTGCGGCTGTAAAAGCTCCTTTATGGTATAATCAAATAAACAAAATGTGAGATCATGAGGCTAACACGGTTGAGAGATCTTCTCCACACCCGAGTGCTCAAGTTCTGGTATTTTTGTTGATCAAGTATACGAAGACAAGATAGTACATATTGCATCAGGTTGACTGATTTTATGTCAAAATACGAACCATGACGTTACTTGTGTCTTTGTACTGATATTTCCTGGCCACCCTCTTTCAGTTTCAAAGGTCATGTTATATGTAGGGGCCGTAAATAGATTTGATAAAAGGGGTGCAGTCGTAGAGACGGAAGAATAAAGAAATCTTGTTGGTCTCAGTTGAATTGTTTTGTTAGATCAATGTATTTTCTGGACGAGGGGACACCATTATGGAAAAAGAAAAAGCAAACTGCTTTTAGTTATACAGGCTATAGCTGCTTATTTGTTGTTTCCCCCCTTTTTTCCTCGACAGGTTATCATTTGTAGTCTCCCTGGGTTTATCATCAGAAAAGTTAATGGAAAAATTATTATCTAGAAATAGAAGAGTGCAGTGCACAATGAAAGAACAGCCTTGCTACGTTGATTGTAGATAAATGAGGCGAAAATAGCAACAAAGAGAAATCTGAAACTTGTTTCGTTCTTTATTATTATCATCATTTTAAAAGAAGAAAGAAGCAATGGATAATCTAAGCATGTTCTCTAATTGGAAAAGGCATGAACAACTCCGCCAAAAAAGGCAGGCTACAGCAGAATTAAAAGGGTTAAACGTAGCCAAAATTGCTCAAAATTTAACGACTTGGCATGTCTAGCAAAGTCATGAGTCTAAGTTATCCATGGATCTAACCACGAAATGGGATCTGCTCTCTAATTTTGCATTCAACAAAACTTTTTACCATATCGAAATGAT
The DNA here is from genome assembly GCA_036186865.1 of Eustoma russellianum. Taxonomy (NCBI): domain Eukaryota; kingdom Viridiplantae; phylum Streptophyta; class Magnoliopsida; order Gentianales; family Gentianaceae; genus Eustoma; species Eustoma russellianum. The sequence goes on along the minus strand of AP025059.1, from coordinate 1,680,532 downwards.
AATAAATTCAAAATTAAAGCATTGATGACACGGCCACAAATTATTACCCTTTTTGAGTCTGATATATGGATACCACCTGGTGAAGGGCCAAAGCCTCAACACACTTGGGCCGTACACAGCCATGGGGCTTCATTGATACCCAAACAGGAAGACACCGAGGTTATCCCATCCCACCACTCTGATTAACTTAGACTGCATATAGGAATCACTGCCCGCAGGATAAACTCGGTTTAGGAGTGAAGACAAATTATCGTGAACATTTGCTTTCTTATATTCCTCGAGAAAAAAAGGTCCCAAGTAACAAATCCCCAAAGGCCATTGCGTCCCTCCATAGACCATCAAAAGCAACTACATTGGTGATGGCGGACTCTCATAACCGTTTTGACTCCTGTACTCATTAAGCAACGAGAGGCCACAAGAGGCACAACTCTGCGGGCTCTACAGACACCATAAACAGCAGCTCTATCCCAATTCTCCCCAAGATAAAAAAAAAAAAAAAATTCCCGGTACACTCCTGCATAGAGGGTCTGAAGAGGAGCCGACACACGCAACCTTACCCTACAAGATGTTTACGCGGCTCAAACCCGTGACCTCAAGGTCACAAACTGTTGTATTGTAGCACGATGCATTTAGGGAAACACGAGCAAACCTTGAGCAGCTGCTACTGCAACTGCAGGTAATGAGGAGGAGATGCAGATCATCGCTCTCATGTTTACAGAGGGCAACTACGATCCAGTTACAGATCCTCCTTCCTCAAAGACCAAAGTTTAGTCGCGGCAGCACTGGTCTGGATCATAAGACACCACGCTGCTTGGGGCAAACATAGCTAGTGCTCAAGCTTCCTTGTGATCATTATGCCGTTTAGTTCAATGTAGTCCATTCCCTACGTGGATGTGAAAATTCCACGTCCAGTACCTTCTTAACAGCAAACATGAAATCTATATCTGAAACAAAAGCACACCACATACCTCTACTATATCCTAATATCTGCCATCCTTATCATACATGTCTGCACTATGACTCCGTTCAAAGAACAAATTCGCCTCTGGCCATATTTCTAATCCTTTTACAAGACGATTCCCACTCTCCACCCACTACCTTCATAAAACGGTTTCCCTCCGTCCATTACACAAGATATTATCTTCGTTTTTTAATGGTTACACTTATCTTCTCCTGCCTAAAGACAAGTGTAGCAGAACTTGAAAGATATCCAAATCTTAGAGGGAAGAAGTTTGGGTTGCGAAAGGCCAAGATTGCAAAACATTACATTGCTAAAACAAAACATTCATTCTCACGTTCAATATCAAAGAAATCCATCGAAATCCAACAAAGAGATCTAGGACATTCATCCAAAATTGTATTGCACATTGAACCATCACTATCTAGTCTGCATATGGCAAAAGGATAAAAAGAAAATAGCTTAGACAATGCACAAGAGCTTCTCCCCATAAAATTCTTCAGTAGATGCGTTGTGGTTTCCCCATTGTACTCTTCAGATAAAGACACCTCACCTGTTTACACAAACAGAATATTAGGTGCGCACCCATCTCAAAGTAAATGCCAGTAGGAATGAAATACAGGAAAAGAAAAGAAGGGGAAAAACCCAGTAAAGCCAATCTTGTTAGTGCTTAGTCTTGTCACGCCCATTTCTTCCATAATTTTCATTTCCCCCCCTTTTATAAGGTAATCATGCAGTATCAAAGGAATGCACAGCTTAGCCTACACAGACAACTTCCAACATGTTACAGACCGACAGACAAACAGCTAAAATTGTACGATCATGAAACAATGGCCAAAGCTTAGCACCTTCAGATACCACCACATTAGTTGGATACATAGTACACGAGTCCCACAAAACACCACAAGATAAATAAACCACACATCATAACTTAAGTTGTATATATGTATATATATTTATATATATGTGTGTGTTTATTTATTTTTATATATATGAGACAAAGCCAGGCATTGAGATAAAGTCGTCATCAAATCTAGGTTAAGTTAGACTTACATTTTGCCAATTCTTCTTTAGCAAAGAAACCAGGAAGTTGACGCTCATTTGAACATTTTGGAAGATCTGCTTCTCCTCCATCCCGCAATTCCCGACAGCAACACCCATACAGAGGACCTTCTTGAGTTGGAACTTCACAGTGGCCTTTGTTTCATTAACTTTTGATTCCAAAGATTCTTGATGAGTCACAAGAGTAGGGAACTTGCCTGTCACAAGTAATAGGAGCACTAACACAACTTTAACCAGCACCACCTACTTAGGAAGTTACCCAAAAGAAAGTACTTGAGAAAAAAACAACTTGCTATCTTATTCAATTTTCAGATGTTGTATACATGAGAACAGAGATTATGTTCGGTGTAACATTCACACGTGGTGGAGATAAAAATACTTGCCTGCCTTATTCAGCCCAGGGCCCAAAAGACGCGGAATCTGTTTAATAACTGCTTCAGAGGCTAAGAAAGCATGATATTTCTTGGCAAGCTTCTTCACTAGCTTCTTATTTTTGTTGAGTTTCTTCAACCCCTCGACATCCATATACTCGAGCCCTATTTTCTCTGCCTATTGAAGAAAAACAAAGCATACACCAAAAACTCAAAGACCGCCCCTTGGGGTAACAACCTTTTTAAAGAAGAAAAATATGATCTAAACATCCAAATGTCATTTATTATGTCATGTTTAGCAGAAGATCATTGAATAAGCGAACATACAGTTCAAATGCATACAAGACCATGTAGAAGGGTATGGTCTAATCACTTTGTGATCCAGAGCACATGCAATTCAATTACCAGAAAAACAACTTTATTACAATATCAGTTTCACCCAATTGGACAAGTGTTATGGATGTTATTCTCATGGCCAGTCCCAAGAGTTGTAAAGGCAGAGATTCTGCTTCCCAAGGTGACAGGGTATGAGAATGCCACCTTTGAAATAGCAGGATCCTCAGCAAAGAGGCTAAACTGCTTTATAATCAAAAGCAGATTAAAATTTTCTCTGGGTTTTGCAAGCGTTTCTAGATTGCCCCCAATTAATCAAAGATTGTCACCATATCTTGGCAGCATAATGTGGGCTAACAAGACTTCCACACATATTTGACACTTCATTGTTACAGTGGAAGCAGGAGGGAAGTAAACTCATATCTTACATCATAAAAGCAAAGAAAATGAAAATACGCTTTTCCACCAGTCTTATGCTCAATTTCAAAAATAGCACACCCTGAACGACAATGTATGAAAAAACCAGCTTTGAACGGGAGGAAATTTAGAGCAAGGCAAAGGTCAGATGCTTTACAAGCAAATCTAAGTACCTACCACAAGACAAGTACAATTTTGTTTGGTTTGTACAAACACTTAAACACAGCTTCATTTCATCTACTAGCATTTTCACAAAACATTCACAACATGGATACCGAACATCTATCAACGCTATCTCTTTGACATAGAAGTTGTTTACTTCAACATAGCAAAAGGGCAATCCGAGGAAGTACCTCTTCTACGTGTTGAGCATCACCAAGCATGCAGACTTTCATCTTGGGTCGAGGGACATGAGGCAACTTAACAGAACCGCTAAATCGCTTGTCCTTTTGAGGATCATAATTCTTCAGACCAATCTGGAGCTCAATCGTCTCGGTGAATTTGCGGTCTTTCTCCTTAGACGCGGTGGTAATCGTGGTGATTGCCTCTCTTACAGCATCACTTTGCAACTTACTGCAAGCAAATAACAAATCGATAACACAAATCACACAACTTTATCTTTTCATCACGTATATAACATCACCAACAGCTAGAAAAATTTCAAATTAGCTACCAACTATATACTGTATCAGACTGTTATTGGTCCGACGACGATAAATCAATCACTATAACCTTTATAACTATCATATGGCATTCTTCAGTAACTACAACTGATTCTGAAGGGAACCAGTAAATCACCTATCTCTAGAATACATCTTAGCAAGTAAAAAAAATAAATAAATGGACAACTCATGGTTGAATTGAAACACCTTTTACCAACAAAAAGAATACCTCAATATCAAAATCCTTTTACATATATTTTGGGAGAAAATCGCAATAACAAATTATCCGCCTAAGGAAAAACAGAATTAGATTACCTCATCTCGAGACACTAGTGCTGCCTGAATATCTCTACTGCATAACATGATTCAAGTGAAAAGAAATCATACATCAGAGATCTGCCATTACTTTGATTAGGTACAAAAACAAAACACTACTCAATGAAACTGTAGAGCGATGGAAAGCTTACAAGAAAAACAAAAAGACAGAGGAAGAGGAGGCTAGGGCTTACCTCTACGGAAGGTGATTTCAGAAGAGCCGCTGCAGACGAAATGAGGAAATCTGTAGCTAGAAGAGGAGGATTATATAAAACCCTACCACTTCGAAAATGTGCACGTAATGGGCTTTTCGGGCTTCAATGTTTTTAAAGGATTTTCGTTGGGTCGACAAAAATGTTTCAGCCCAATTCAAGTGGAAAAGGTTACTTGTAAAAGGGGTATGCTTTGGACTTCGGAAAGGGCCGGGGGTGCCTCGGAGGCTCGAATATCGCCGTTTTTTTTTGCCCTTAAACATTTCGACCGTGGTTCAGATAACATGAATTTTCAACAACAGTCTTAACAGACTTTAATTTTAGTCATAGTAATCTCTGTTATCTAGCTATAGCTTTGATTGTCGTTAGGATATACTGTATGTATTGATTGTTGTTATTGTTGTAATCTATGTTTCTTGTTACAATAGGCTGTCAACTCGATTGATTAATTTTGTGGACTTATAATTGAATATAAATTATTCTTATAAATCTAGATTAATGTTTTTATAGTTAGAATAAAATATTTAAATATGATCGTCAATGAAATGAACCCAAAAAAGAAAAGATATACTTTACACACTTTCTTTTTATTGTTGATCTGTATTTTTTTTCTCTCAATTTCATGTTATAAGTTCGTGCCAAGTTAGAATGCTCGTGATGCAGAGTTGAAACTTGATTCATATTGATGAGGACAATTGTGCTTATGCTTTTCATAATCGCACATATATTTATGAATTCAATAATATTCCAGCTAGTTTCAGTGGGAAGTGGAACATCAGAGTAAAAATTGCTGGACTAATTATAGCAATTTTGTACCTAACTTATTAGAATCTCCGAAAGTTAATGGTCAACTATAATACACTCACTTAATAAGAAAGGTCTTTTTTTTTAATTAAAAAAAAACTCTTCAAATGGTAACAATAATTTTGTAGTTACACGAAAACATCATTAAAATGTAAAAATTCAATAAAAATACAATATTTTTATAATTATCCCAATAATTTGTTTAGTTCCAGTCATATCCTTGAAACTATAAGGCAAAGCAAATGATGTGAGCTTTGTAGAATTACATTTGAGTTTAAGTTCGACTCTTCGTTTTTGGTCTCAGCGAAAACAAGATTTTTAGCATTTGAAATGGATGTATTGTTTGTCTGTTTTTTATACTTTTCACATTCTAGCGATAACTTTTGATTTTGTTTTAATCGTATTTGAAGTGACATTGAAAAAAAAAGAGACCCATTTCAAATAGTGTACATCACTTGTCATTTTAGACGTTATTCTATTTAATCGTATTTGAAGTGACATTGAAAAAAAAAAAGACCCATTTCAAATAGTGTACATCACTTGTCATTTTAGACGTTATTCTATCATCCATCTTTAAAACAATATAGACAAATGGTAAGATTGCTATTTTATGACATTTAGGTCACGCGTTCGAGCCGCAAAAACAGCTCATCATACAAAGTATAGGGTAAGATTGGATACATTATTTCGCGAAGTGATCCGATCTCTCTCTGAATCCTGCGCAAACACGGAAGCGTAGTACACCCGAAACGTCCGTTATTTTTGTCATTAGTCATGAGTATTTAGTCCTCTTGAATGTCATCGGTAAATGGTTATTTCTGTGTCATATATGAGTGACATATTTGAATATTAGGTAAAATTGGTCTTCTCGGAAGAGTCATGTGTAGCTGGTCTTTTCAAGTGTAACAGATTACTGATTTTTCCAATGTTATAAGTATGCACGTAAATTTGATAAAATCTCGTAGTTGTCTTTTCGTTGAGTTATATAGTTCGGTAAACATAACCTTGATATATTGATGATTTAACTCAGTTACTAAGCATATTGTTTGCTCACTATTTCATGATCTATATATTTCAAATAAGTAATTGGATTTAGAGACCATAAAATTCGGAGCTGCCTTTTGCTATGATTGATTCATACGATGGGTTGTATGCGACCTAAAGTTATCCACTGTGGTACCGGCGTGTGGCTGAAGTACACTTATGTTATGCGGATCAGAAGAGACATAAGGTGAGACCAATTTTGAGGCACTCAATTCTTGCCGTCAGATGTAAAAAAACTTTAGACATTTGAATTTTTATTAAAAAAATTGCCTTTATAACATATGACTACTAAAGATTGAATATCTCAAAATTAGTCTCACCTTACGCCTCCTCTTATCCGATTCCTATGTTATGGTGGTAAAGAGTTGAATTTGATAGAGACAGCATTGTTAGATGTAATTATCGGAGAACGTACATGATGTGCTGGAAGATTTTATACAGTAGTATTTACTTTTTGCATTATTGGTTGTGACACTTGAATTATGGACCTTTCAATCATGTCCAGTCTCCCTAGCAAAATCCCTCGCCATGCGCTCTCATCGATCCAGCTCAAAAAGTATTGTGAATAATACAAATCAGAAACACAACAGTCTCTTAGGTTGAGTGATAACTTACGCAGTGACCCACACAAGATGTTTCCCTCCAAATTATGTCTTCGGCTTAACAGCAGTAGAATTCTTACATTGTGCGTGTCCTTAAGATTGAACTCTTGATCTATTGTAGTAAATCTTAACCCGAGTATCATGCTGTGGTCGCTCAGTCTCCCTTGACTATTTGGTCACGTGTCGTGGTAGCAGCTCTTCCAATTAAAGTTCGTTCAACATGCTTCTATGCATTTATTTTTAAATATTAAATGTATCTTTAAAAAAAATCATGCAATGACTATTTCGTTCACTATAGTATGATAACATTATTATTTTGAATGAAGTTTTGTTTCGCTATACTTGTATTATAAACATATAATATAAATATATACCCAAACAATAGAGTCATCGGCTACAACATGTAAAAAATGCAACAAATGTCTATTTATAATGACTTGTCTCAAAAGAAAAGTAAAAGTAAAAGAAACAAACAAAAGATGCGGTGCATAATTCAGTTGATTTTCAGGTTGAGACATTGCTTTGAAAATTAAGGCACAGGTTCAAACCAAGACACGAATAACATGGGCGCAATACTGCTGTCTGGGTCAGTAATGACGAGGTCATTGTATACGGCCCAATTCAGTTAGAGGGTTGCTGGTCCGGTTTGCAGTAGTTATCTTGCAGTGGGTCTGTTGCAAAGTCTTACCAAACTAGAAGGCCGCTAAGTTTTTGATTTGCATCTTCTATAAATTTCTTTGAATCTAGAGCTATGAAAGCCTACAAGGCCAGAGTTATTCACCTTTTGCTTCAAGTAGAAAAAACTAACAACAAGCAAATGAAGTCCTCGTAAGAAGGTGCAAAAAGAAAAAAAAAAGAACTGTAAAAAGGTTTCTATTTAAAGAAATCCACCTTCTGGAATTACTAAATCAAGAAATTCCACAGCTTCTTTACATGAGATGACATATCAGCACTCAGAAAGCCATAGTGGTAGTCTGGTAGAGAGCTCCTTTATTCATCTGAATAACTCTATGGAATCTTGTACTTTGTGCATTCCTTTCTGTTTCCTACACAAATTTGGGAGAGTTCCGTGATTAGTTCTCTCCAATAGTTTCCTTTAACGTTTCCTCATTTGTTGAAGATGGATTCTATCTCTTTGTGATTAATACCTCGCGTTTTCTTAATCTTTATTAGAATCCCTGTACCTGGCCCGTATGACATAACTTAGTTGATATTCGGATTAAGATTTTTTTTAAGAGGTCAAAAGTTCGAAACCAGGGACACGCACAGTGTGAGTGTTCCACTGCTGTCAGGCCGAATGCCTAGTTTGATGGGGGACACCTTGTGTGAGTCGCTGTGTAAGTCTTCAACCAACCTAAGAGGCTGATGGACTCTTGATTTGAATTCTCCATAATGCTTCTTAGGGCCGAAACGGTGGGATCCCTCATGTCAAGGGAATGAACTTTTCTCCAAGAATTGGAGAATGATGAGCTGTGCTAGCGAGCTAGCTATTTTGATAAACTATAGTACTTTAGTGAGTATAAATAGAAAGGCTTCTGTTATTATTGGTGCAACAAGTGCATTCACTTTTGTGCGTCCTCAGTCTATAAAACAACTTTTTTTTTCTTTCATATATTATATCTCTTTTAGGTCTTAGACATATCTGGTCTGCTCATGGCAAGAATATCTGAACCACTAGTTGTTGGTAGAGTGATAGGGGATGTTATTGACTATTTCATACCAAGCATTAAAATGGTTGTCATTTACAACAACAAGCGAATCTGTAATGGAAATGAGCTCTTTCCTTCTGCTGTGAATAGTCGTCCTAAAGTAGAGATTCAGGGTGGTGATATGCGCACATTTTTCACCCTGGTAAGTCTTTGCTTTCACCCTGGTAATTATTTACACTCAAGAAAGATTGTCACGTGTTCAGTTTTTTTTGTCGTAATTCTAACTCAGTTAATATTATTGCACGTGACTCATTTTCAAGAAAGGTTTTCATGTGTTCAGATTTGTTGTAATTCTAATTTAGTTCATGCTATTGTACGTGACCATGAGCAGGTGATGACGGATCCTGATGTTCCTGGCCCTAGTGACCCATATCTAAGGGAGCACCTGCACTGGTAATTGGTACATTATGCCTTTCACATTTTTGAAGCAAGAAATTCATTGTAGATGATGTAATCAGGTCGTGAAACGATCTGATATTTTCTTAGACTCTGTGCAAATATGGAAGTCTAACGTACTAACAGCGTCCTTTTAGTGTTAGTGATAGTATAAACCTTCGGCCAATCTCAGTGAAGTTATAAAACGAGCATGGTATAGTAAGGAAACTGACACTTGCATTTCAGATATTGACATTTATACTTCTACTTTCTTTTCATTATATCAATGCTTCAGCTTTAAAGTTAGTTTAGCAGAGTGCCTAACAAAGAGAGAACTGTAGTTAAATTCAGACATTCTGTTCAATAAAAGAGCGGTCTCTTGCATTTACATATGATCCGTGGAGTAGACAGATTGCAAGATGTACATATTCTTACTCTACAGTTTGTACAAAAACCTGTTTCCACAACTCGAATCCGTTACTTCAAGGTATATAACAACAATCAATACTCAGTATATCCTAACGACAGTCAAACCTATGGCTAGATAACACGATGTGCTGGAAGATTTTATACAGTAGTATTTACTTTTTGCATTATTGGTTGTGACACTTGAATTATGGACCTTTCAATCATGTCCAGTCTCCCTAGCAAAATCCCTCGCCATGCGCTCTCATCGATCCAGCTTGTGGAGAATACAAATCAGATACACAACAGTTTCTTAGGTTGAGTGATAACTTACGCAGTGACCCACACAAGATGTTTCCCTCCAAATCAGGTCTTCGGCTTAACAGCAGTAGAATTCCACATTGTGTGTGTCCCTAAGATTGAACTCTTGACCTCTTGTAGTAAATCTCAACCCGATTATCATGCTCTGGTCGCTCAGTCTCCCTTGACTATTTGGTCACGTGTCGTGATAGCAGCTCTTCCAATTAAAGTTCGTTCAACATGCTTCTATGCATTTATTTTTAAATATTAAATGTATCTTTGAAAAAAAATCATGCAATGACTATTTCGTTCACTATAGTATGATAACATTATTATTTTGAATGAAGTTTTGTTTCGCTATACTTATATTATAAACATATAATATAAATATATACCCAAACAATAGAGTCATCGGCTACAACATGTAAAAAATGCAACAAATGTCTATTTATAATGACTTGTCTCAAAAGAAAAGTAAAAGTAAAAGAAACAAACAAAAGATGAGTTGATTTTCAGGTTTAGACATTGCTTTGAAAATTAAGGCACATGTTCAAACCAAGACACGAGTAACATGGACGCAATACTGCTGTCTGAGTCAGTAATGACGAGGTCATTGTATACGGTCCAATTGAGTTAGAGGGTTGCTGGTCCGGTTTGCAGTAGTTACCTTGCAGTGGGTCTCTGGTAAAGCCTTACCAAACTAGGGGGCGCTGAGTTTTTATTCGCATCCTCTATAAATTTCTTTGAATCTAGAGCGATGAACAACTACAGAGAGTTATTCACCTTTTGCTTGAAGTAGAAAAAACTAACAACAACAAGCAAATGAAGTCCTCGTAGGAAGGTGCAAAAAGAAAAAAAAAAAGAACTGTAAAAAGGTTTCTATTTAAAGAAATCCACCTTCTGGAATTACTAAATCAAGAATTCCACAGCTTCTTTAAATGAGATGACATATCAGCACTCACAAAGCCATAGTGGTAGTCTGGTAGAGAGCTCCTTTATTCATCTGAATGGAATCTTGTACTTTGTGCATTCTTTTCTGTTTCCTACACAAATTTGGGAAAGTTCCGTGATTAGTTCTCTCCAATAGTTTCCTTTAACGTTTGCTCATTTGTTAAAGATGGATTCTATTTCTTTGTGATTAATACCCCGCGTTTTCTTAATCTTTATTAGAAGTGTTTATTAAGTATGATTAACTGATTAAATTGTCCGCTGAAGTAATAACACACGCTCTGATACCAATTGAAGTAATAACGGATTCAAAACACGACAACAACGGATTCAAAACACAACAACAACGGATTCAAAACACAACACGTATAAAGCATAACTCGCTTGTATTAATATTCGGAAAATAACTCAAAACCGAACTACGTTTCTTGGCACCTTTGTCAATGACCCTACCCGGCATTGACTCACCAATCACCCTATCCGGAATTGGTATTTGACACTCTTGGCCTTGGCACTCTTGGCGGTTGACACTCTTGGCGCACCATCTACTATGGCCGGCCTCCTTTATTTATAGACTAACTAGTCTAAACAAAACCAAACCCTAATAGGACTAGATAAACATCATTAAAACAAATCCTAACTAGAATAGATAAAAGCAACTAAGGAATCTTAAAATAATAACTCTATTTTTAGTTCCTACAATTTAGGAATCCTAATCCAATGAGGAAATTATCCAACAATTTCCTCCTTAATTTCCGAATGTAACCTCAGAATTTCTTCGACGCCACTTCAAGCCTCGCACTTCCTTGTACTTTACGCGCCCCCAACGGTTTAGTAAGGATGTCCGCCTTTTGCTCGTCACCACGAACGTGCTCCTCCACCTGGTTCATTGATAAGCAATGATGTTTTTGATAAGGTTGCTTCCACATGGACAACACATTGTTCATCTTCTTCTTGTTTAAAACCTTCTCCACAGCATCAAGACCCTGTTCGTGCTTCTTGGCCAAAAGCTCCTCTGCTGTTATATAATTCTTCTTCTTAGCCTTTATGTGCTTGGACCTTAGCCTCTCTTTAAAGTGAGGCTCGAAAGGCTGAGAGGTACGGGACAAATGTTTCTCTCTAGTATTCTGTTCCAAGCCTTTTTTTTCGATGAGAGGTACGGGACAAATGTTTCTCTCTAGTATTCTGTTCCAAGCCTTTTTTTTTCGATCACAAACACACCGTGTTGTGTTGATGATTCATTCGGTCACGCAAGTCTTTAATGAACACGCAATGAATCCGGCCTCTGTTGATACGAAGAACACGGTAGCCTCCTCCCGGGATCAACCCAAACACGGCAACCCTACCACGGTGGCTCCTCTCTCTTCAAACAACCTCGGCTCTGATACCAATTAAAGTAATAACACCCGCTCTGATACCAATTGAAGTAATAACGGATTCAAAACATGACAACAACGGATTCAAAAACAACAACGGATTCAAAACACAACACGTATAAAGCATAACTCGCTTGTATTAATATTCGGAAAATAACTCAAAACCGAACCACGTTTCTTGGCACCTTTGTCAATGACCCTACCCGGCATTGACTCACCAATCACCCTACCCAGAATTGGTATTTGGCACTCTTGGCCTTGGCACTCTTGGCGGTTGGCACTACTATGGCCGGCCTCCTTTATTTATAGACTAACTAGTCTAAACAAAATCAAACCCTAATAGGACTAGATAAACATCATTAAAACAAATCCTAACTAGAATAGATAAAATCAACTAAGGAATCTTACGATAATAACTCTATCTTTAGTTCATACAATTTAGGAATCCTAATCCAATGAGGAAATTATCCAACATCCGTTTCTTTCTCAAGAGCCAAGGCCAAATTTGGTTGGTTGGAAACAACAACAACAACATTACTCTATTGCCTTAGAGGCTCACGTCTATGGCGGGGTATAAGGGGTCAGATGTATGCAACCATACCCATGTGTCAGAAACACATAGAGGATGTTTCCCAATGACCCATAATGAAAATTGCCTCTGTCAATCAACTGCTAATTCACAATATAAGAAGCGCAACTAATTTACTGAGTCATTTTGTTTTATTACATCATATTCTAAATTCAAGAAAGAATGTGTTATTGGCTCCATGGGAAACAAGTGGACATTTATTATTGGCATGAATTTGTCAACCAGTGTACCTTATATGGCAAATTCTTGCTTCATGTCCAACTTTGCTTTTAAAGGGTTTAGAATAACTTTATACGATCAGACATTATTTTGCTTATATTTTTTTTTTGTCTTTTAAAGTAATGGTCACACTATGAATATATAGTATATTTAGAACTACTAGATTTAAGATATTATGATAAATTTTTTCAATCATTCAAGAAACTCAACCTATATTTGTTAGTTATTGTAAAAGAAAAATCATTAACATAAACATAAAAATGTGGCGGATAGAATAGTCAATGTAAGGATTATGCTTACCGTATGTTTGACACATCACTAGGTGGCCTTTTTTTTTTTTTAGCGTATTCTTCTTATTCATAGTGAGAAAGTTCTTTTATGATTCTCTGATACCGAACAATAAATTTGCAAGAAACACGAATTTAAAAAACATAGGCCCACAAATAATAAAGCAAAAGCAAATTCGATATAAATGATCGGTGGCGTTTTAACTAATGGAAGAATGCAATAATTCATTCAAAGTTAAAATAAATTTACATGGTAATTTTCCTTTTATAGGGGATATTTTCTCTCCAACATCATTATTTTCTCACTTGTACAGTGATTATTGTTAATTTACCGTGTTTCCTAACGTTTACAACAGTAACGGCTAGTTACTAGTGCAACTTGGCCATATGTACAGTAAAGTTCCTAATGTATTTGCATGACTAAGTATTGCAGCTCTGCTGTCTGAATGGGTGTTTCACCTCGTCACATCAGCTCATCACTTTTATTTATTCCAGCTCTAGTTTTCCGTCATTCACATCAGCTATTCCTTCTCTGCCTTGATCACCTCATCCCGACAGATACTTTGTTAGTTCAGCTCAATTCAGCTTCATTGTTGCTCAACTCTGCCACTCCTATCTTCACTTCAGCTTGGCAGGCTGACTTTAGTCTTTTCTAATTCTTCCCCAACTCAACAACTATTCTGCGCAGGTAAGTGTACCTCAGCTGAACTCATTTTTAAGAAAAAATAAATACAAATTTTATTATTTGGAATTCCGTGTGTTTATTCAATAGCCATTAGGATTTAGGAACAAAGGACTACTACCATTCGAATCCAATAATCCAAACAATATGAAACAAGAATCCCTGTACCTGGCCCGCTTAATTGATACTCGGATGAGATTTGTTCCAAAAGGCCAAAAGTTCGAATCCAGAGACACGCATAGTGTAGGTGGTCTACTAAGTCGAAGGCCTAGTTTGCTGGGGGACACCTTGTGTGAGTCGCTGTGTAAGTCTTCACCCAACTTAAGAGGCCGCTGGAGTCCTGTTTTATATCTTTCACAATGATTCTTGGGGGAGTCCTGTTTTATATCTTTCACAATGATTCTTGGGGCTGGAACGGTGGTAGACCTCATGTGGAATTACCTTTTCTCTAAGAATTGGAGAATGGTGAGCTGTGCCAGCTAGCTATCTATTTTGATGAACTATAGTACTTTAGTGAGTATAAATAGAAAGGCTTCTGGTATTATTGGTGCAACAAGTGCATTCACTTTTGTATGTCCTCAGTCTATGAAACAACATTTTTTTTCTTTCATATCTTCTCTCTCTTTTAAGTCTTAGACATCTCTGGTCTCCTCATGCCAAGAATATCTGAACCACTAGTTGTTGGTAGAGTGATAGGGGATGTTATTGACTATTTCATACCAAGCATTAAAATGGTTGTCATTTACAACAACAAGCGAATCTGTAATGGAAATGAGCTCTTTCCTTCTGCTGTGAATAGTCGTCCTAAAGTAGAGATCCAGGGTGGTGATATGCGCACATTTTTCACCCTGGTAATTATTTACACTCAAGAAAGATCGTCACGTGTTCAGTTTTTTGCCGTAGTTCTACTCAGTTAATGTTATTGCACGTAACTCATTTTCACGAAAGATTTTCATGTGTTTAGTTTTTGTTGTAACTGTAATTTAGTTCATGCTATTGTACGTGACCATGAGCAGGTGATGACGGATCCTGATGTTCCTGGCCCTAGTGACCCATATCTAAGGGAGCACCTGCACTGGTAATTGGTAAATTATGTCTTTCACATTTTTGAACCTAGGAATTCATTGATGATTAGTATATCAGATCGTGAAACGATAAGATCCTTTCCCAGACCTTGTGCAAGTACAAAAGCCTAACGTACCAAGAACGCTCAAAACCTTCGGCCAATCTCACTGAAGTTATAAAACGAGCATGGCGTAGTAAGGAAACTGATACTTGCATTTCAGATATTGACATTTATACTTCTACTTTCTTTTCTTTATATCAATGCTTAAGCTTTAAAGTTAGTTTAGCAGAGTGCCTAACAAAGAGAGAACTGTAGTTATATTCAAAAAGCGTTTGCACAGGATCCGTGAAGAAGTAAGGTCGTCTCGCGATCTGATGTACACAGTCTTACACTACAATTTGTATAAAGAGGCTGTTTATGCGACTCGAACCGTGACCTCATGGTCACAAAGCTCC
The DNA here is from genome assembly GCA_036186865.1 of Eustoma russellianum. Lineage (NCBI taxonomy): Eukaryota > Viridiplantae > Streptophyta > Magnoliopsida > Gentianales > Gentianaceae > Eustoma > Eustoma russellianum. Next base: position 1,665,341 of record AP025059.1, on the reverse strand, counting down.
AAGGGTTGCCCTCTCAAAATATTCTGTCCAATATGAAGCTCACATTGACCAGAAAGAGAGGAGCTTGGAGATAATTAGTCTGCCAATCTATTAGTTTAAGGACTTTCTTTACACCTTTATCCGTACGTTATTTGGTTTCCCAGGTTTAGCGTACGTAACATTAGCTGCAGAGTCACTGAAAAAGGTTACTTTCCAAGGAATATTAACTATGAAAGAGAGGTAACAAGTAGATCATACGCCAAATTGCCAATGGCTACAACTTAAAATTTGTCAATAAAATAACGGTAAATTTGCAAAGAAAGTTATGTTTATACTCAAGTTAAAATAAAAAACGCTAGCACTGATACTTTTTCTGGAACATTCACAGGATCGTGACAGATATTCCAGGGACGACCGATGTTTCATTTGGTAAGTATTTCTTAATCAAAACAGCATGAGAAATAACTAGTTCCTTGTTTTTTTTAGGAAAAAACAAAAGGAAAGAGGAGAAGAAGGCTTGTTTCCTTAAATCTGGTAGCTTTTTTTTTTATATATTTGTTCATACTTATTATAAATATTTATAATGCATGGACGAAATCCCATGGAAACGGAGTAGATTCGCACAGTAACCCTATACTGATGAATCTAATGAATTTGCGATGCCTATGGCAGGAAGAGAACTGGTTAACTACGAGATTCCAAGGCCAATCATCGGAATCCACCGCTTTATCTTTATTCTCTTCAAACAGAAGCGTAGGCAAACGGTGATTCCACCTTCTTCAAGGGATCAATTCAGAACAAAAGAATTCGCTGCCGAAAACGATCTTGGTGAACCCGTTGCTGCTGTCTTCTTCAATGCTCAGAGAGAAACCGCAGCCAGAAGACGCTAATTATGGGCTGTCGGGGTTAAGATTCAAGTTTGTTGTAATAAGACTCTGTTCAAAGCTAGCTAGCGTTTGATTGGCTTGCAAATCATATGGAAGTATAAAAGAGGTGTGGGTAGAGGATATGAACTTCTGGATTCAACAAAACAGATGTGGATAGAGCATGAATAGCAGCTTTTGTCCCTTCTGCTTAGGTCGATGTATGGTTTCTGTTAAAAGTAGAAAAAGTAATTTCTCATGTGTGATCTTTTACTTTTCTTTTCTGGTTTTCCTGAAACAAACATTAGGGTTTTTGACTTTTACTGCACTTTCAAAAGATGTATCATTACACCGATCCTATTTTTTTTTTCCACAAAAGAACTATTTTATAAATGATTAACAAAAACTTTACAAAGACCTACGTATTCCACCACCACACTACCAATCCACTATACAAAAAAGAGCGTCTGATCCAGGTTATGCGTCAAAATAAGAAGTCTAAGCCTCCTAACAGTTTCCTTCACAAAAATAGATGGAGGTAATAGCATATCCACAGTGTTATGCACAAGTTGATTCCGCCAAAACCACCCGCCATGAGCCACCTCGCGGAATAGGTACCGCCACCCCAGAGCTGTAACCTGGACACCCATATTCCGTGACATATTCAAATCCACCCACTCCCCACATGATAGGGGTCTACAAAACTCACCCCAATATGCGGGTACCACTAATAGCCTCCAGACTTTCGTCATCCACCAACAATCCCGCAAGTCATGAAGCGGTTCATCCCCATTTGTACCACAAACCGCGCACATAGGAGTCTGACTAATATGCCGCCTATACAAAAAATGCGTCGTCGGGAGTACATGTTGGGTGCAGCAATTGTCCCGTGGCGTAGGCCGTGTGGGCCAAGTCACATTCGAATGCCGTAGGCGCTTGTGTGCTGAATGCACTATAAGGCTAGGGTATGCGCATCTCCTGTCACCAATTGGTTTGGGGAGAGATGGTAGCGCCTGAGGTCCTACAAGTGGTATCAGAGCGAGGTCACGGGTTCGATTCCCAGCAGGAGCAATTGCTGAGGGGGAGATTGTTGGGTGCAGCAATTGTCCCGTGGCGTAGGCCGGTGGGCGTAGGCCGTGTGGGCCAAGTCACATTCGAATGCCGTAGGCGCTTGTGTGCTGAATGCACTATAAGGCTAGGGTATGCGCATCTCCTGTCACCAATTGGTTTTGGGAGAGATGATAGCGCCTGAGGTCCTACAGTACATCATGTCGAAGACGCCAAAGAAATAAGTTTGCCCTACTCGGACCCTTTAATCTCCATATCCGGTGCCATGTCCGACTCTCAATGGCCTCGATAGAAGAAGTCTGAATTCGATAAGCACTAGTTTGAAAGAAATCTCATATCTCCTCATCCAAAGAGTGGATGAAAAAAATCATTTTAACACGTGATAACTGTAACACATATGGTACTATATGCGTATACTAAACAAGAAAACAATCGAAATGAACCCGAAACGGGTTTTAAGATAACTCTGTACTTAAAGCAATTTAATATCTACTAATGAAAAAAGTAGACTACAAGACTAATGCTTCCCAAGATATAACGGCTTGCTCTCTTTTTAGTTTGCTCTACTAGAGAAAATTTGAACTTGATGTAGAAGTGATTGATAATGAAAAAGAAGAGAATTAGAAGACAAAATTGATGAAATCTCAAAGTTTTGCAAGACTTGTTATATATTGTTCAAGATATCAAGACCTACTATATATAGGCCTTGAGTTGTGTTAAAGACTCATTTAGAAACTCGTTTAAGCAGTTTTTAATCCCTGTAAATCAGTTGCATGCCGTTCATATATGAAGGGAGGTGAATCTTGGACCAAAAGATGCAATTCAAATTGAAAAGTTCTGACTGTTGGCACATCGATCGATATCGGACAGAAACTCCCAACTTTACATCCTACCAACGTAGAATGATCAATGTCACATCGATCGATCAATGTTGGACATAAAGTTTCCAGCATCGCATCTACACCACATCGATCGATCAATGTGATCGATCTATGTCCAACAGAACACTTAACTTTATTCCAACGTTCACTTGTTTCGATCCAGCCTACACATGGATCAATCCACGTGACTTTTTTCATGTTCAAAGTGTTCGAAACATCTTTCAATCTCCCAAACAACATCATACAAGTTTTTATATAAGTGGATCACATTTTAAAGTACTTTAACGTACTTTTTTCAACAATAACAAAAAAGATTATGAGACTGAATGAAAAATGTGTATCAAACGATTCGTAAAACTGAATGTAGATGATCATCCCGGATCCCATAAATGGTATTGGTTCAGTTATAAGATTTTTCTTCCTATTTCTTCACTCAGAAAGATTAGAATGTCTTTAAGATCAATATATATAGACCAAGGACGAAACCAGGTTAAGTATAGCCTTACAACAATAAATAATGTTAGATTACATAAATATTTGCTAATATTACAATTGAAATACATTGATAAATCATTATGGTTATGGATAAAAATAGTGTTAGTCTAGTTTTCCGTATTAGTTTTTTCTTTCCATGGGTAAGTTAAAAACTTGTTTACAGTTTATCAGTTTAAGTTTTCGTAGTTTTTGTAAAGAACTTACCACGTTTTCTCTGAGTTTTCAATGATCACGCATGCAAACCCATTATTCACCGTCTGAGGAATAATTTTTTTTAGCGCAGGCAGATTTAGGATTATTAGATAGGATATTTTTATTTTAATTTCTATTTGTAAACAATCTATTATAACTGTACGTCGATAATAGTTTAAATATGTACAAACTTTAAAGTATATCCAAACTATTACAAATTCAAATAAAATTACAAATATCCTAGTCTAGGCTTCTTTTTTCTTAAAGCATTCAAAAATATCATTTTTCACTTTTAAAAAGATATCTTTTTTATACAAATAATCAAAAAACTATTTAAGAATTGGTCGCATGTACTATTTGCAAGTTAGTTTATTGTTGAGAATATTCTTTACACAATCGTAATAGCCACAAAAAAATCTAACACCAACTTTATAATCAGATAAACTAATTGATATATTTCATCTTTTTTCGTCTCAACTAGCTTCATTGAAATCTCATCAATATTCTCAGAATATTCATCTTCATATATATCATGAACGAAAGCATCAACTTCATCATCAATACGTGATGAAGCCAGATCTTCACCAAAGGTCAAAATGACCTCAAATTAACGTCGTCAGTTAACTTGAAGAGTTGTTAACTGGATTTAGGATTGTAGTTGGAATAGCTTCAAAAATATACTGCACAATGAAGCATAGATCAGAGGTCACGCGGGTTGGTCCCGTGAAAAACCCTCCGACGTTCAAGTCAGTTTGGGTCATTTCTCACTGAGAATATAATTTAGATAGTGAGTTCAGAGTTTTCTCACAGTATGAACTGAGGAGCAAAGTGTATGAATTTGCTTTTGGATGTCAAGGTTTTGATTTCGGATCCCTCCCCTCGTCTGTATTGGCTTGCTTTTATTAACCTTTTCCCGCCTTTGGCCTGTGCTGGGAGATGAGATGTTTGCTTGGGGCAGAAAGCCTAGGACGCCGTAGGTCTGCTGGTGTGACCAGTAGACTGGCTGATGTGACTAATAGGTCTGCTGGAATGACCTTGGCGTGTACAGGCTGTATATCCAGCTGTAGTCACCATATTTGAATTGCACTCCTGCCTGATGGTCCCACGAGGCAATGTCGTGCTTGGTTCCTTCTCTGAAGTGCCAAATCAAGCTTTGCGGAAGTGCAGAGTTGGATCCAGCTGAAGTGATCTGAAGTGCGGCACTTGTACATAAACTGAAGTTGGTGTCGAGGTGCAAACCTTGGCATATTCGTCGGTAATATAATGAGTGATATGCAGCCCCGCTGAAGTGCAACCAAGGCTGAACAGTGATGCTTGGGCACTGAACTGCTGAACAACAATATTTGAGTGCTGAGCTGCTGAATAGTAATTCTTGCGTGCTGAACTGCAGGAGTTGCACCGTTGACTGTTGTTGACTAACAGACGATTTAATTATGGTTTATCAATACGTAACAAGTCAATACGCTTGAAAACTCAATAGGATAAAATTCACAAAGTCTAAGCAATTTTGATTTATCAAAAGAAGAAAATACACCAAATGGATTCAAACTAGCCATTTATTTATTTGACAATCATTTTTTTTTTGGTTTATAGAATCGTTATTCCTAAGCAATGTTGATTTATCAAAAGAAGAAAACACACCAAATGGATTCAAACTAGCCATTTATTTATTTGACAATCATTATTCTTTTTTTTGGTTTATAGAATCGTTATTCCTAGCTATTGTTAATATTATGTCCTTATATATTTGAAAAATATTTTGTATTCAAAACTATTTTTTTCTTCAAAAATTGGTGTCTACCGCCCTTCCATGCTGCAACCACCCATGCTAACAATACCTTCCTTGCAATCACCGTCTTTTATTTTAATTTCTTTTGGACAGTTTGGCATTTTAAACTCTCCAAGAATAACATTTAACAAGCAGTATAATATGTCACATCAGACTCAAATTTCTGAAATCCATTGTATCAATGATATGAATCTCTCTATTTAGGTTGTTTTACAACACCAACAACATTACCTCGTGCTAGAAACTCCAGCATACGATGAAAGATGGAAGTCAGATGTACGCAATCATACTCATGTGTTAGAAACATACCGAGGTTATTTTCCAATGAAACATAATAAAAATTGCGTCAAACTGTGTTGATCAACTGCTACTTCACAATATAAGAAAGCTCTGTCGATAAACTTCTACTCCGTAACCGTACCGATTAAGCATTGTCTTTAATCAAATTGAACGTATGACTAAATTAGACATGTTGAATTCGCCTCGAAATTAAACATTGAGTTAAAATTCTCAAATTCGGTTTGAGATAATATCAAGCTTCTCAATGGTAGTTGATATGTGTTCAAATAAGTTCAAACACGTTCAAGTTTGACCTCGAAGCAAATATGTCTTCAAAATTCTATTCATGTTTCTCAAATTATTACATTCAAATGCTCGATAATGACAACTATTTAAAGATTTATACAAAAAAAAAAAGGAAATACTACACAAGCCAAGAGATGAATTTGACTGTTTAAATATTTATATAAAAAAAAGGAAATATTATTCCGTCGCTATTTATTTAATCAAATGGTTTAATTTCTAATGGAGTCAACCACACATTCTTTTTTGACTTTGGAATATGATAGAATAAAACAAAATGACTCACCAAATTGGCTGCATTTCTTATATTATGGAGTAGCAGCTGATCGACATAGCTTGACGCAATTTTTATTATGGATCAGCGGGAAACAACCTTTGTGTGTTTTTAACATATTGGTATGGTTGTGTACATTCGACCTGTACCCGTCATATGCAGAAGCCTATAAGTCAATGGGGTCAGTAGTCAGTAGATAAGCGGCAGGATCCGGATTGCCTTAATCTATTCTTTTTGCTAATATTTGCTTTGCTCAATTTTAGATTCTAAACTATAGACGAGGGAACTTTTTTAACAATAATAATAATTGGTCAATGATTAATACACATTCTTGTTTGATAAATCGTCAAAAATGAATCTTAAGATTAAATTAATAGTGCAAATCGTCAAAAATGATTTGTCTCTTTTACACATCTCTATCGTGATGAATACAGAAAACGAGAGCAAAAGATTTGTCCATTTGCCCTCCAAAAAATGGTTGGTGCAGACATTGTCTGAACCAGATTCGTCCTCAGATTGTTAGGTCAAACTACCTCTTGCATGATTTCCCATGCTGTGTGGTCAAGCTGCAGAGCAAACTGGGGACTACATAGGTCGGCAGGCTAACCCAAGTATGTGCTCGAGTTGACGCTTCGTTGGTTGAGTTGGATTAACAGGTAAAGGCTTCCAATAAATTTGTTGGGTTGGGCCCTCAAAGAAGTCGTGATCATGCTTGGATTGTTGGCCCGTTAGATATCCAGTCCAGCAAGGCCCATATGATTGTGTTGTGGGTGAAGCTAGGTGAAATAGGCCCGTGTTTAATTTGTCCAGTCCAATAGATGAAGCTAGCATTTGGGTTATTGTGACCATTCGGACCACTCTTGAAGTCTGAACACGCCATATGGCGGCTGGAGAGAATGATGACATGAGCGAAATCCTAAGCTGAGCCAGTAGGTTGCACCCACCAGCAGTTCGAATTTTTACTGGTGGTTCATTTCTTATTTCTACCTATTATGTATTTTTCCTGGGAGCAGCATGTCCTTTGACTTTGATTTTTTTTTTTTGACTGGCCAGATGGTGATTTTGAATTTTTTTGATTGGCTTAACTGATAATGGGCTGAAAATTGAGAAAAGCCCAGCCGTCTTTGCTGGTCCTGAGAATCCAACTCTTTTATCACTCCGCCGAAAAGGGAGGCGGAGGAAGAGGGAGGCGGGAGCCGACAGGTGTAAGGAAACGATGGCGAGGGGGCTGGCGGAGTGTTCAGGTAGGTTCTGCGAAAGGGAATAGATGTTACAGTACATGCATAATCATTATATTGGTATTTGCGTTAGAAAGTTTAATAAAAGGAAGATAAACAAACAAACAAATCTAATAACTTTACGTGATTAATTTGCCAAGCGGTTTTGAGCTTTATTTTCACAGGGCCAGAAAATGATCGGGTAGTGTAAGACAGAAGATTGGGACAGGAAAACGATGTTTACAGCAAAGGCCCAGCAGTCATATTATTTTAAGAAACCTATGAAAAAAAATTCATTCCAGCAGCTCCATGACATATCTTGGGGTGGTGGGAGGAGGTGTGGGGGTTGGGGGAGGAATGTGATCTGTTCATTTGTGGGTAAACTTGACTCGACCTCATCCAATCTCATGTCCACCCGGTTGGTTTATCTTTTATCTCGTTTACCTTTTCTTCTGCTGCTATGTGTTACTTAAATGATTTGTCGCTGCCTCTGCCATGAGCAGATCCAATCTAACCCCCTTTCTCTTATAGATATACAAAAATGATTCAACTGTAAAATTCTAAGGAATATATATATATATATCCTTTTTTGAAACAAAATTGAACCCAGAATGCTGAAAATTTTGGGTCCTGGCCTAATGGCCAACAAAATTTAGGGGAAAAAAATTAAGACATAATCTTGACCAAACAAATTATTAACAAACAAAATAAGGAAAAGTAAGGTTTTTTAATTATTTAAGATAAACATGACGAAAAGTGAATGTCCAATCCAAGTAGTAATCGGTCTTATTAGGATTGGTTATAATCTATTTTGGTCAATGAATTTCATAAGATTGCTTCGATCATACTTACTCGGGTTAGAAAATATTCAAGTATGAAAAATATGAGTACTAAAATTTGGATAATTCTTGAACTGGGTATTTGAATTTTGGATGTTAGCATTTTCTTTTATATTTCAAAATTTGGAAACGGTAGCATGCAACATCTATATGCCGGAAAATTATGAGCAACCTATGAAACTATAGGCACAGGAGATAATGTCATCTTTTTAGTGACATAATGTCATATTGTGATTCCGGTCTCCATTAGGGGTGTTAACGAACCGAACCGAACCGAATACTAGGTTTTCAAATTCGAATTTGTTTAGCTAAACGAACTTTAAATTGGTTCGAATTTGGCTCGATAACATTATAACTGTTTAAACAAGCCGAACAGTTTACGAATTGTTTGGCTCGTTTAACTAAACAAACCCGCATACCTGTTCGAATTTGACTCGTTAACAAATCATTACAACGAATACGAACCGAACTCGAACAGTTAGCAAACTGTTCGGTTCGTTCAACACCCCTAGCCTCCACCGTCCCAACTTCAAGTAGCTTTGCGGAGGATGTAAATCAAGAACTCAGTGGCTTTATGTTAAGTATTTTTACCAGACAACCCAAACAAGGTGTTCAGTGCAAACTGGGCGAGCAAGTCGGATACCATACACTAAACCACTACTGGCCCAGATAACAATATTACACCACGCTGCGTGTGTCATGTTTCAAACCTGCATAACTCTAATTACAATGTTCTAACCAGAATGATAACTGAGCTATATCTAGAATGTCATCTTTACATCCATGTTCTAATAGTGAAAATAGGTTCAAAAACCAAATAATTCGAAATTGGCTGATGGGCTCAATGCAATCTACACAACTATTCATATCCACACGCACACAGCTGCTTATGCATATGCTGATGAAAGGGGGGGAGGGAACCGATGGATGAATAGATTGAAATAATAACAAATGATGCCTAAGATATTGTTCTCATGACTTGAAGATTCTGAAGGGATTTGATATGCTCAAATTCAAACAAGCAACATGAATCAAAGTCTTACAATCAATCATCCATTTGGATTCATGAGTTATTTTCGCAAGTTTTGTATTTGATGGCTGACTTAATCTTTGGGACTTGCTAGGATGTCACAGCCATCATTATTGCCTATGTTCCTGCCTTTTGGTTCCCATTTTGACTTTGGATCGGCCCTCATGATACAAGATTTGCTTATCTCACACAGTCCAGTGAAACATTTTTGAAAATATTTATTAGTCATATCTTTTATGTCGTTGTTTATATATATATGTTACCGAACAAATAAATTTAAATTTTGTAAAACATGGTGGTTAGGTTCGTATAGTAAAAAAGTTAACTGTAAGATTATTCCATGTTTGTTCAGGAGTACTTAAAATACGGATGAGATTAGAGGAGACCTCATATGAGGCAAAATATGAGGCTTCCAATCACGCGAAGTCACGTGTACAAAAAAGCTCCCTATTTACTTTTTTTACTTTTTTTTTAAAAAAAAAGCTCTTTTGTACATGTGGCATGACGTGATTGGAGACTTCATATTTTGACTCATATAAGACCTCCTCAGGTCTAATCCGTTTAAAATATATCGTCAAAGATTTGAGATATATATGAACATATGAAAGATTCGTTATTAGGTTTCTCCAACCGAACTTGTCATACTTTAGTCAGAATCTGGATTTTTAACTAACGACTAACGAGGTGTTTAAAAAAAGGAAAAAAAACGCAACCAGGTAATGTAGCATTTTGGTTAATATTTGTTTATATCTTTAAAATATTATCACAGTTGATTTTTCAATATAATATAATTAACATTATTAACACAGTTGATTTTTTAATATAGTATAATTTCAATAATCCAATCTCAATGATTGGAGGAATCTAAATTCAATCAAAGATCCAGATAATATCACAATACACAATTATAAAATTTAAGAATATAGGTTATTTGAATCTCTAATTGCTGAATCTGGACAAATATAAGTCTATCAAACGAGAAATCTTAAAAAAGGAACCCCTTTCCCACAATTGACCCGGCGTACACTGTCATCCGACGAGAAGAGTCACAGATGCATATCCTAAAATCGATCTCCTCAGGCGAAATGGTTACATCATTGAGATTGGCCTTGGTTTGGCAGCCAAGGCACTGGGAAACCCCAGGGAAAGTGAACCATATCGGATCACTAGAAAGGGACAAAATCGTTCAAGTTCTTCACAGCAAAACAGGGACAAAGAGGACAAGTCTCCGCTTTATCGCATCTATTGTAGGATGAAAAATAAACTAAGAAGACTTGTTTTGAGATGATATGTTATAAAGATTGATGGGAGGATAACCATAAGATGCTGAGAAATCGAACAGACAAAAAGAGGAGATCCACTGCCGTGGATATCCCGAGAGTCACCAATAGCGGCGGCGGCATACCGAAGGCAGCAAACAGCACGGCGGTAACAAGAAGGCCAATGTAGAAGACGGAACAGAAGGACATACAGGGTTCGAAAGATCTGCCAGAGTAATAACAGAAAAAAGGAATACGTAAAGGGTTTGGGAATTTATTTTCATACCTTCCTTTTCTAATCCCAAACATTTGAAGGCCTAGTATTTTGGAACTTCTGACAGTTTGCCCAATATTTTGTATCATGAACAGAGTGGCCTTTGGAACATGGGGTCATATAAAAACAACCCCAACAAAATAGCCCACTTAAAGTTTATACCCTAAGCCTAAAAATAATACAAAAGTAAACCCAAAGCATATTGTAGCCAACTTACCTAAAATTAAAACCCCACTAAATCCAATAAATGGATCTTTGATTGTGAAGCCATGGACACTATGATTTATAGCGTTAAAGATTTCTGAATCCTATATACAAAAGCCCTTTGAGAATTAATAGAAGTTTAGAACAAGTGAAGCAAAATAATTGTTTCTGTCTCCACATTATCCACCATGATCTTCGATTTCAGTTTGTTCAGTAGTCTTGAAGGAATTTTCTTTCAGGTGTTCCAATGGTTAACTTTTTATGCTGAAGCTTTCACTCATCATAGTTTGTTTAAGCTTACTCTGATCTTACTTTGTCATATCACTGGGATTAGTATGACATGGAAGTTAGGCGATTCAGTTGTTTTTATTTTCTTAAAAAGTATAGAAAATTTCCATGCCAGTTTGCTAATTAAACTTATATAAGAATTTGGAACTTGTAATTATCAAAATAACCCTGGTGTACTCAAGTGTACTACTAGTTCTTGAACTTGTTTTTAGATGGTCCATGAATTGTACTCGCATATATTAATCTTTAAGGAAAATTAAGAAATGCAAGTGAAAATTACCAGGAGCAAAGAGATTACAAAAAAGAAATGCAGTTTGTCTTTGCAATCGGTCCTAGTTGTAACAATGTGCAACGTATATTTACATGAACATGACATGGAGAGATATATCCTATGATTTCCTCACTGGACAATGAAATTTAGGAGGCAAAAGATTGGAAAATGTTTACTCAATCTCCATGCAATTGATTGTTGATTGTCAATGTTAATGATCAATGACACCTCTGCATGCATTTTAAAGATGGTGAAGAAAATGCAGATACTAACAAAAACATCCATACATGATTTACATATGTCAAAATGCTAGAAATTCCATTCAATATTACATCCATGTCCCCCCATAAACTAACAAAAGTAACTAAACATCAAGATTATATATAAAGAAAGACAAAATACTACTGAAGAAAGGAAAGCACCACCACCACCTAATTGCTAATTGTCCTTTGTAAACTAATACTAGAGACTGCAGCAACAAACATGACTACCCTCTGTTGAATCCTAAAGAACCCTTTTCTCCCAAAAGTATTTGTAAGGTGCAGTGAAGATGGGTGGGGGGTGGGGAACTAAAGACTTAGTCATTGGCATCTGAGTTAGAGGAGGAGCAGAGATTGAGATCAGGAAGAGAAGAGCCGTTGGATCTTGGATTCTTGTCTTGAGAGGACATCCGGCGCTTCAGCTCATTCAAAAGGGCTTTATTCTCTTTGTTCAGAAGCTCTGCTTTCTTCCTCAGCCTCTCGTTCTCTTTCATTATGTAACAGTTCTCCAAGTACAGCTTTGAGTTCAACTTCTCCATTCTTGCTTCCTGAAATTCAATTGAATCAAGAGATTATAACAAATTTAATGAAGTTCGACCTCTGTTCTGTTGCCAACAAAAAAAAGAAGAAAGAAAACAGAGGAAACAGACTGGTAGAATATGATTGACTAATATTAAACTGTGAGGGGAAATTTGGATGATATTATATACGTAGAAGTCCATGATTTCTTTATAAATAAAATAATTACTAGAGAACAGAAGTATCAGCATCTCCAATTGAGCACTCATATTAAAATGACACCTTTCTGTTGTCCTAGTAGGGAAGACAAGAATAAAATCATATTCCAGCACAAGCTAATGAACACGCAAGCGACCCACGCTAAAAGAAAACAAAGGAAATCATCATTTGCGTTGGACCCTCATGCATTAATTTCTTGTACGCCATTTGTACTAGGCAAAACAAACGTGAAATTGTTTTTTTCCGTCATAATCTTATCATAAGGGACCTAAGAAATGAAAAGGACAATTTCTTTGATCAACCCCAAAAAGAAAAAACGAAAAAGTGGAACTCAAGACCAAAAGAGTGGAAGCAAAAACAAAAACATAGATGTTTGAGCAAAAATTTGTCAGCATAAAAACCAACAAATAGGCTTTGTTTCACTAAACAAAGAGGCCACATAGAAAAATATGGTCTACCTTTGTTACTGAAAGTGGGGAAGAAGCAAAGTAGTAGAAGCACAATTAAATGGATAGAGACAGAAGGAGAAGATGGGACCTTCTTTATCTTTTCAAAAAAGATTACCTTTACAAAGGTTAGTTACAAGAAGCTTGCTTTGCTTTGGCTGTGCAAGGCAAATAGTGGATTCTTGTGGGCAGTTGCCAAATGCAAGATCAAGGGACTATTTATACTACTGGAAGTTGAGGGACAATAGGAACTAAAGGGCAGTGGTCAATGTATAGTACAAAAAGAAACTGGTAGCAGGAAGGTGGGCTATGGGGAGAATAAGGGTGGGGGAACTTGGGGGGAGGGGAGGGGTAAGGGAGACATGCCTTTCTTCTTGCTCTGGCAAAACAATCATGCATGGTATGCATGTAAGGCGGCTTGTAATGGCTAGGATTTAATGTCCTTTCTTCCCATTTAGAAATTAACCTACTTGTGAAATGATGATGATTTTAGGGATGGCGTCATGTGAATGATGGGCTGTCAGATCGTAATGATATTATACATTCACTATTTCATTTTTAATTGCAACACAATTAGATTCAAATGAAAATTTGCGTGTGTTAAACTATAACCATAAGGCTTTAAAAGTACGTTTTTCGAACACTAGGCTCCCGCGTTAACACATGGTTTAAAGAGGGAGCAGATAGGTTAGTGATCTGATGTACGTAGTTTTACCTTATACTATGTAAAAGATTGTTTCTGTGGTTCGAACTCGTAACCTCAAGGTCTCAAAACAACAATCTTACCAGTTGCTCAAATGTCCGTCCTCATACCATAAGGTTTTATTGTTACCAAATCATGTATGATATGTCCTACCCTTTTTATACCATGACCTTTTTTCACCAAATTAAAGGAAAAAATTTATAGGGTGGCAGTACGGCCGGCATTGTTATATTGGAATAGACTGCTGGACTATGAAGAGGACACAGTTACAGAATATGGAAGTGGAAGAGATGAGAATGATGAGGTGGATATGTGGACATATAAGGTTAGACCGGATCAGAAATGAGGTATTTCGAGAAAGGCTAGGGGTGGTTAGTATAGCAGATAAGATAAGGAGGGAAGACTGAGATGGTTTGAGCATGTCAAGCGGAGGCAGAGAATGACGTCTGCCAAATTAGTTGAAAGTCTCCTTGTAGAGGGGAAAAGAAGTGAAGGCATGTCCAGACTGACTTGGGATGAACATATTAGACATGACCTACTAAATTTGCACATCTCTGAGGATATGGTCCAACATAGGAGCTCATGGAGACGGATGATTAAGGCTAGCAGGGTTTAGACAAGATATAGGGACAATTTAGAATATATAAATGGGCGTAGATACTCGCTCAATGTTAGGTTGACTTTGCATTTTTTGTCTTTGTCTTGCATTATTTGTCGTGCATTATGTGGCTATGCAAATACATATAAAGCTGGGGGTCTCGCTGAAAACAAACTCTCTATCCTTTGGGATGTAGATATTATTTGTCTGCCTCTCACCCTCTCCAGACTCTAGCGATAGATTTTACTGTTGTAGGGATATACTGTGTATGTGTTGTTGTTGTTACATGATTTATAATCGCAAAACTTTATGGTTGATCACTCACAATTTGTGTGGTTGATTATGAGCTAATAACATACGACAATAAGAATATGAACGTAAACACGTTTCTGTTTCCTTGTTTAAAACATGGGACTCACGTTATTAATGAAATCATTTGGTTTAATTTTATTAGTTAATATCGCTTATTAATAGGATAATCGTGTATGTAATTGAACAAATTTGATTTAGACGCCAGAATACCATTATCTTAAAACGCCGTGGAAATGCTTCTTGGTAACTATTTGGATATTTTACATAAATGTGGCATATATTCTTAATAGCTTAATTAATTCAACTTAGTTTTATAAATGGCACTATTTTGAGTATAGAAATAAAGTAATGGATTATTAGTTAATAAGAATAGAATTTCGTCTTGACTAAATATGAATAGAAAAAACTGAAGTGAGACATTTTGCCATGGAGTCGCATTTGGGCATGTGGCAGAGAGAATATGAAGGGATGTCAATTTCTTTTTAGTTTTGTGATTTCGATATCTCTTTAATATTTTTTTTATATAATTACACTATATCTAATGTGTAAGACATATTATTTAAGAGTTAATTATGTTTTTATCCAAAAGTTTTCTGTTTGTTGTATAAAACATTCAAAACTTTTAAATTACTGTTTTTATCCAAATATTCGTAATTTGTTACAATAAATATACATTTTATATAATTAACAAATTAAGAATATTTGAATAAAAACTGCAATTTCAATAGTTTTAGATTTTTTTAACAAATGAAAAATATTTGGGTAAAAACGTATGAACTATGTGACAAAGTATACGACTGAACAATATAAAAGCACATTTGAGAAATATAGTAAAGATACAAAACTAAGGAAGATATTGGATCTTGCATACGAAGTAAATTTCTAAAGAGTAGATTGTATTTAAAGTTATCGGTTCAAACTTTTGTAGCCACACTATAGGTATTTAGACCTTATCATCAGTTTTTAATATTAGACTAGGTTTGAATTTAAACATTTTCTTATCTAAAAAAATTGTTGAATGATTTGATTTATATCATCTACGAAACTTCCTAAAACTAGTAGGGTGAGATCTTTGGAATTTTTACAAAGGGAGGTCCAATGATGGCAAGGGTTGCAATGATAATTTGGATTGGTTCGAAACGACGCAGCTCATCATCACGCCACGCCCACGCCCACACCCACACCTACACCTTCTCCTTCTTCTCTATATGTAATCGAAAAGGAGGTCAGGAGTTTAATTCTTGTCAAAGACAAAAAAGTTCTTTCTCAGCAAGTGCATAGTATGGAAGCTTCTTGGCCTGTAGGCTTGTCTGCAGTGTTGGAGGGCTTCTTATGCAGACTACTGTGTAAATGATCAAGCTACTACTAGCGGGCCGTTGGATACCTGATTTACCTCCCTGCATTATCTTTAGAACTAAGTGTGCCAGAGACCCTTAGTGTTTGGGTTCAACCTTTATATGTAATCGTTTCTTTTTTCTTTTTTTGTTTTCTTTCGTGTGCGATTAGGACTCGCATACTTGCCTTCTTTTTTCTTTTTCGTCTTCTAACTAAAAGTCTATTTCACAATAAAAAAAGATAAACTTAATAATAGAGAAATATTTTATTTCATTTTGCATCCATAGGCTTCAGGATTTTAGCTACGTCTAAAATCATTATTATGATATGAATATAATTAAAAAATAGAATAAAGTTCAATTTATTTTTAATTTATATAAAAATTTGTATAAATAGTGATATGATATATAAAAGATAATTGTCTTATATCTTAAAATTCAATATAATTGTCAAAATAAATGTGAGATTTCCTCAAAAAAAAATAAATGTGAGATTGAATATTGTATACCATATGTTTTAATGACTTATGGGGATTAGGTTTAGTGTACCAGAATTTGTTAACTCAGATGACTCAATTGTAGCTCATCCTATTGACTTTTTTCTTTTTTCGACCTAATGTTTTTGAATTTGATATTAGCTAATCTTTTGTTGAATTTCTTTGATATGTTTACGTCTGTGTGTATCTATGCACATACGTGTGTGTATATATGTATATGTAACATATATACATATATATACACACAAAAAAAAGTATTCCTGTGGGTGCGGTCATAAACACGTATATGCATTTTTTTAGGGGGAAAAGGTCATATTAATGATAATTGTCGCACATATGCATATCACACGTGATTAGGTTCATGCTAACGACCTTTTGTTTACACATAGGTGACTTGCGCTTAATTTAGCTATGCTATGGAAGCTATAATCGGTATGTGAAGTTGGTAATTGTCTAACATTAAATGAGAAGTTACTGTTCCTTAAGATTTCATACGCATATCATACGAGAGGGTCGACAACCATACTCATATGTTAGAAACACATAAGTTGTTTTTCGAACTGCTACTTCACAAGATAACAAGCACAACTAATTTAATGAGTCACTTTGTTTTATTACATTATATTTTAAAATCAAAGAAGACTATGTCTTTCAGTCCATTGGATATAGAAAAACTACTAAAAAAGTGTAAAACATTTTGACGATAACCAAAATAACAGCTATGCCAACAAAAAAATCTTCACATGTTTCTGTTTACGTAAAACTGTAAAAGAAGAGCCATGATGAGTAATTATAATTTAAATTAGAAAGACGACAGAAAAATTTGGACTGAGATAATAACAGATTGGGAAAAAAAAAGAAAAGAATAAAATATTGACATAGTTTGGTATCCAATGAGCTTTTTGGTTGTGTGTCATCAATTTTTGTGATTTTTATTTATAGAAACGAAGCATAAATCATGATGTTCCGTTTACGTCAAATAATTATCATAAGTATTATGCTATAGTATAGAAAGATAATGGATTTTGTGGCATATAAATTGTTTTGTTGACTTGTAAACAATGAGTGAGTTGGAAAAATATCATTCCTTATGAGTGTATTTAGCGTCCAGTAGCTAACCTAATAAGTGGTTGTCTCCATTACTTATCCCAGTAGTAGGGGGTTTCAAAAGAAACGCTAGAGGTTCGAACCTTGTCGAATGCAAGAATGTTTGAATTCTCTCCAGGCTAGCTGCATAGTGTGGGAACACTGTTAGCGTGAAATGACCTGATAGGCTGACATGTCATCCCGTCGGTTGTTCTTTCGGTGCCAATTGGCTCTTTGTGTTGTCCTGTGTTATGACAAACTTCTACTAGTAGGCCCTAAGAACCTGATTTACATCCCTACACACCCTGTGGAGCTAGATGTGGCACGGACCCTTAGTTGGGTTCAACCATAAGTGGTTCCTTTATAGAGTTCGGCTCGACAACAATATAACTGATTAAATGAGCCAAACAATTCGCGAACAATTCGATTCGTTTAACTAAACGAACTTAAATAGGTGTTTGAATTCAATTCGTTTAAGTAAAATTAGCGAACGAACTCGAACCCCATACGAATCGAATTAGAACAGATTGCGAACTGTTCGGTTCGTTTAACAGCTCTACACGTAATGTAATTGTGTAATTTCACACTGAGAAATGAGATTGAAAGGATTCGTTCTATATTACATAATCGATTATGAAAAGTTATATATAGTCATTTTTATCCAGTGACATGTTCAAATTATGGGATCCGTATCGTTCAAATTTATATCTTTGATCAACTTCTAGATATATTTACTAAAGGATGTCTAAAGCCCACCTATGATTATATGACCACACGTGTGAAAGAATTACATGGCGGTAAAGTTTGTCAATATCAATCTTCATCGTATATGAATTTCAAGGTTTTAATGTTTTAACGTTCTTTTGGTACTAAGTTGGTATTGATCAATCAAAAGTGCAATAAAAGAAAAGAAGGGTCTAATATATAATTTATGATATTAAAACTATTATGTCATTAACTATCTTCACTAACTTTCTCTTGCCATCTCACTACATGGTCAGTACATGCATATATGAACGTGTCGCAAAAGTAGGAGGCACGTGATATTTTTAATTCAATATAATGCTTCACCAACATTGAAAAGAAAAATAAAGAAATAAATTGTGTGTAAGTATGAGGGTAATATACTATGGTTAACTTGAGATAACCATTTTTTGTCCCTGAAGATAAATATGAGAAAATCGATATTTGGTGATGTTATTCATGATAGAGTTAGAGAGCGGAATTTTCAGCAACTGGTAAAGTTGATTCTTTGTGATCTTGAGGTCGAGCCACGGAAACATTCTCTTGCACAAAGTGTAGAGTAAGGCTATGCATATGAAATCACGAAGTGATCCGGTTCCTCCTCGAACCCTGCTCAAACACAGGAGCCTAGTGCACCGGAAATGCCGTTTATTCATGTAGAGTTGACCTATCAAAGTATTGGGATGTTACAAATGGTAGCTGAATTTCAGATAGAATGAAGGTCATACATACATGACAAAGTATTATACGTAGAATGTCAATTTTTTAATCTTTTAGAAGAAAATATGGGTTAAATTTCGAGATGAGTTGACTTATTCAAGAACTTTGAAGTGATATACCTTGACTCATACCGAAATTGAATGAAATGATATATGAATGTGATATATCACGTTCAATATGAGGTGTTGCAATGTGTGTATTTTTAATTAGTAGTCAAGGACAAATATTACTTGTTAAGCCGATAGATAATCAAATACATACGCATCAAGTACAAGTAAGGGATAGCTATAAAACACGCACGAACACACCTAATAGTAGGTGAAAGAGATTCGTGGTTAGTATTGATTCAAAACTGGATGGACTGAAAAAAGGAGGAGCAATGAAGGAGAGGGATTAGCAAAGTTGAATGGCATAAATATGGTCTGAAATACAAATGATGGCAAAGTCTTCTAATAATGGGTATGGTCTCAAGTACTAGTAATTGCGAACCCCTCTTAAAGAAAAAGTGGTGCTTTTTGCAGCCATTTTTAGTGACCCCCCCCCCCCCCCCCCCAAACCCTTTATGAAAAAGGAGTTTATTTTTCATGATTTAGGAGGTTGGGGTTTTTCTTTCCATAAATGTATGGCAGTGACCAAAAGATTTTCATGGCCATGGATAGATCTCAAGCATTCATTCATTACAATCAATTGCCTTTCATCCTCCCTCCAATCCCCTATCATCATCATCATACCCCTTTTGTTTTTGCTGTACTCCAATTCTCATGTTGTATTTCCCCTTTTTTTATTTAAATTATTTCTCTTTAACAATAAAACATTTTATATTGTTCCTGAAATAATCGATTGTGTAAAAGATCAATTGTATTGCCAATAAGACATTTTATATTGTTTCTGAAATAACCAATTGTGTAAATGATCAATTACATCGACCTAGAAAAACTACCAATACGCTAAAGTTTTTGGTTGGTATCTACGAAGGTGTCTATATATATATGTCTATATATATATATATATATATATATATATATATATATATATATATATATGTATGTATATGTATATGTGTGTATATATATATATGTATATGTATATGTATATGTGTATGTATATATGTATTTCGTTGGTAAATAAACAATTACTAATACTTGCTTTAGCAACATTTCAAAGTTGCCTCGAAAAATAAATTTTTATCTTAATTTTATGTCCTGAATTAAAAAGAAAAATATTAAAAAAAATTTGGAAAAGGGACTGCTTTTATGATTCTGTGTGTTTTTTTTACTTCTTAGTAAAACAACCCAGGTTTATTTTTTTAAAAAAAAATGCTTTTTCACCAAAATGGACAAAGGATCATCTAGCACCTCTATAACGTCACATAATGAGATTACATTATTGTATTAAAGTTTTATTAAATTAATAAGTATGACATCAATCCTGCTACATGCAATAGAAGATATAATAGAGAATTAAGGCAATCAAACCTCGGTTTTGATTTCTCATGAGAGGCGGAACCATGAGTCATAGTTGAAATTAGTTTATCAATGACACACATAATCACACCGCAAAAAATAAATTTATTAGTGTTATTGGAAGCAAAACCAAATTAAAGATTAAGTTGGATTTTTAATTTAGAAGTTTACTATATTTATAAAAGGGAAAAAGAAAAGGTGTATCCAGTATAGCCCATGAAATTTCATGTTGCATCCGTAGTATCAAGAATCCACATTGACAAAGATCTCGGTTTTTTTACTTTGGTGTATCTTTAGGTGTTGTTTGGTTCGCGCTTATGTATATGTATCAGAATTAGAATCGGAATAGATATAACAGTGTATGGGTTTGGAGTATATAATTTTCGGTGTAAAAGTGATAGTTGTTTGGTATTGGAGTGAGAATGATTATGATTGACATTGATGGTGTTTAGAATGTATCGGAATTGAAATGGGTATCGAAAATGAGCGATAAGAAAATTGGCCGGAAAAATTTGACCGGCCGGAATAGTGACTGGCGGCCGGCGGAGTTGACCGGCCATTCCTCCCATTTTCCCATATTGATAGATAATAAGGGGAGCTAGTATATCAAAACAAACCATACTCATTATCAAATACTTGGATATCAATCCGAAATTCATGCCCCCATTTCTCCAAAGAAACAACTTTTATGGATTTGGATTCCTCCAAACCCGTACCCTTAATGAGAAACCTCCAACCAAACATCTCCTTAAATCTTTTCATGTTTAGTGAAAATCTGATGTACGGTTTTAAAATGGACATTTTTACATTGAATGATGATAGTTGTTAAAAATCATGCCAGATTTGGAACGTGAAATACAATGTTATACATTTTAATGTTGTATATTAGAATCATGATCTTGGATCGTCAATAATGATTTTTGTTTAACCTAATCAAGTCCAAACCATTTATATAAACACCTTTACATTGAACACATTACTATACTGCATAGGAAAATGTTCGTTTTTTGATCTTGGAGAAGTATTGTTTCCATAGGTAAAGGATATGATTCAAATACTTGTTGATACAAAAAGGACATTTTATTTAACTCATATTTGAAAAAAAGTCTGCTGATAGAATCGGGTACATAGTAGACCCATTTTAATCCAGATTGACCCAGATTAGGGGTGTTAACGAACCGAGCCGAACCGAATATTAAATTTTCGAACTTGAATTCGTTTAGCTAAACGAATAGTTCGGCTCGGTTCGTTTAGCTAAACGAACTTTAAAATTGGTTCGAGTTCGGCTCGATAACCTTATAACTGTTTAAACGAGCCGAACTGTTCGCGAACAGTTCGTCTCGTTTAACTAAACGAACTCGAATACCTATTCGAATTCGGCTCGATAACGAATAATTAACGAACGAATACGAACCGAACACGAACCGAACTCGAATAGTTCGCGAACGGCTCTGTTTGTTTAACACCCCTAACCCAGATTAACAGCGTGACCTAGGCTGTTTGTCTAGATTGTGTCGGTGGTTCAACTGGTTAACTAAGTGGTCCAACTAGTTCCATAAACTAATTTTAATTCATATACAAACCAACGGTTGCTTTAGTAACTCACTAGTTGAACCATTAACCCGGTTGGTCTAGACTTTATAGTGAGTCAATGACCATGCTAGGTTTCATAAAGACGTGTAAAGGTAAAACATACGGATAAACTGCATGAACGAGAAATATGTATTCAGCCATCCAATGACCAATTGTTGAAATGAGCTGAGTCTCCTATTTATTTAAAACCTTATCAAAATAGGTGGTACCTCATTCTCATGTAACACATATATTTGCTTCAAAGTGGCGATGTGAGAATATATTCTCAATATTCGCCCTCACATGGCAACGTGGCTTGTTATGCACATACGCCTTAGAACCCGTCTCCAATCACTAACCACAAACTAAGCATGAAAATCTAGACTTGGGTTAGGAGAGACAATAAATGGTTAACTATGGCCCGTCAATAGGTGAGCCCACATGGTTGATTATTTATTGTCTCGTCTCATCCAAGTTCAGATGTTCATGTTTTACTTGTAGTTTGTGATTGATGGCGGATTCTAAGACATGTGTGTATGCCAAACCACGTTGCCACATGAGTACGGGTATTGAAAATAATTTCCATTGTATCTAATTGGTTTCCCTTTTATTTTATGAGCAATCGATTGTATGGAAATGATTGCAAAGCACAGCTCGAGCTTGCAACATATTTACTGGGTATATTATTGAGGCATGTGAAAATCTCACTTTAACTTGCAAAAAACAGCCCGGTTGGGATCTGAGAAGGCAAAAAGTGAGGCAAAATATGAGGCCTCCAATCATGCGCTGCCACGTGTACAAGTAACTATTTTTTAAAAACAAACAAATTTTAAACTTCTTCCACTTTTGTACACGTGGCACCGCATGATTGGAGGCCTCATATTTTGCCTCACTTTTTACCTCCTCATATCCCAACCGAAAACAGCCCCCCCCCCCCCCCCCCCCTCCCCATGAATGCATGATCTCGTCACCAAATTCATTTCAACACCCACGAATTCATGTTTCTCTTTACTTTCTTAATCATTTCGCATAATATCAATGCCTGCAAGGCTAATGATGGAATTACATTATTATTGCAGTTAATGTGAGTTGAATGAACCCTCCACGTGATCATACCTTTTCACACTTAACTTTTTCTATTTTTTAATTCCTTTTGCAGCTGTGATTCTAAGGGACCACTTCTCTATCCAAGAGATACATTGCTTACCGTCTCGTTCATAGTTCAGTTGTTATTTGTGTTGTGACTTCGTAACTAAAAAAATGTAGATTCGAACCAAGACACATGCAACATGGGATGCAATACTCTTATTTAGACGAGTACTGACCTAGGTCATAAATTAAAAGGTTGCTGGCTCAGTTTGCAGTGTGTACTTTGTATAGGTTAGTCTGGTAAAAGCTTTATCGATCTAAAAGACTTGCTACGCTTTTGATTTACATTCTTAACGAAGGTCTTTGATACTCGGACGATGGGACCTCCAAATTTAGGGTTATACTTTTTGCAACTAGAAATAGATTGGCTTACGCTATTGCTTATTGCTTTTCCTAAATAAATTTATTCTTATATCTCAAAAATATCGTCTCATTTGTTCAACGAAGTTAATTGGTCCGACATCAATTAGTAACAAATCTTTAATATGCTCAATATGATAGCATGCCAAAATAGTCTTCAAACCATTTAAATTTTGCTAAACATTACTTTGACACTTTGATTTTAAATAAAAGTTGACCAACTATATGTTTTACTATTTATGTCAATATTTTTAGGACTAAGGGAGCAAACAAACCGAAATTTATGTTAAGGAAAAACTCTAATGTGTAATCTGCAGGTCTTACAGTAAACTTGTTTTAATAAATTAAACAGAGGTTTATATTTTCTCAAACTTGTTTTAATTTAATTACTTGCGTTGGGTCGAACAAGTCCATGTAACAAAGGAAGGTCATTAGAAAATTAATTCAGATTAGTTAGTGTGGTTGATATAGAAAACTTAAGAAAGTTGAGAAGCCTCTGTGTTTATATATGTGTGTGTGTGTGGAGGGTTCCGTAACCACGGCATAATTGAAAGAATGGATATGTTAGTGAAAAGGAAGGCACATGATACAAAAAGCTGATCATGGCATTGCTAACAGGTTGATTTACAATATTTTCTTCATTTTTATTCTTGTTAATTCTGTTAGAATATATTTGGTTTTGATGATTTGCACAAGGTTGGCACTTGAATTTGTTAGATTAGGCGCTTCAAGTTGATGGTTTGAAGTTGTACACTTTGAACTCTCACTTCAGGCGCTTAATGTACCTTGGTGAAGTCCAGTACACTTCGAACGCCTGCATTAGGCGCTTTATGTGAGGTGTCTGGATGTGCGTACACTTCGAACGCCTTGTTCAGGCGCTTCATGTGAAGTGTATGAAAGTCAGGACACTTCGAACGCTTACATCAAGCGCTTCATGTGCCTTGATGAAATGTGCGAACACTTCGAACGCTACTTTAAGCGCTTCAAGTATTTCACCAAGTCAAAAGTACTTTTCTCTGAATAAACACGCTTTCCCAAGGTCTGGTTCTGAGAAAATGTCAGTTTTAGTTCGAACCAGCATGAAGTGCTACATGAGGCGCTTCATGTCACTTCGAACGCATTCAGTTGCCAACATAAGGCGCTTAATGTGACTTCGAACACATGTTCTTTTTCACATTAAGCGCTTCATGCTACTGTGAACGCCTATTCTTCTGACAGTTTAGGCGCTTCATGTGCTCAACGGTACAAATGTCTTTTTGCTTCATTTTCTAACCAGTTGACTCTTTGTACCCTCTTCTTTTAGTGTTATTTTCGCAGGTTTTCTCTCACACTCAGAGTTGCCAGTTTTCCATTCTTGGCCAAGGTTTTGGATCCTCTTCAAAATGTTTGCTACATGCCAAGAAAAGTTTCCCAAGAATGCAGGAGTACCTTCACAAGCTGCCAAATCCCATTATTGGCTGGGCAGAAGCTTTCAAACGGGAAGAATTTTGAAAAATGATAAAAGAAGGGTTTTCTTCATTCTCTTCTCCAACTTTCTACAATTGCAAGCTCTCAAGTTCTCTCAAGCTCAAGCTCTCAAAATATTTGTAATCTTTGTACATCTTTACTTTATTGTTGAGAGTGATTATTGTAAGAAGAAGAGTCTTCTTCTTGGTGAGATTATTCTGTGAGAGATTGGGTGGATTGTTGGTCAAGGAGCAAGGGTGCTCTTTGTTTAAGTTTTCTAGACTTTGAAGGGTTAGTTGATAGTGTGTGGTGCACTATTCTCCCTACAAGATTTCTTTGAGGGCAAAGAAGATCTTTGGAGGCTAGACTTCAAAGGGTTAGAATTCTTGGTTTTGGTCTAGGCAAGGTGCCTAGTTTTTGTATTTTCTTGATTTAGTTTTGATTGTTGTTTCCCCCAAAAGAAATAACAATCCCCATTTCAAAATCCTTCTTGTGAAACATCAAGAAGGTAGAGGAGTAGAGTCTCTTGACTTGAACCTCTATACATACTTGTGTTCTTTACTTTCATTCAAGTCTTCATTCTTTCTAAAGAACACATCCAAGTATTGGTTGCACTCAAAAACGAAAAATAGCCACAAAATATCCATACTTGGTGAACACACTATTCAACCCCCCTTCTAGTGTGTTCTAAGGGACCTAACAAATTCATAAGTTACAATCATGATCTATAACATGACATTATCTTTGCCGACAATTTTCACTATCTCAATTTTATGACAACAACTTTTTAAATAGTAAAAGTTCGGAATCATAACCTGGGTTTCTTTCTCTAACCTAATCTGTCTGTAAATTCGATTTGTTTAATATATATATTTTTTCACCCTAATTTAGATCAATCAAAGTTTAAGTATGTCAGGTTAAAGTTTTTTTTTTTTTTTAAATACAAAAAGAGACTCAAACATCAGTACAAAGGTAGCAAACATGATATTCAGTCACGGAACCTAAAAGCTTTTACAATTTGGTTAAAGTGGTATTCAAGAAACGCTATTAATTACTCATCCGTCTTAAAAATATTGTCATAGTGAATAAAATTTAAAAAAGTCATACTATTTTAATCACTATTAACATTTCACTCTTAGATAGTTAATTGAAATAAACTACAGAATTCATATATATGCTAACTAAATGATAGCATAAAAATTTTGACTACCAACATATTTTTAATTTTAGAAAATAAATAATATTTTTGAGGCAAATCAAAATAAACATTTTATTTATTTCCCTAGCTGCATTTTAGTTTCTTGGACTCGTTAGAAGGAGTAGCCAGTAGGTGCGGTTTACAAAAACCCATACGTCAAAGCCCAACTAGCCCTAAACAAAAGGACCCAAGAAAACAATATATACTCCTACATGATCTGGAGGCCCAAGTGAACGCCTATATCTGGATGGCCCACTGTTTGTTCCAGCTTCATGAACTAACGTACAATTACCAATAAGCCCATGAAAATGAAAAAGAGAATGTAAAAGTTGCAACCAATACTTGTAAGAGAAATTTGAACTATTTGATAAATTATAGATGTTTACATTTTTGACTTGCAAGAAGGACTTGATACAAGATTAGTTATCCAAACAGAATCTGCTGTAACTGATACATCATCATCATTCCTGTTCCATGTCCAAAGTGCATGAGTTGCATTTGTCACCTTCAATTCACCATGCCCAAAACTAGCCTCCCTAAATAGAGAAATCTTTGGTTGTGGATCTATGTACCTGTTCATCCACAAAATTGACAAACACAGTTTTGTTAAATCATAACAACTAACATCTTCTCCCGTATGTATCATATAACGGTTATGTTCTAGATGTATAACAATCATGTAAGGATGAAAAACATACTCAAAATCGAACATTGCACACTTACTTTGTTGCAAGGCCTTCACGATTCCCCCCATCGCCAATGGTAATATGTATTGGACCACAATCATCGACGTTGTCTTTGTATACTCGCGTCTAATATTCCATCATAGAAAGTCAATACAAATAACAATTCGCCGACTAACTTGTCCATTGACTGAAGAATACTCCTTCCGTTTCAAAAATATTGTCACAGTTTGACTTGACCACAGTTCAAAATGAACTAATCTTAAGTGAAACTGTGACAACGGATGGAAAGAGTAACATTTAACAGCAGAAAAGAAGGTTAAAAGAGCATAGTAGAATCTTACAAATCGTTCATAGGCATGAACATGTCCAGCAAAAACCAGATCGACGCGGGCATTATAGAGCAAGTCTTCCATTGCAGCTTTCATGTCCACAGACTCAGATTCGCCTTGGTGGGCTTCATTCGAGTTGTACCAAGGAGCATGTATGAGAGCAATAAGCCATGGTGTTTTAGTTCGGTCCACCTTACTCAAATCTGATTGAAGCCACTTGTATTGATCCGAGCTAGAATCGAAATCCGTATACGAGCCCAACATGATCACATGAACACCAGCCACATTGAAGGAGTAGTACAAATTAGAGGTTGAACCACTCTGCTCAAATGGCATGTACCATCTTGACATATAGGCAGTAAATTTTTTCTTATGAATGACTGGGATCTTTTCCACCTCGTGATTCCCTTGTGTGACCATCCACGGCCGCTGGCTAGCCAGTGGCTGGACCAATCGGCCAAAAGAGTCCCAAAGTGGTTGATTAGTGTCTGCGTATGACAAGTCCCCTGGCAACAAAAGCATGTCATAGTCCGACTTGGCCATGTGCTCGAGTGTGGAACTTGTCCAATCTGTCTGTCCAAGATCACCTATATGAGAAATAAAATGTGAATTTCAAATCAAGGTTCAAAACGCAAAGACCGTGAATTCAGGGTGTTTTTATACCTGCGACAAATTTTATCATGCTCTATAAATAAATATTCTTAGTTGTTCGTGAACTAATGCAGTTACTATCTATGCAGGTGCATAAAGAGTCTGGGGTCTCACTGAATATTGTTTGCCTGCCTCTTACCATCCCTAGACCCTAGCGATAGCTTTTGATGCCGTTAGGATATACTTGTTGTTGTTGTTGTAGTTGTTCGTGAACTAATGAAATACAAAAGATATAAGACGTCTTATAATGACTGATCTCCATCTCGTCTAAAGGGCAATCTCGTATAAATACGAGTATTTTGTTGACCATATATGAACATGCAACAGACAATTCATGTGTGAGATTGAAGTATTCATGGAAATTTACCTACTACGGCGAATTTGATGGGGAATTGAGAAGGGGGAGTCTTGAGAGAGAATTCAGGGCCAGAATTGGAGCCACACTTATAGTAGTAAACTGTGTTAGGCTTCAAAGGACCAATGTCAACATAGTGAATTTCTCCAGAGGTGTAGGTGAGATAGGTGTATGTAGTGCTATTTCCATTAGCAGAAAAGCCATAGGATCCTGGAGATGTGCCGTATTCCACCGTAGATGGAGTTGGATCGTCAGTAATCCATGATATTCTCATCATGTCTTCTCCCACCTGTGCTATATGCACCTGCCAATCGCAATGGCCCTTTCAATACAGATATTTACTTCTCGCAATACATTCTCATGAATCAACTGCATGATATATATATACATTAATGTAACTAGTTTAGTACAATGGTTCAGTGTTATGTATATATTTACTTGTGATATGACAGTAGAAAAGTACGTTCCAGATGCATTAGGCTTCCATGTTTGATGAATCGCTTCACAATTGTGTAAGGGGCTATTTTCATGGCTCGAACCGTGACCTCAAGGTCACAAAGCAATAATCTTATCAGTTGCTTCAAGATCCGCCCTCAAATAATATGATAGTATAATGTACCATAATCAATATTGATCTTCGCATAGAGAAGAGGGAAACTATCCAGCTAAGAACTTTTTTTTCTTTTTCTTTTCGCAAATCGTTTTAGGAAATTAGAAGCATTTAATAATGGGCTAAACTATCCGTTACTCTCTTTTCTTCAATACTACTGGGAGCCAATCACGCCCAAAATGAGGGGACCAATGGACCATTTCTTTGTTTCCCCTTTTCTGTATAAATGAAAAACAATTTTTTCACATATAACTACTTCAACTTTAAGAAAATATAAATATGCGTATAATAGATGTACATAAAAAGTTGCACTTTTTATAATTTAGAATTAATAAATTAGTAGAGGTGGAAGGACAATAAGGAAGCCAATCCAATTAGACTCTAAATATGTCAGCTGCTTCCTTAACTTTAAAGAGCCTAATCAGATTTGTCCCATAATAGGGTGTTAACGAACCTAGCCGAACTGAATACTAGGTTTTCGAATTCGAATTCGTTTGACTAAACGAACTGTTCAATTTGGCTCATTTAGCTAAACGAACTTTAAAATTGGTTCGAGCTTGACTCGATAACCCTTTAACTGTTTAAACGAGCCGAATAGTTCGCGAATAGTTTGGCTCGTTTTAGTAAACGAACACAAATTGCTGTTCGAATTCGGTTCGTTTACCGACCATTAACGAACGAATACAAACCAAACTCGAACAGTTTGTGAACTGTTCGGTTCGTTGAACAACCCTACCCACATCTGACTAACTACATAAAAATTCCCTCTATTGCAATAAGATTTTAG
The DNA here is from genome assembly GCA_036186865.1 of Eustoma russellianum. Lineage (NCBI taxonomy): Eukaryota > Viridiplantae > Streptophyta > Magnoliopsida > Gentianales > Gentianaceae > Eustoma > Eustoma russellianum. Next base: position 1,635,792 of record AP025059.1, on the reverse strand, counting down.
TTGTCTCATATCATCTAATTTGATAAAAATTCCTCTATTGCACTAAGATTTTAGATGGAAAAAATATTATCTCTTTTGTTTTAAAAATATTACATCATCTTAATTTAGACATTATTTATTTTAAAATATATTTAAAACAAACTCTAACAATATTTTCAATACGACATTTTAGTTTGATTCAATTAAATCAAGTTTTTTCTTGGAGATATGGACAGACGGCTAAATGCGGTGTTGACATGTGGCACCTCAATCTGCACCAAATTCTGTAACGAGTATTCTTTTTCAAAAGAAAGTACAAGTATTCACACCACTGCAAACAGGGATAAGATCCCCCACCGCAACGGGTATGCGGTGACGTGTGACCGCACGACACATGACATCAAGGAGAGGTGGTGAGGTCTCCTTGCTGCTACGTGTCGCGCGGTCACAAAGCTCTTCAATCGCGCGTCTCCATGTATACAAAATGGACAAATGTTTACATTTTTCTTGTTTTTTAAAAAGAGCATTTTGTACACGTAGCATCACGTGATTAGAGATCTAATATTTATCCTGCTTTTTTACCTCCTCTAATCTTAACCGGTCTTTTTCCTCCTCTTACTCTTGGAAATAGAAAAATGCAAGCAAACGCAAAGATGATGAAGCATCATATGTCGTGTTTTTATCCTCTCCGTTATCGTTTCATTTTATTCACCATTTTCTGAAGAGAGAAAAAGAAAGTAAAATTCCCGAGATACAGAGAGAAATAGAGAGAATTGGTGACAAATGCAAGAATTGAATTTAAATGGAGAGCATATAAGAGAAATAAATACCTGCTGTGGTGAAGCGGAATCCTCGTCCGCCGGGAGAAAGACGTAACGGGTTTCTCTTGCCGGCGGCCGATCATATGAGAATCCCACATCAAAGGCGAAGCCCAATGCCAACAAGATCAACAGAAGATTCTTGAAATCCATGGGGCATGGGGGACTTTCCGATATCACAAACAAAACCCCCTGTTTTCTATTCTGTGGAAAACCAAAGATAAAACTTATGGTCACAAGTTACATGAATCTATGAAGATTACAAGCATTTATAATGACAACTCCCGTGCCCACAATTGAAATCCAAGATCACTACGGCGTCCAGTGTTTTTATATATGTATATTCGGAGTAGTAAAGTGAGACAAAATAAGAGATATCTAATCACGTCTTGCTACGTGTAGAAAAGAGAAGAGCTTTAATTTTTTTTAAAAAGAAAGGATTGACATAGCTTAATTATAAGATTCATATTTTGTCTCATTTTATAACTCTGTTGATCTGAACCATGTATATTTTCCTATTGGGACAAGCACCTCGTACGTTGACAAAGAAGAGGTCCCAGAGTAATATTCCTTCCTAATTTGGACGACAGTTTTTATTCCACTTTGATTACGTTATATGATGTATTTTTAACTGATACAATTGTTTTGCTTTACATATGTTGATGTGCGCCAGTTGGTTCGAATTTACCGCTAATTATACATTTTAATGCTATATTAACTGTACCATGCAAAATTCAAAATTTGGATATATTCGCTGTGGTCAACCATCCAGTAATATTCCAACGAAATCAAAAAATATTGCTAGGGTCTAGAAAGGGTGAAAGACAGACAAACAATATATACATCACAAGTGATAGAGAGTTTGATGTCAGTGAAACCCTGGAAGATCACATCACAAATCTACATGACCTGCTAATTCTTTATAACTGTTCATTCGGTAAAGAAGTATAAACAAGTAAAAAGAGGGGAAATTTTTGGCATTCTATTTAATCTTTAATTAGTCTATTGACTAACCTAGTCTCTCCCTCCTTTTCTTTATTATCTTTATTTTATAGGAAAAGGAAGAATTAATTAAAGCACTTAATCGTCAGAGAAGAACTATTCCAAACTTTGGACTGATATTATATATTTGAAAATGTACTTTTGGGAGACAAAATAGATAAGAATGTTTATAAGTTGAGTCAAATCTCACTCTAACACACACCATATAAAGAACGTTCACGGTACACTAGATTCCTACGTTTGTGCAGGGTTCATCAATAATCGGATTGATTCACAATCTGGTTGTAGCGCCCCACTCCCGAGCCCTAGCCTCGGGACAGTGCACCCGCCGTATCTCGCTAAGGAGAATACAAGGAGTCAAATCAATCTCTTACATGCCAGAAATGACGTAGAAATTTTTTTCTCGCAGAAACGTAAACCATAACTTAAATTAACTCCAATAATCGTCATTACATTACTGAATAAAAATTCTGATAATAAAAGTAATAAAGAAGTCTGTGAAAATCCCCAGAAGATAACTACGAAAAATCAGCTGCAGCGTCCCCCTCGTATCCTAGCTGCAGCTATCAACCAGTCCACTCAGCTATTTCTGTCCCGTCCTCAACAAAGATGTGCTCGTAGTCCTCATCCAGCTCACCTGGGAAGTAGGGGTGAGTGACAGAAATCACCCAGTAGATGCCCGCCTCAAACAAATACAAAACGTATATACCGAAATGATATAACCACATAACACATAAAACATGATATCACATAAGCATATGAAAGAATGCATAAAGTAATTCACTCCAGATAAAGAATGCGCAACATCGTGATGAATGTCCCACTATGCATGCCACACGCAACAAAGTCATGTCACACATAATGCCGATATCCATACCGTGCCATGCATGAACCCGGGTCCTACTGAGTGGCTGCAGGTCGTACACCCCACAGTCACTATACTGAGTGTGCATGGCCGCGCCACCGCACACCATCCTGAGTGTCGTGGCCCCGCCACCGTGCACCATCCTGAACGCCCGTGACTCGTACGTCATGACCCACCATCAATGCAATGCACGTGCCATAAATGCAAAAACACAATCGCCTATGGCCCGTACGTCCATCCTCACAAACTCCGGCATTCAATATTTGGTTTTGTAAATTTTACAAATATTGGAAAGTTGTTATTTAGCATTCCTCTTATTTTTTCTTAACTTGTATTAATTTTCTAGAATTTTTTACTAATTTTCTCTATTTTTTTCCTATTTAATTCTATTTATCACTAATTATTTTTAATTACTTACATTTAACCAAAATTCAGAAAATAAGTGGAAATAATTTAATTTTAACCTTTTATATTTTCTGAAATTTTTTTAGAATTTTCTGATAATTAAATATATTTTTTTGGAATTTTAAACTAATTTTAATTAATTATTTATTATTTATTCATTTCAGAAATAAATTTTCAGATTTTTTTTTGGTTTGGGCCGGCCTGCCACCTGGTCCGGTCCGCTGGCCATCCAGTCCGGTCCAATAGCATTTTTCTTTTTTTATTTTTTATTAAATTCTATTTCCTTCTAACCTCCATAAAATCTTCGTTTTAACTCTGATTGACCTCAAACCGGTTGCATTGGACTTGTTATAACGAGACGCATCATTTGGAAGTGGACACATCATCACGTGTCTGGACGCGCCGTCAGGGGCCGCGCGTGGGCCCCACGCTCCACCCCCTGAAACGCGTCTGTCAGACCCGTTTTCGACTTCCATCGCAATCCCAACTTATTCCGGGCTAGATGAACCTATTCTAAGGCCAAAACGCAATTTTAAACAACTCCAATTATGAAAATTTCTAATCTTTTGGATTAATTTGAGGGTATTTTTAGTCTAACACAATCCTACCACCAAATCCATACACATACACGCATGTAGCAGGCGTAAACAAATCATCTCATGCTTTGTCATATAAAACATATGCAAAATCAATATCTTATACAAATAAAACAACGAATCACATAAATATACCATCAAAGCATGCATGGCTTATACCCGGGGGGAAGAGGCACATACCTTGGAAAAACAATTAATTCGTGTAAAATAAAGAGAAAGATGGAATTTTGGGGAAGAATGGCTAGCCCCTTTCTTCTTTTTCTTCTCTCTTTCCTTTTCTTTCCTCTCATCTCCTAGCTTGAAACGTTTTTTTTTGTTGTTGTCGCAGCCGACGTTCTTTGGTTGGGGAGAGGAGAAAGTGTCGTTTATGATGAGGGAGGGGAGAGAACTTAGGTAGGGAAGGGATTTGGAGAATAGGATTTGATTAAATTTGATTAGATTTGATTAGTTTAAATTTTCCCTTTTAGATTTCAATTATAACCAAAAGTTATCCATTGACCCTCACCCTTATCTACACGTCACACACATCACACATATATATATATATATATATATATTACTTATTTACTTTTTACCTTTATATTATTATTATTATTATTATTATTATTATTATTATTTTAAAAAAATTACGGTTGTAACACTGGTGTACATAGACTTACTTTACATTTTGTTCAACATGATTTTTGTATTTTGGACCGAAATACAAAATGTTTGGAGTTGATATTTTGTTGACGCAAACGAGTGTAATGAAAATGTAGGACCCAACGAAAAGAATAATCAAGAATTTACATAATTTCGTTTAAAACTGTTCCGTCTTTCTAATTTCTGATATATTACCACTTAACCAAAGAGCCAGTTAACAAGTCGATTCCGAATCACTGGTGTTAAGTTTGAATGTAAATCGTATTTTATTAAGTTTTTTATAATGTGCAATATCCTACTTATATTACATCATCTCTACAATAATGATAAGATAAACAGGTGTCTATTGATTTAGGTTGATTTGATTCTCAAATCAAACCTAATTGAAGGCAGTTAAATCATCTTTTGACAACTGGATTTTAGAAACTTGCGTGCAATATAAGTTTAAGAGTAGCATATGATATGTGAAAGAAAATATTAAGCAATAGAGTTATCATATGCACGTCTAAAAGAAAAAAATGGCATATGCATGGAATATACTGTACGACCTATAGAATGGACGAATACTCCTTTAATTTCATTTATTATTTATTTTCTTGAGACATGAACCAACGGTTGATAAAGGCGTCGCGATCTTCACCTTCCGCCACGGCTCTTCCGTCTAATCTTTATTGTACAAGTTGCTCTTGTTATTTTTGACCTATGAAGTTTTGAGGCAACAATTAACATACGAGGTTTAGAGCAAATCAACACAACAGCAACATGACTTTATTGTTTTAGAGGCTCATGTCTACCGCAAGTATAGTGAGTCGGATGTACGCAATCATACACATATATTAGAAACATACATAGGTTTTTTCTCGATAACCCATAATAAAAATTGCGTCAATATGTCTCGATCAATTGCTACTTCACAATATAAGAAGAGCAATCATTTAGTGAATCATTTTGCTTTATTATATCATAATTCAAAGTCAAATGATAGTGTTGTTGAAAAATATGTTTGGATAATTTTCAAAGTTATGATTTTAAGGAAGTGTCACACATATAATAAAAAGATGAAACATATTAAACAAGTGAGAAAGTTTGAACATAGAACATTGAGCGCTTCATAAAGCGCTTTATCTTTCAGAAAGTTTAAACAGAAACTTTAGTTCAAACATTGAACACTACATAAAGCGCTTGATCTATGAAAAAAATATTATTATGTGTTACAAATGTGATAAATAGTTGTTTTCATTTACATATATGTTCTTAATGTTTCATACATGATTTTGGTGATTTTATTATTTGATTTTTATGAATATTATTATGTCTTGTAACTAATATGCCGTGGAAGTTATACGACTTACCAAAAAGGGAAAAAAGTGGAATTTTAAGTCTTGCAGGTATATTGTCTTCACATATTCTATAATGTGTTACTATGTAACATGATATTATCATCCCAAGGCTATCTCTATGACATTCGTCATAATTATTTCAAGACAAGCCTATCTTTCTCAAAAATTGCTATCAAGGGAATTATCGTTTTTTTATTCTCGGAGCATATCGCGACATCTTCAATATGATTATTTCTCAAAGATATTATTATCATCATTATGGACTTCTTATGATATTCTTGAAGTATCAACATCAAGATCATTATTGCTATATTTGGATTTCGGTATTCTCGGGATTTCTCGTTATGTGACATTTATTTTGTCACACTATATGGTCATCTTATGATATCATTATAAGACTTATTCTCAGATTATTGTGCAGTAATTTCATGTCACAATTGACATGGTAAATGGTTACAACTTTCAAGGAGAGAAAGGTGGAGATAGTTTTGACTATTTTCTACTTAAATCTAGCCATTCATTTTGAATTCAAGGGCTGAGATTAACTCTTATTTTCCTCATCAAAATGATACATTTACATGTGTACAAGAAGACTATCTCATGTGATGACAAGTGTACAAGGAAATTATGCTAGAACCAATCAAAACTCAAGGATTATGCTTGATGGCAAAAAGTTGTCAACATGGCACACACATGGCCATATGGGCGGTTTTTATGGCTGAATGGAATTCAAATTTTTGCAGAGATTTCTTCTCCCACATGTGCTATTATGATGGAACAAACTTGGTTAACTTTTGAGAGATTTACTCATCATTTATCTCATGATTTATCTTATCATTTATCTCCTTCAAATCTGAAATTTCCATGTCATATAATGCTGAAAAAGTTGGTGACATAGATGGACAAATCACATTGCTTGAAGGTGCCAAGTGTGCAAAGTCTTGAAGACAAAAACCAATGGTGTGAAGACAAGTGTGTTTGATGACATTCAAGGTGACAAATGGCAATCTTATCAACAAGGGATGCCTCACACTATAAATAGAGGTTGAAGTGAAGAGTTGAAGACACACCTCTCATGCTATCTTCTTCTTTTCTATTCTTATTGTGCAGCTTGTGGTGAAATATTTGTAGTATTGTAATGCTGCTTAGATACACCTTGTTGTGGTAGAATTGTTGTAATTGATAAGCCAAGTTTATAAGGCTTAATCAAAAGGTGAAAAGGTGTATGAGGTGTGATAGTGCTGAAATTCTGTAAAGGTGTTGTGAATAGCTTGAATAGGATTGGTGTGAAGCCCAAGGATCGAGCTAAGGTGTAATTCTGTGACACTGGTGATAGTGAATACCGAGGAAGGTGTCCTCGAAGACTGGAGTAGGCACATTTGGCCGAACCAGTATAAAATTCTTGGTGTTCTTTACTTTCCGTACTTTACACTTTCAGTTTTCTATTCTCTGTTTTGTTAACACGTTTTATAAATTCTGGAAAAAATAGTAAAAGGTTTTCAAAATTGCTAAAATTTTGCAGAGACATACTTTAGTCTCTTAGCTTTCATTTGAAACAAGTTTGACTCAATTTGGATAAGTTTAGGTTAATCAAAAGTCCAACGTTCTGCAACTGCTACAATCTGGTTTTCAGATTTGCAAAAGTTGAGAAACGTGACTTGGTTGACTAACTTCCCAAACGAATTTTTCAAAACTGTTTCAACCCATTATTATACATATCTTAAGGGTTATTTTGTTAAATTTTCAAAGGTTTTGGATTTGGGGATTGACGGGAAGAAATTTGTGAAGTTGAGTCAGTTTCTGAACTCTGTTCTGGAATTCTGTGTAGACAAAAAGTTTTTGATTAGTTGAACGTTTTAAAGATTTTATTTTGACTTGATATTTTTACAGGAGTTAGAAAACATCTTGAAGTGTGTTCCTGGAAAGTTTCATAATTTTTGGAAGTGTTTTCAAAGTCGGAAAAATATTTTCAAAAACAGTTTCTGTTTTCTGAGTTTCAGATTTTAGAACTGAGGGGTTTTGAAAAGGGTTTAAAATAGTGTAATTTCCGCTAACCACTATTCACCCCCCCTCTAGTGGTGTTTGTGCAGGGATTTCGATCCAACAAGTGTGTCCATTGAGCAAATCATGTATTCTAAATAATTCTTCAAAAGTATGTTCATGTCCGTAAAACGCCTGATAATTATACAAATTTTCAAAATGCATGTTTTAAGTAGTCAAGATATTAGATTTTATTTTTTTCTTTTTCTGAATGCAATCTCTCATTATACAAATGTTTCGAGAGGTTAATGTATGAAGTGTCAAATTAGAGAACTTAATGATTATACCTTTTTAGATATATCATTATCTTTACAAACTTTATTCAGGTGCCTTTCTTGATAAAATTGAAATAAAAAAGAATGAAATAATTACCACCAAATTCGGTTGAGATTGATTGTATTTGAACCTAACCCTCTCTTAGTTTCAAACTGAAAATTGAAAATAGTAGTATGAATTATATACATGAAATTTCAAATAGAGGTGGTAAATAGTTCGCGTTTCGTATTTCGTATTTTTTGGATTTTGGGTATCAAAATACCAAACACATTCCTGATCCGTTTTCTTCGCATACACGGAAATAGATACCCAGACATGTACATGTCAAGTTTCGTGTCATGTATCAGGTTTACCCATAAACTTGGCAAGTACAAATATTTCACGTCGTGTTCGGGCTGTTTCGTGTATTTTCTAGGTTTTTTAGGGTTTTGTGTGTTTTTCAGCTTTCATGTATTTAAACGACAACTATTACAATATATCATTGAAACAACAATAAGTCCAGAACCAAATGTTCAAGATTAAAAATGTCATAAACCATAAATAAATACAGGGGAAGAGACAAAGGACAGCGACGGTAAAAGAAGAGAGCAGAGACGGAGGGAGGCAGATGGTGTAAAAGGAGAGAGCAGAGACGGAGGGAGACAGAGGTGGCAATTGTTAAAGACGTGATAGCAGACGTAGGGAGACGGAGCAAAGGCGTAGGGAGGCGGAGGAGGCGACTGTTAAAAATGGAGAGGAGAAATAGTGAAACGGAGGGCGGAGGGAGAAGGAGGACGTTTGGACAGGATAGTAGACAAAGGGAGACAGAGCAAAGGCATAGGGAGGCGGAGGAGACGACTGTTAAAAATGGAGAGGAGAAATAGTGAGACGGAGGGTGGAGGGAGGAGGAGGACGGTTGTGCAAGAGGCAGAGACTTCAGACTTTAGAGAAGAGAAGAGAGTATTTAGGTAGGGGCGGCGGGGCGGGCAAAGAGTAAGAGTATTTAGGTTTTAGGATTTTCAATTTTACAATTTTAACTTTAATAATTAATATTTATAATATATTTAAAAAAATTCGAGTATGATGGGTATAAATAGGTAATCTGTGGATGTACCTGGACACGACCTGCTCTTTGCAGGTAATCTTCATGTTTTATCCGAGTTGTACACGAAATCTTCCAAGGCTATACCTAAACCCGCGATAAGCATATCAGATTTTTTTGTGTCGGGTATGATATTGACGCCCCTAATTCCAAATGAATGATATACTTTTAATTTTCAAATTGCTCTGACTATGGTCATAAGATCTGCAATCATTTGATGAAAAGACGGAATGTTTACAAAGGCCATAAATGGTGTCTGGAAAAAGAAAAAACATACGCATATATATATATATATATATATATATATATATATATATATATATATATGTGTGTGTGTGTGTGTGCGCGCGCGCGCCCCTTATTTGAGTGTGTATAAAATAACATGTTTACCTTGTTTCGTCTAATTACTACTTTGCGTAATCTTTGAAGTAACATTTGGACACAGCCTAACAAACAATATTTGAGTCACGGCCAGAATAATCAGGTCATACAATGGATCTTCTATAGCTCAAAATCGTTTTGAATGGAAAATGAAATGTATTCCGGTTTCTTATTATACTCATGCCGTATTATAATATAAGTCTATTTAAATTTCTTAAAACTAAATAAATGTGTAATTTCAAGTTGATCGACTGTTCTGATATGATACATATCATTACATGACATGGTGGTAATACATATTGCAATGCATGTCAATCACAGGAATAAATTACTATAGCTATGAAGTAAAAGCACCACAAAACTATAAGATAAATTACATGGTGGTAATACATAGCAATGCATGTCAATTACAGGAACAAATCACTAAAGGTGTGAAGTGAAATTACCTAAGACTGCAAATTTAATAATAAAACTGTAAATTTGCAAAGGCAAAGATTTAGAACTTCTATCGTAATGTTATGACATTTTTTTAAAATTAGTGGAGTATGAATTTACCTAAGACGGCAAATTTAATAATGAAACAAATCTATTGTATGAAATAAAATTGATACTATAAACGTAAAATTAAAAAACTAATATTCTTTACTGCAGCTAAAAGAGGGATACATAAAAGTTTGCTTGTTATAAAACATTTAGTAGTAGTTAACCCATTTTTTAGTAGAGTTAATTGCACCTGATATCCATTCTTTTCCACAAAGTTTTAAGTACCATCCAATGTTTCATGAAACACACTTGCCATCCAGACTTATAGGGTTAATAGACACCTAGCATCCGGATGACCTGCTGGTCGACCGTTGACCGCTGAAATCGATCTTTGACCGAACTTAACCCTACTTTAACCACAGTTTACAATTAATAAAATAATAAAGTCAAAAAAAATTAAAAGTTTAAGAAAAAATAATCCAAAAATCAATAAAAAACCTACACCCCACCTCATCTCCACCCCTTTCATCTTCTTCCCCTACAAAATCTATTGGAGACAATTATGAATTGTTAAGATTACTTTAGATTCCGTCCTCCGTCGTCGTTTCTAGACCTCCTGCGACGACCACCGTGCTCGACTCGTAACGGCAGTAACTGTTGTCCCCATCGGGATAGCGACATGGTTTTGGATGCCCTGGCTATGGGAGAATAAAGTCCTGCTTTTGCAAATCCGTCCTTGAGGATATATGGCATACGTGTAGATCTTGCCCGTTTTCAAGCTACAACCGGTGGTTTCTGTCAATTTGGTCTTTTGGTATATTCATTTGAAGAACAAACTGAACAAACATCTTTTGAAGGCCTTGACACCTCACCTAGAATTCCGAGACATGAATACATTTGTACCCTTGAACACCTTCGCCATCATCTCCGTCATGCTTTTTCAAGGCTATACAAATCAAATCCGTAATCTGTATTGCAAAAACACTGGAAGATTGCTTCTGATTTAGGGTTCAAAGAGCTCGGGAGGTACTAAATTCCGAGACATGAATACATTTGTGCCCTTGAACACCTTCACCATCATCTCCGTCATGCTTTTTCAAGGCTATACAAATCAAATCCGTAATCTGTATTGCAAAAACACTGGAAGATTGCTTCTGATTTAGGGTTCAAAGAGCTCGAGAGGTACTAAATTCCGAGACATAAATACATTTGTGCCCTTGAACACCTTCGTCATCATCTCCGTCATGCTCTTTCAAGGCTAGATAATTTTAACTTTATCCCAAACTGGAAAATGACAAATCTCTCGTACTAGAAGTTCTGGAGTAATTGTCTTTAGAAGCACAAATATTACAGTAATTAGTAATATTAACAAACTACGGAAATGATTTACACTTTCGGCTTTCGTTAATTGCAGATTGATATGGCTCTCAGGGGAAATGACCTCTAGAAGGTGGGGTGTTGGTTTTTTGCAGGGGAAGAAGATGGTTGGTTGTTGTTATTGGAAGGAATGAAGGGAAGATGAAATTAACCAGGGTTGGAAAAAGTTTGGCGCCACTTGGGGAAAAAGTGGGAAAAAAAGGAAATTTCATAAAAACCGCCTACAGCAGGTCATTTTCCGGTTGCCAGATGCCAGGTGTCTATTAACCCTATAAGTCTGGATGGCAAGTGTGTTTCATGAAACATTGGATGGTACTTAAAACTTTGTGGAAAAGATTTTCCGGTTGCCAGATGCCAGGTGTCTATTAACCCTATAAGTCTGGATGGCAAGTGTGTTTCATGAAACATTGGATGGTACTTAAAACTTTGTGGAAAAGAATGAATACCAGGTGCAATTAACTTTTTTTTAGTACTTTACAATTAGGCTAGTTTAACTTGTCGAATATACTTTTTAAACAGCTTGTCGAATGTTGAGTTAGGCCGAATTACACATTGCAATAACAACAAAAAAAAAAATGAAAATATAATAATAAGAATATGTTATGTCTTTGCTGGAAATTGATAAACCTAATTTGAAAATTGGATATCAAGAGGATAATATGACGAGAGATATGTGAAGAAATTGAAGGGGAAACAGAGTTGGGGAATAAAGGCTCTTGAATGGTTTTTCACAAACTATAGAAAAAGATAAACTTACATGATATTATGAAAATTTTATAGAATAATTGCTAACAATATTACTTCATTAACTTAGAGATTCCCGCCTATAGCGAGGTATGGGAGAGTCAGATGTACGCAACGAAACATACAGATGTTATTTACTGATACCTCATAATGAAAATTACGTCAAGTTGTGTCGATCAACTGTCAATTTACAATATAAGAATCGCAACCAATGTAGTGAGTCATTTTGCTTTATTCCATCATATTCCAAAATCAAGAAAGATCAACTGTCAATTCACAATATAAGAAGCGCAACCAATTTAGTGAGTCATTTTGCTTTATTCTATCATATTTCAAAATCAAGGAAAATAGTATCCTTCACTGCACTGGAAAAAAAATTATATAATAATTGCTAACATACATGATAAATAGCGAACAGCCAATCCACTACATCAGTACACTTCTATCAATATATATATATATATATATATATATATATATATATATATATATATGACATTGACATTTAGGCGTTTTTTTTTATTTTAAATGTCTATTTGCGCTAGGGGTGCAAATGAATCAAGCTTTTAACAAATAATTCGGGTTCGATTCGTTAAAGATTCGATTCGAAGTCGTTTATGGCGAGTTTGAATTCGAATTCGATTCATTATTTCAGCTCGGAAAGTTTTACAAATCAAATACAAACAGTATAATATTCGATTCGAATATTCGATAAATTATTCGTTAAAGATTCGATTATAGGCTCGATTCGATTTGAGAATAATTAACACAGGCGACTGGCGAGAGCAAAATAATGGTGCGCTCATTTGTGCAAATTGCTATAGCCCGTAATGTTGTAAATAATTTACTCCTTTATTTGTAAACTTATTTACTTGTTATCATCTAGTTAAAATGCGGTTATTATTTGAGGTTTGATGTTATATACTATTTATTTTACATGTGAAACAGCATTCACGAATCGAATCAAATCATGTTAACGAATCGAATAATGTTCACAAAGCATAACCAAATTTTTGAACCGAATTTTCGAACAAAATTTTCGAACCGAATCTTCGAATCGAATCTTCGAACCAAATCGATTTGTAACGAATTCATAACGAATTCGAATATAACCATTTTGTCAAGCTCGAATCGAACTCGAATTCGAATTCGAGCCGTAATAAAAAAATTCGAATCAAATCTTTTTTTTATGTTATTCGCAAGTATTCGATTCGTTTGCACCCCTAATTTGCGCGTCGGCTGATTAAAACAATATAAAATAAAGTATGCAGGCTAATAGTCTATTTCATGACCAAATTTGCAATTATGAAGAACTTATACAACCAAGCATCGCCACATGAGGAAAAGAAAAAAAAAAGAAAAATTTACATCAGAATATCAACATCGAGAAACGAACGGGGAACCATGCAATTCTATTCAACCACCATCGACACCGCGTCTCCGCCGTCCTCCGTCACAGTAACCAGAACATCTCCGGCCATATCATATCAAATCTTCTCCAGCTTTTCTGCTTTGACCACCGGATTAGCCTTGGCGATGGCCTCACGTCCCATGCTCTTAAAGTCGAAATTGCACCGGTGCTGCTCCGGGTACCTATGGGTCCCACAAAACGTAATCCCACACCTACATCTAAATCCCATCAATCCCACCTTCTTCCTACACGCCGAACACCGATTCGGCTGAGTCACCGGCCGTACGTCCACCTCCGGCACCGACAAAGAAAAATCCTTGGACGAACTCGCCGGTGTCAGCGATGATGCAACGGAAGACGAAGGGAAAGAACCGATGGCCACCGGCTTGGTGGTGGGCTTGATTTCCTTATTCATAAACAAGTCGTTGTAACACTTGGAACAGAAATTCTGGGTCGCAGGACTGCCGGAGAAGCCACAATTATTCAGGCACAAGTGGTGGTTTTCAGAAGCCCGGAATCCATGTTCTTCCGCCATCTTTTTGCTGTGTTTTGTAACAAATATTTGTACAGGGATCAATTAAAAGAAAAACGGAAGAGATTGAGAAATTAGGAAGGAAAAGGAGCTTTAGGGAGGAGGGGATGTATGATTGAAGGGAAATTGTTGGGTGGAATGGCTTTAAAGAAATTTTATACGAAAGGAGGAGGAGGTTGGATTAGAATCTGAGGAAAAAATGAAGCAGAGAATAAAAAGGAGGAAGGATCCAAGAAATAAAACGGAAAGTGGAATTCAATATTGAGCAGCGTGGATGCTAATGTTGATAATTAGTAACAAATATGTAGGTTCACATTCTCTCAAGTTAAGAAACAATGATGCATTTCGAGTCATATTCTAGTTGGTACTCGAGTTGAGATTTATTCAAAGAGATCAAGAGTTCGAATCCAGAGACACGTACAGTGTGAGTGTTGCAGTGCTACTAGATAGAAAGTCTAGTCTACAGGACACCTTATGTGAGTCACTGCATAAGTTCTCACCCAACCTAGAAGACAGTCGTATTCCATATGTGCATCCTCCATATTGATTCTTAGAGCTAAAGCGGTGGAATCTAAAGATCAGAGAATGAATTTTTGTTCCAAGAAACAATGGCGCATAGTTTAAAAATACGCAACAATAAAAAAATGATAAAACTAGACGAAAAATGTTAATGTAATGGCAAAGTGATGGATCACATCTCCAAATATCGCGTCGATGGTAACAATAGAGGAAAGATGGGGAATGCGATCTCCTCGCCACCGTTCGACACGACCACCGTCCGACACGTGGCAGCGGAAGAGGTGGTAAAATTAGATGAGAGTGACCTTCATCTAGCTTTACCACCCATTCTGCTGCCACGTGTCGGATAATGATAAAGAAGTTGATGGTTACGGAGGTGAGGAGATCCGGTTTCGAAAGATGGTAACCTCGCGATACGGTGATGGATTACATCCGCAAAAAATATCGGGTGTACAGACTGGACAGACAAAAACGATTGCCATTTCGTTTTTTATTTTTCTTTTTGAAGTTAAAAAAGTGAAAGTTGTACAACATTATCAATTGAATGATTGGAGTGCCGTCCTTGCTGGTTGGTTATGAATTAAAACAATATTTTAGACAATGCTATTGGGGAGATGGATTTATTATTTAGTTGCGATCTTTCTATTTCAATATCAACTGAGCTATATTTTAGAGATAGACATATTCATTATCAAACATGAGTATTCAAGTGTGATTAAGTATATGATAGTAAAATAACTTTATTATAAAATAAAAATATATTGGAAAAAAACCTTAGTTATCATAATATAAGACATATATTTAAACTATAAAGAAAAAGCGACAAACGATGTTATCATTTGATGTATTCGAGTTTATTTAATTTCTGAGGAGATAAGGAGAGGTTGTTGGCCGGATGTAATCCTTCCACTCAATAATTTGAGAAATAAAAATAGTTCTTTGTCAGGTTGTCTATCTCAATTTACTAGAATAACAACACATATATTTTTTTGTCTTTTTATCTGCATAGGCTATTAACTTTTTTTAATAAAAAGAGTAAGATTATTCTGCAGGTGTGATATCTTTATTCAAAGATTTGTATACAAGCTAAAAACAAGGTCATTTTCTAATGTGATTTTTCTCTTCTAATTCACTGAACATGGTTCGTTAGACTTCCACACTACAATACTAAGGTTTCATCTTGTGGAGAAAGTTGTTTCAATTTCTAGGGTAGTCAATAATACATTTTTTTTATTTTAAAATACGATAGAATAAATTAAAATGATTCATTAAATTTACTATATGACATAATGACGAAGATTTTCCTCTACCAATTGCCGACGTCATATGGTGAATTTACATTTGATATAAAATATTATCTATAACATAGGTTCAATCTACATACTAAAAAGAAAATTGATAATTTCTCTCGGGTATTATTAGAATGATGTCACCTCCAACTGATGATGGTGTGAGTTCGGATTCAGACTCAAGATGAATGCTAATGGACCAACACTAATAGTTATCTATTCAGACACCATCAAGATTGAAGAATTGCAAGAATTCATTCAAGTTGAGAAAAGATTTACAGTGTGTTTCCGTATTTATAGATGTGTTTTTCTGCCTAACGGAACTATCTTACCACCTGCATAGTGGTTACTGTTTATATACAGTGATTTCCAACGTGTAAGGTAACAGCTAGTTACATGTTCTGCTCACCTACGTATAGTAAAAGACTTCTAAGTTATAATATTTACAGAGACTAAGTGTAACAACTCTTCTTTAGCGCTATGCTTCACTTCGGCACGTCAGCTCAGCACTTCTTCACTTCTCTTCAGCTCTTCTTCACCTCAGCCCGCCAGTCTTCTTCAGTTCAGTCCGTCCTTTTTCGTCTTCACCTCCTTAATTCAGCTTCCTTATCTAGTTCAGCTCGACACACCTCGGATGTACTTATTTCTACCGACACATTTCTTTATTCATATTTTCTATAGCGAAAGTTGGGGTTCAACCTTTAAAATGGGCAGAACAAAAAATTTCTCTAGTTAGTGAAGTTCATCTCCGTTTTTCTGACGAAAGTAAGATCATTCTGGGTACACTAGATTTATGTATTTATGTAGGATCTGGAGAGGAACCAAATCGTGAACCGCTTCACGATCTGATGTATGTAGTCTTCCTTTACACTTTCGGTAAGAAGAATGCGTGAGGTCACAAACAAGATGATTTCTGAGGGAACTCTTCTTTGAATTAAGAAGGAAGCAAACAAGATGCTTTCTACATATCTCAAAGTCAGACAACCACAAGCAGACAAACAGAAAGATCCTTGAGCTTCTTTGATAATTAAAATCACGTACTCCAAATAAACCCCCCTTCAAATGCTAGTTAGAATTACAATGGAGTTGACATTGTAGTTGCAGGCAAGTGGGGTTACTGAAGAATCCATGATTTTCATGAGATGGATAAAGAACAAAGGCATCCATCTCAAGGATTCTACTCTTGTTGTTTTTGGGGCAGCTTGTTTCTATGGCACTTACAAGCTTCACTGCTTCCATCATTGGAAATCTTGGTAATTTTGGAAGTTTTCATTGGGACCTTTTTGCCCGATCCCTTTTCACCCTTTTGCTCAAATCTATGTTCTGGAAAAGATTTTTCCTGTCGGTTTCCCATGAGTCTTCCAAGTTGTCAAAGGTGTCATTTTTCTCCACCTTTTGTTTTGTAACGATCCATAATGTTTGAATCTGCTACTCTGGTCTGCATAGTTACCGTCTTTCTGGGAAGTTTCTTCAATTTGTATATACTTTTACATTTTATATGTTTTTCAAGTTTTTTTTTCCTTCAATGTTTTGTTTATTATTCTCTAGCTTTGTGTTCGATTGTTTTGCATCATATGAACAAAGGCATGTAATAAAGGTGGTTTCCGGTGTACTAGGCTCCCGCATTTGCGCAGAATCCATGAAGAAGGGTTCCCGGTGTACTAGGCTCCCGCATTTGCGCTGGGTCCAAAAAGAACCGGATCGCGAAGTACACAGCCTTACCCTATATTTTTTTTGTGTTAGAGTCTGTTTCTGTGTCACAAACTCGTAAAAGGCAAGTAGTAATAGTGAACAGAAAATACAAGAAAACATGAAAAAGGTACTAAATAGCGCAAAAGGCACACAAACTGAAGGAGTTCCGATTCAGCTTACCGAAGTGTAAGAAATATCCTTCCTTCTCTGGTGGTGCAGGTGCGGATACTCCACTTACTTTGTCATTCTTTGCTTACATTGCTCTAGCTCTCGTGTATGGAGGGATCTTGTATTGTCGCCAGGAAATTGAGTGTATAATGCTTTTCTTTGCCTTTCTATTGTTAAGTTGGGTATTTCTGCAGTATTGCAAGTAGATACATTGTTAGATATTATTATGATGCAAAGGTGTGTAGTGTAATGCAATGCTATGATGCCATTGGTTACCATAAAATTCTCCTGTTAGTGTCCCTCCAAACTTTACAGTACTGTGTTTCATTAACAACAACAACACATACCCAACATATCTCAACGACATCAAAAGCTATCGCTAAGGTCTAGAAAGGGTGAGAGATATGGAAACAACACCTCAATCCCAAAAGATATAGACTTCCACTGAAACCCCGGCTCTATATCGCTAAGGTCTAGGGAAGGTGAGAGACATGGAAACAACACCTCCATCCCAAAGGATATAGACTTCCACTAAAACCCCGGCTCTATATGTACATGCATAGATGACACAGTAATAAGGATATGATGTACTTGGTCTGTTAGTGAGGGAACACAGTAAATACAAATAAAAAGTTTCCGACATTAAAATAGTTATAACCGTGTATATACACAAATAATGCAAGACAAAAACAAGCATAAAAAGTGCAAAATCAACCTTACGTGTGGAGAGTATCTAAGCCCCTAAATATACTCTAAGTTGCCATTATATCATGCCTAAACCTCATTAAACTTAATCCGATGCCTCAATGAACTCATATCCTGTACCATGTCCTAAGAGGTACAAATCTATAGCACTATTATTTATCATTTTACCGCATTAGGGAAAAACAAATAAAGATAATGAACAAGGAACTGAATGCTGAAATGTGGAGTTTGCAGGTTTCTTGGTATTGATAGATCTCTTAGGCTTTGTTGATGTAGAAGGAAAATATGTTCGTAAGCTATGGCTATTCCATCATTTCTGTTTTGTCTTTCCTTATTAAAATATATATAAAAAAAGAGAGACTAATGCTTGTTCCTTCTTTTTTGACCACCACTCTATTCATGCAAGTAATGGCAGAATGTGTGCATATGAAAGAACATGCAAAAGCAAATATCACAGGTGTTCCATACTTGTCTGTCTGTTGCAAATAGTAGGAATGGACTGATAATGGTCAAGCTGGAATAATTGGTATGTTCCGACATAACTGTCAAATATCATGATTAGATGGTGGCTACACCAGGTTTGATGTTTGACTAATCCCATCTGCTCTTCTGCAAGAGCTTGAGAGAAAGTAACAAGTTTTCTTTATTTCCAAAATGAAGTTCAGAGCATCCTTATTTGTAATAAACAACAACACTCATGAATCAAAGACTGCTGTCTTGACTAATGTCCAACAGAATGGGCCACCATTTGAAGAACCTGAGAGTTTCTTTGTATTGTTAGCCATCCATGAAAATGAATTATCTCCTTTTGCAAGCGCTCCTTCAAAGGTACTATACCAGATGGAATAGGAAGAGGGCCCGTAAAAGCCGCAGGAAGCGCCCATATGAAACTGAGCTCTAGCCTCTTCATTTGTCTTGCGATTAGTGGTAATCCTGAAGCCGCAAGCGACTTATTGGCACATTTTCCATTATGAGCAATAACAATTGCATCAAACTGCCCACGAAATCTCCCATTTTCACCCAAGTGCCACATTTCACCGAACAGCTCAAGTGCACTAATCCAGCGAGGCCGGACCACTTTAACCATGCTAGTCTCAGACAGAATGGAATCGGCAAGTGATCGCATTGCAGTAACACCTATGTATCTAGGAGGACAATTACTAGGAAGTGAAACAAACGGCCACCAGATTCAATCGCCGCAATTATCCCTTCCCGCTTTTTAAGAAGCCCTCTCTTTGTCCATGAATTTGCCAATTCAGCAAAATCAGGATTACTAACAGTAAAAAAACTGCGCGACATGGTCAAATGTCAATCCTTGAGGATCAATAGCTCTTGTGCACATCCTTCCTCCCAACCCATGAACACCCGTATCGAAAACGGTGGACCAAATGGTAAGGCCAGCCATGCCCCCACCAATAATAGCAACGTTGGGATCATTGGATAGTGAACGAGTGAAACCCACCTGTTCTTGTGAGAAACTTTAACTTCAATCCCGACTTCCTAGAAGCGCCGTAGGATGATGGTTTTCTTCGGCCACGTTCAGTGCGGAATCTGGCTTTGTTCATGTCTGGTCGGTTGACGTGATTCCGGGACCTTTGCCCTTGGGTACATCAAATTCGGAGAGGAATGTTAATAATACTAATAGTGATCGGGATCAGACTAATCGAAAGGAAACGTCTTTGGGATTGGGACAACAAGAGAGAGGAGATGAGAACCCCGGGGGCCATGAAATTTGGGAGGGAATTACTGTGAGAAAGTTGAGCCTTCCTGGTAGGAATAAGCACAGTATCCACGTCTGAGGATGCTAAATATATGGTGTAACCTTTCCCATAAGACTATTATATTTAGGTATGATTACATTTGTAACCATTATATTTAGGCATAATCCCATAAGAGATGGAATGTTGTTGTCTTACAACCTTGTAACTTTTGAAGTGTAGTAAGGATACTCGAGCAAGGGATCCACCTAATGTTGTTAAATTCTCTTGGTTCAGGAATTTTGTGCCAAGAAAAAAGATCAAGTGGAAGTGGTTGCCATGGTTGGCCTTTTCGGAGTGCTTTTGAGTGTTGGCGAAGTGTATCCTATGCTTCTTAGATCAGACAATGCAGCATTCGCTCTACTGCTTTTATGACGATAATAGCCTTCAAAATCTTTTCCTCTGGTTACTACATCTGCTTTTCCGTAACTTGTAATCTTAGCTGCATTTGAACGTCAGGATCTTGCGATAAAAGGAGGAGGGGGGGGGGGGGGGGAAGTGCTGCAGCTCCCTTGGTTAAATTTTGTTCGCTCTTTTCTTCATAGGTAATGTCCTTTGCTGGGTATGCTTTGGAACGTTTTTTGTTTTAAACTTCCACGCTGATGGTTCTAAAGGTATTCCTCTGGTCCCTATCATTTTGGTTTTGCTTCAGAACTTCAAACGGCTGCGATTTCTTACCGTTATTCCGTTCTTGTAGCCGTAATGACTTGCAAGAGAATGCCCATTTATGTATCTATTTCATGTTCCCAATTAAAAGGCCCTAAACAAAGGCATCAAGAAAGTTGCATCTAGAGTCTACTTGGATGACAGTCTTGCTTATTGCTGCAGATGAGTGGATCCACTCTGTTTAATGTCTCACTTCTTACATCTGCTATGTGGGCAGTTGTGATTAGGATCTTTTTCTACAATCAGAAGGTCATGTTTCTTTTTTACTTTTATGCTTTACTTTCCTGCTTCTTTTGCCTAGTAATTGATGGAAGTTGTTTTTTTTAAACTTGTAGGAACATGACTTGCTCCTAATATCCCAACATGAAATTTGCAGGTTGATTGGTTGTATTATGTAGCTCTCGGGCCGGTAGTTATCGGCATTGTTATTTACTCCATAAGGTAAGCTTTGCCCTGTGCTAATTTTAACATCTACAGAAATGGCACAAAAATTCATACTTCATTTTCATAGTCCGCTATTCGTCTCTGGGAGGTTCCAAGTCCACCCTCGATAATATAAAGGACGTTGACATTTCCAATGCAACATGCTCTCGCGTTTGTGTAGGGTCTGAGAAGGACCGGATCGCTTTGCGATCTGATGTACGCAGTTTTACCTTACACTTTGTGGTCCGAGGAGGGCCGGATCGCTTCACGATCTGATGTACGTAGCTTTACTTTACACTTTGTTGTCTGGGGAGGACCGGATCGCTGGGCGATCTGACGTACGCAGTTTTATCCTACACTTTGTTCGCGATCTGATGTACGCAGTTTTACCATACACCTTGTGCAAGAGGCTGTTTCCGCGACTCGTATCTGAGACCTCAAAATGACAAAACAGCAACCTCAGCAGTTGCTCTAAGGTCCGTCCTCGATGATAAACCTGGATGTAAACCTAGGAAATTATGTTTAGCTTCAAAATTATCACCGTAAATAACCACCACTAAACAAAATTATCCTTGTAAACAACCACTTGCACTTACGTTACAAAGCAATGTACAAATGCAATTAAGAGTTCCTGAGTTGGATCATATGCAAGAGTAGTAACAGTTTTTTACTTTAATATCTTCCTCCAATCGGGAAGAAAAAAAAAACTTTTAAGAACAAAAGGTTTTATTGGGTTGCTTGACAGCGAGAAGGCAATTGAGGAGGGAGATGAAAATGAGAAAAGGAAGCTGCTTGATGAAGAAAGCACCCATTTCCCAGAATGAAGAAACTAGACCGAGTATTTCATATTCGAATCTTCATTCATTGATAACGTATGTCATTTGCATTAATAATTTTTGTTGTTGTTGGGATATGCGGTGTGTATAGTTGTTGTACATGTACTAAAGTTGTAAATAGTGACAAAGTTCATAAGGCATGTAGGTTAGAAAATACAGTACCTTGAATTCTTCTGAATCTTAATGATTTTTTTCTTCTTTTCTTGCAAAATATTGTGACAGAATACTAGAATAAG
The DNA here is from genome assembly GCA_036186865.1 of Eustoma russellianum. Taxonomy (NCBI): domain Eukaryota; kingdom Viridiplantae; phylum Streptophyta; class Magnoliopsida; order Gentianales; family Gentianaceae; genus Eustoma; species Eustoma russellianum. Next base: position 1,613,529 of record AP025059.1, on the reverse strand, counting down.
GGTATTGCAATTGGAAGAACCGCAGTTTTCTTCACGTGACGAATCAAACCAGACACAAAGTAGGCTCTGGGCCTTTGGGTGTTTTCACTGGGTTTTATGTTGGGTGGATTAAGCTACCAATTCGGCCAGCCTAGCCCGGTACTTAACATAGAGAAATTGTGTGTTTTATTTGCTTTGTCCAACTTGGAACTCTAAATTATTAACGGCATATTTTATGGTGGTTAAACTATTAGAACTTTATTTATCAATAAAATGAAAAAAAATTGATATGTGGTTATGATTATGCTTGTAAATGAACCGAGCCGTTTGGTATGTTCTGCTCGTCCGGCTAAAGGGTTAATGAACCGAGTTTGAACCACTTTTTTCTGTTCGAACTCGGTAAGTGATACCGTTCGTTTAAAGTGTTCAGCTCGTTAATGTTGTTCGTGAGTTAAACGAACCGAGCTTGAACAATTAAATATATTTGTTTAAATAAACGAGCAAGCTCGGCTCGTTTGCCAAGTTAAATGAACCGAGCTTGAACAACGCGATGCTCGGATCGTTCGGTTCATTTACCGCCCTAGTTATGATGAATGTGAGAAACGTGATGTGTTTTCTATTAATTGATTAGGATTTATTAATATTTGTTCATTAGACATCATAAAGTTTGTCTAAACGTTTAATATATACATCACTTAATAAACTATTTGGATCATCAATACCATCATTGCATCCTAAATTACCTCATTACTTATCGTCTGCAAGGCTGATTATTTGAGAAACAGAGGCTTTTGGTATCGGATCCATATGGTTGTAAATATCCTTCAGACCATTCTGAGCCCATGTTATTTTATGAAATTTTGATTGATGTCATTCTTGAAATCCAGTAATACAGTAATCCTTTTTTTCTTTTTCTTTTTAATTGCGTCGCAAGATGCTATTTTCGGCATATAACTTAAAAGACATTTATTCATTTTTAGTTAATATTGTTGCTTATGGATCGTAGTTAGAAGATTTTATGAGTAAATCTGAATTATATGGGCTTGAAGATGTTTGGAATTGTTGTGAGTTTTTCTGAAATTTATTTGAATCGAACTCCAACATTTTATTTTATGCTTGATCTATCTTAAGTTTGAACATGTCTAATTTTAACAAATATTCGATTAGGTAAAAAAAAAAAAACTTGATTCAGCTTGGGTCCTTTACAACCCTAGTCCAATACCCTAAGCAATCGGTTGTCATAAAAGCACCTAACTTCCAGCGGAAACCATTCGACAAACCCAAAGTCAGTGACAAGTCATGTAGGACTTGGGTGAGCCATGCTCACTTAGTCCGTCAGTTGGGCCGCGCAGACAACGTTCATGTCTCACATTGGCCAATTTGATTAAAAAATATATAGAAAAATGAAGTACCACCATTCATTGTCTTAAAATTTTAAATGAATATGGATCTCGACTCATGTAAACCCAAGTTTTAGCAACTTTTAAATAGAGTTATGATGATAAACTCTACACTAGTGAATTTGCGTCGTTTTTCATACACAGTTGCATATATATTGTTCAGCAATGTCAATATCTTGTCTCCGATCAATATTACTATTTCAATTTTACAATTGGGTTACACAACAGTTTTATGTAGCGATTCTGACGACAAGTTGAACGGCCTTTTTTTTAACACTAGTAGAACGCCATTTTACTTTGCTTGTTTGATAATGGTCATCTTAATCTCATGATAATTCTTATTGAAATGCTTGGACTGATGGTCAAGTGGAATATATGTTTATTCCTTTCTAGTTTTTATTATTCCTTCGGTCTTTTTCCTCTCATGCTTGATTTTTTTTCCTTAGTACATACAGAGCCGGTGTTTTGCTGGAATCAAACTCTCTATTCTTTGAGATGAAGGTATTATTTGTTTGCCTCTCACTCTCTCCAGACCTTAATGATAGCTTTTGTTGTCATTGGGATATATTGAGTATGTGTGGTCGTGCTTGCTGCTTAAATTTTTTTCCCTTCTTGCACTTGGAATACGATATAATGCCACTACTAAGGAGATTCCCACTTTCTTCTGTACTTGTGCTTGCAGGATAAAATGTGGACAAGTTTGTTCTTTATTCTGTTTGATGCCTGATGGACAATAGGCCAAGGAATTGCTAATACAAATAAGATCTTTACAAGATAACTCGAGAAAAAGATCTTTAGATAAATGGCATTCTCGGTGTACTAGACTCCCGCATTTGCGTAGGGTCCCGGGCGTTTGCATAGGGTCTCGGGAGGGTCTGGATCGCTTCGCGATCTGATATACACAGTTTTACCCTACATTTTATGCAAGAGACTGCTTCTGCGTCTCGAACCCGTAAACTCAAGACCACAAAACAGCAACGTTATCAGTTGCTCTATGACCCGTCTACCATCTTAACACCAGAGATTGGACATAAAGGCTTAGAGGACTAACATAATCCATCTTTCTTTTGTTCTATCTTTATATTCTTATTTATCTTGCCAATATTTTAGAAATACGCGGTCAATTACCAAATTCTAATGAAGGTTATTTTCTAAATCTTGTCATATCTATAGTGTATCTTCTCATAGTTATCGCAGAAATGCTGTCAACTGTTTTATCCTGTATGATATATATAAGAAAGAATTTTGTCTTGTAGAGGTAGATATGGTGAATTTAAAATGCATGCCCAAAAAATTAAGCATTGTTAGACCAACACTTTTCCTTAATTGATTGAATTTCTGTTGAGAATATTGACCCACATCAGGTACTTTGAGATAAAATATATAGGTTATATAAGGATGAATACCACCATCTATTGACATAAGGTTTTAAGTGGATATGAGCATCAACTAATATAAGCCCAATTTTTCAACATAGTATCAGAGCCAGTTTAAAATGTGGACTCACACCTTGGTTGACCCATGATTGGCCATTTACTGTCTCCCATCACCCAAGTCCAGATGTTCATACCTGGCTTGTGGTTGAGGGCGGGTTCTAAGGCGCGTATGTATGTCAAGCCGCGTTGCCACGTAAAGGCGGGTGTTGAGAATATTGTCCCACATCGGCCACTTTGAGATAAAATATATGGGTTATATGAGGATGATATACCACCACCCAGTGCCTTAAAATTTTGAATGGATATGAGCCTCAACTCATCTAAGCCCAAGTATTTAGCAATTTCATCTTACAAATTAAATATTTCTTCTTGATTGTCCTTTACAACTTTACATGTTTGCCTTAGCTCTTCAAGTCGTTACTTAGTTACTATGACCTTTTCTTTTTTAATAATTAGACTACATATTAATGTCATCATTGGTGACGAATACATCACCATAATATATTGAATAAACTAAATAAACCACTATTCAGAGTCAGAAAAGACACTGGAATACATGAAAATAAAACAACTATACCAAGTGCAATAACTTTGAGAAAATTGAACCAAAGACATATTGATTTTGAGACCTAAATTAGAGGGCTTGAACTACGTCTGATTGCGATTGGTTCCTTTCTTCTTAGCTTCACTGCTTGGAACGCTAAAGAAATAATGGAAATGTTAATCTGGTGCCATGCTATTTCATCATACATTGAACTATAAAAAAGGTAGGCCTGGAAATGAACCGAGTGATTCGGTATGTTCGGCTAGTTCGGCTTGAACTTAGCTCGAGCTTGGTTCGGTTAAAGGGTTAATGAACCGAGCTTGAACCACTTTTTTCTGTTCGAACTCGATAAGTGACACTGTTCGTTTAAGATATTCGGCTCGTTAATGTTGTTTGTGAGTTAAACGAACCTAATTTAAACAATTAAATATATTTGTTTGAATAAACGAGCAAGCTCGATTCGTTTGATAAGTTTAATAAACCGAGCTTGAACAACGTGGTGCTGAGCTCGTTTACCGCCCTGAAAAAAAGGTAATGAAAGTTCATATATATAAATTGTAGACCAGGTTTCTAATGTCCGTTTTTAATTGGAAGAATGCTTACGAAGTCAAAAGGGTTGTTTTGTTCTTGTAGGACTAGTAAATGACATTAAAATATGGTGTATCTATCATGACTCATTGCTGAAGATGAAGATTGGTGGGAGACATCTTTATTAGGTACCAGAGAGTGGACAGTAGCCTATAGACGAAAAGGAAAAGTTGATTTTTAATGAATTAAAAAAAAGGTAGCCTGATTCTGACAGGATATTATCCACGTGCTGATTTTCTTTTTTTTTTAATGATATATGAGAAAGTCAAATAGGATTTTCCTTGGTTTGTGGCAGATACTTTGTTCTACTTGCTCGACAGGACTGCAACTCTGGCGAATGAGGTTCTTGTTCACCGGCGATGTTGGGTTGGTCTTTTGAATGAAAAGGTGATTAGGATAGTAAATTATTATAATCCCAATACCGTAGCGATAGTTTTTGATATCGTTGGAAAATACTGAATACTATTGATTGATTGATAGATTTTCATTTCATCACTTCATCATCCAATATTAAGCAGGATTTAATAGGGTTGTAAATGAACCAAGTCGTTCGGTTGTTCGGCTCGTTTGGTTCTCGGATAAAAGGTTAATGAACAGAGCTTGAACACTCTTTTCTGTTCGAGCTCGGTAAGTGACACCGTTCGTTTAAGGTGTTCGGCTCGTTAATGTTGTTCGTTGAGTTAAACGAAGCAAGCTTGAACAAGTAAATATGTTCGTTTAAATAAACGAACAGGCTCGGCTCGTTCGCTAAGTTTAATGAACAGAGCTTGAACAACACAATGTTCGGCTCGTTCGGCTCGTTTACAGCCTTAAGCAGGAATGGCTCGAGGACAAGGGAGGAACAGCTGGTTAGATATTCCAAATTTTAACTCAGTAGAGATTTCGTCACCTTTAAGAAGCAGATCTGAACATGAATATTCGACATAATTGTCGACATGAATATAGAAATTAGCATCATATTGCCTAGGAAGTGTTCGTTGACTTGTTATTTATTTGTAAGCGACTCAAATTAACATATAAATATCTAACATTAAGTTAGAGTTCGTTGTACTTTATTCGCACGGTCGGTTGATCTGTAAAATTGTGTTATTTTTTCTGTTATAACTTTCATTTTCGTATTCTTCATATGCGATTTTTTCCAATATAAAGCTTTCCGAATTGGTAGTATGTAATTTGTCCATCTAATCACCTAAAATGCATACAATTTTGTTTAACCCATGAAACCATTTTCCAGTCCTCTGCTACCACAACAACCGCCCTACCCCCCCCCCCCCTCCCAAAAAATAAAACGCCGAAAGGCCACCCTTTCCCGGGCTAAGATCAGGAGAGCCAAAGATGAGGTAAAATATGAAACCTCCAATCACACGCTGCCACGTGTACAAATTGTTTTTTTTAAAAATTTTTTAACTATTCCTTTTTTTTACACATGACGACGCGTGATTGGATGTCTCATATTTTGCCTCACTTTTAACCTCTTCTAATCTGAACCGCCCTCCCCCGCCCTAAAAAAGAAAAAGAAAAGAAAAGATTTTTTTTCCATTTTTTTCACGGAAGTCTTTTTCAAATCTGTTCAGAAAGATTTTGGTGAGGTTAGTTAAAAAAATTGGGTGAGATCGATTAACATGTGACATATGTTAACTGACGTAAGATTCTAATGAAGTTAGTTCTAAAAATTTGGGTTAGATCGGTTAACATGTGACATATGTTAACCGACGTGAACGTCAATCATTTATTGTCACTTAAAAAGTGAACTTAGCTTAATAAGTGGCCTAGAGGAAGGTCTGTGGATTTGGAGGGAGTCACACTAACCCTAGGATCAAGAGATCTCGATCAAAATTTTTGTGGTGAATGTATGAGATAGCTAGGGGGTGTGATATGAATTTTTGGATAATTTGTTGATTGTTCAGAATTAGATTTTTGGTGGATAAGATAGAAGAGACAAATATTTGGACTTCGAATGCATTTCAGGGAATTTTACATTTTATTATTTTCCTAGGACTCGTCAGAAATAACTGACAAGGCTCACAGTTCAAAAGATGTTAGAGACAATATGACGATAGCAAAGCATAATAATGTACGTGCAATAATGCAGGATAAGGTTGGAGAATTTTAACGTCATCATTGACGAACTACAGCTGATAATTTAGCAGTTGTTTATATATTAATAAGATCAAAACAACATAATTTATAACACGTGTAATAATGTATCGCATAATTTGAACATCCATTTTTATTTTCTCTTTAAATCAATTGGATCAATTATTAAAGCGATAAATGGTCTTTTTTTTCCCTTTCCTTTTTTCTTTGCTCATGATTAAGTCTGAACAATGAAAATTTTAACTTGAAGGGAACTATGTTGTGAAGTCCTCTTGATTTGTAGAAAACATTGTGGCTTATCTTTTACCAGTGCGGTTTCTTTCCCCTCCTCGTCTAATAAATTTTAGTGGAGTTAAGAACACACTCTTTCTTAACTTTAAAGTATAATAGAACAAGATAAAATTGCCCCGCTTCTTATATTGTAAAATGATAGTTGATCGACAAAGTTTGACGCAATTTTTGTTATATAAGTCATTGGAAAACAACCTCTGCGTGTTTCTCACACATGGACGTGGTCGCGTACATCAAGAGACTTGGAAAACAACCTCCATATCTTGTCATAGATAGAAGACTCTAAATCAAAGAGGTAATGTTGTTGTTTAATAAATTCTAAGGTCCATGCGAAAGGACAACACTCTACTATGTCAATTCATAAGTTCGATAGATGTTATGTAAGTTCGTCAAATAATGTGTAAGTTTTCTTAGAACCATAAGTTATACTAAAGTATATTTAAGTTTTCAAAAGGGACAAAAGAATTCCTCTCCTCATGTAGCAACATTTTGCCCTATCAAAAGTCTTGTGCCTTATTTTCAGCTTAAAAATTGGAGTTTTGGAGCCAGGAGCTAGCAGGGATTGGGTATTTTTTGCAAATTTAAAACATCTAGATGTTACTCTTCTTTTTTTTTTTTTTTTTTTTTCG
>AP025059.1:1342791-1606555 GCA_036186865.1 Eustoma russellianum | reverse complement strand
TTTTTTTTTTTTTTTTTTTTTTTTCGAGTTTTTTGAATGGCTTTATACATCGTTGCTTGCAGGAACACTGCCAATTTAGTATAAAAGTTTGATCCGACTTAATATCTAGAATAATTGGCTTTTGATAACATTATCCAACGTTATGGAGTCTTTTTTATCATGTAACACTTGTCTGTTACATTCACAATATGCAATTTTCTTATTAAAAATCACATGACATAATTTCATATAATTAAGTTCACATCTTTCCAACGTCCCTCCTCACACCCTAACCACTCCTTTTTATTATTATTATTATTTTGTTTGGTCCCTTTTCTCCTTCTCTCTCTAGATGGACAAAGTCTTGAGTTAGTCCTAATCAGTTAATTGTTTAATAAAAAGGGATGGGCTCATAAATTAATACGAATTGATAAGGCGGTATGTTAGGTATACTTACACGTGTTACATGACGATTGACTTGGAATGTCTGTCCAAACATATGGGTACTTAAACTCCACCACTCATATATATAACTTGGAGCACAAGGTGAAATCCCTCACCCTGGATCCCCCGCCGCACCAGTTCTAAGGAGCATGTGTAGAAGATGCAAATCAGTAGTCCATCGTCCTCCTATATTATATGAGATCTTACGCACTGATCCATACAAGGTGTCCTCTTGCAAACTAAGCCTTCGGCGTAGCACCAGAAGAACACCCACACTGTGCGCGTCCCTAGAATCGAACTTTTGACCTCTTAAAACAAATTTTAACCCGATTGCCAACTGGACTATACCCTGAGAGTCCACTCATATATAAATGGGTGCATATGTGGTTGCCTCATTTTGGTTAGGCATTTTGGCTGATACCCGTTTGTATTTACCTCGTTGTAGCTATCATAGAATGGACTTAGTCGCTGCCTAGAAGAGGTATTGAATTATATTAAATGTGTTTCATTTGGTAGTGTATTAAGATGAGACGAGGACCATTTTTTTCAGGACCATTTCTTTCCTCCATGGAGGTGTGTATGTTGCGGGTAGGAGATGTTAAACGAATCGAATACTTCGCGAACTTTTTTAAATTTTACTTAAACGAGTCGAGTTCAAACAACAAATTATATTTGTTTATCAAACTGTTTGTGAACTGTTTGACTCGTTTAAAGAGTTATAGTGTTTTCGATACGAATTCGAACAAATTATAAAGCTCGTCACAGCAAACGATTCTAGTCGAACATTTTGTTTGACTAAACGAATCAAAATTCGAAAACATAATATTCGGCACGGCTCGGTTAGTTAACCCCCTAATTGCGTGTAGCTTAATTTTGAAAGAAGATATACACAATTTTGATTGTTATGTACGTTTTGAACGAAGATATATGACGATTTTGATGAATTACATAATAAATAAGGAAAATTACTCATCGTTACATATTGTGGAGATAATGTTGTTTCTATCTTAATATTAAATTAGTAATTGCCCATACTATTAAGTGACCTTTTCTTAGAAAGAAAAAACCTTAGTTCTTCACAAGTTAGATCCCTGCCAGGGGGCATTTAACTCAATTTGCAAGTTAAATCACAAAATTTAATGAAATGACTAACATAGAAATGACCAACATATTATATGTTAATTTTATAAACTAATAAGACGGAGTATTTTTCTCTCTCTTCATAATATACAGCGCCTATATTTTCTTATTAAATAGATAGAAAATTTGCATGATGAACCTACTCATCTGACAAGATAAGAAGCTTGTTCCACCCGAACACTCATATAATTTATGAGACAATAATTGATTAGATGGGCCATCTTGAGCCGACGTGATCCGTTATGGAAGTTTGTCAATCTTGTCTAGGCTCAATCGAGTCAGTTGTGTGAGGTATGAGTCGGATTCTCTCACTACAAAAAAAAAAAAAAGGTAAAGGATAACTATGTGATGGGATAGGATCACCTCACCGCAAGGGATTACAGTGACGCGTGACCGCGCGACACGTGACAGCAAGGGGTGGTGACTGGTGAGGTTAGATGATGGCGACCCTCATCTAGCCTCACCACCCCCGTTGCTGCCACGTGTCGCGTGGTCACAAAGGGATGAGGAAAGTTGTGGTTCGGAGATCTCAACCCCCTATGTGACACGAATTCAACAGAAGAATTTGTGAAGTCGGATGAGAGAGTGGCCTGAAAAAAGTATACGCGGCTAGTTGAAAATTGTAAGCGGTGAAGACGGTGACAAGATCTCACCTGATTTCATCTATTTGATTTGGTAAATTTAAAATTTTATGATATATAGAAGAAAATGACTTGTAATTTTAAGATGAAAAATTAAATAATGCTACAATCATTAATAGAACAAGAGTAAGTGAATAAAAGAAAAATCGTATCTTGTAGTGTAAAAAGCAGTCACTCTATTTTAAAAACATTGTCCTATTTTGAGTTATGAGCAATTTAAACTAAAATAATATTTTTGGAGTGAAGATAAATAATAGCATAATTAAATTGTTGTTAAAGGAACCTTCTCCTATTAATAATGGACCCGACAGATTTGCCGTTCTTTCTATTATAAAAATTTTGGATTCAAGAAGGGATTGCATAATCAATTGGTCGATACGTGGATTGATAATCAGTTATCAACAATTTAAAATAAAGAAATCAACTCTTTTTAAGCTAATTCATCCAACATGACTTACATACTAGTGATTTAGTGTACTGTATTGGACAAATATAACTAGGAATACTTGAAAAAGAAATATGTAATTAGTAAGTACAATATTAATTCATACATAATTATGAAATCATATCTTAATTCCAGTAGGTTTTATGACTTAAGTTTCAAAGTACGATCCTTCCACTTAAGTTAGTGGAAGGATCGTTCATGTTTGTAGGATTTTACTAAATACACCGTGTTTTTGGTCTTAATTTTAGCTATAAAAACAGAGGGTCAGTAGGTTAATGGATTAATGGTACGGGTTGATCGACACGCAATTTTCATTATAGATAATCGGAAAACAACCTGTATATTTCTAACACATGGGTATGGTTGCGTACATCCGATCTCCCATATCCTATCATAGGCAGGAGCTTCTAAGACAATAAGGTAATATTGTTGTTGTTATTGTTGAGTTGGATTTTAAAACAATGTGATAATCAAACTACATACTAAATAGGGATGAGCCTTCTTATATACACAGTTTATGATCACTGGTTTTATCCCTTGGGTTATTGAACTGGACAAACAGCAATTTGTCACATGACACCTAACTTGGCATTATTGTTAGACATAACAATTCTCTTAACTCGTCGAGGACTTTAATTCTATCTAAACAATCACATGTTTCAAATACACGTTGCAAACTTGTCCACTAGCACCCAAAAGCTTGCTTACCTAATCCATATACTATGATGTCACACATATTCGTTATGGATCATTTACCCTATGATATTATGACTTCACTTATATGTTCATACTACAAAAGTTAACTGTTGAAACTTTTGGTTACATGAGATGAGACACATGTTCACTCAAAACCTTAAGTCAATGGATGATGGTACCTCATCCTCATATGACACATGCATTTTATCTCAAAGTGTCCGATGTGAGATAATATTCTCAATGCCCGTCCTCACGTGGCAACGTGACTTGACATACACACGCGCCTTAGAACCCGCCCTTAATCACAAACCACAAACCAGACATGAACTTCTGGACATAGGTGAGAGGAGACAATAAATGGTCAATCATGGACCAGGATAGGTGTGAGTCCACATTTTTAAACTGGCTCTGATACCATGTTAAAACTTGAGTTTATATAAGGTGAGACTCATATCTACTCAAAACCTTAATGCAATGGGTGATGATACTTCATCCTCATATAACGCATGTATTTTATGTCAAAGTATCCGATTTTGGACAATATTCTCAGCATTAACATATATAATACATTTGAATTGCTCTGACATATAAGGTTAAAAAGCATAGAAGATTCCCAGTTGATATGCATACATATGGATGAGAAAACTTGGGAGCACAAGAATAGTGTATTAGCACTAAGCAAAATACGTTAGAAGCACCTTTTCCTTATATTGAGTTATTGTTTTTATCGTTAATCATTTGTTGTATTTTGAAGGGATTTGAAGCTTAAATCTTGATAAATTGGTGCCTCAATCTACTCGCAAAATAATGCGAAAAGAAATCTGCAATTTCAACATGAAGTAGGTGAAACCCCTCCATCAATTGTTCTCCCATTCTATATGGGGTTGATCGAAACAGTTATGTAATTCTCATTATGGATTATCGAAAAAAAAACAACCTCAGTGTCTTTTTAACACTTATGTATTGATGTATATATCCGACTCTCTCATATCTTGTTATAAACAGAAACCTCTAAGACGATAGAGTAATGTTGTTGTTGTACATGGGTTGGGAAACAAAGCGTAAAGTTTTGGAATATATGCGAAGCTGTTTCTATTGTCTTGTGCATATGTTGTGTAATGCTTTGTGAAGGAATTAACTGATTATCCTACTTTCTGACGTTGGCACGGAAAAATAAATAAATAGTAAAATAGTGTAAGCCGTTGGATTTTCGTTACAAATGAAAGGGCAGCAACAACGACCTTCGATTTCAATATACGGATTTTCTCTTAGATAAATCGTATCTTTCTTTGTTCTCCGACTGGGAGTTTTTTTTTTTGTTTTTTTGTCTCATCATTACATTATTTCCCTAGTCGTATTTATTTTATCAGTCAACATAAACTAACAAAAGATTTAAAGTAATTCTTTTTAGAAAAAGCACCCAACTCTCTCGCCTGCAGAATGATGAACTAAAGCGGCAGCAATTTAAACCCTTAATGAATTCGTTAGAAGTACAGATTATTCTTTTTAATTTTTTATTTCCATATGTCAAGATCGTTACACGCTTAAATAATACAAGGGACGTTAGAAGTACGGGTCAATTTTTATTATTTTATTTCCATATGTCCGGGACGTTTTACGCTTAAATAATATAGTGTACACAGTGCGAGTATTATTGGGTAATTGCAAAGAACATGACATGATTACTCGCCGGTTTTGTTAGTCAAAGACTGTTTATCTGATATCCGATTATTAAGAGAGGATTGCTTTGTATGACACATTACAACAACATATATCCGATTATTAAGGGTGACACATTACAACAACAGATATCCAATTATTAAAGAAGGATTGCTCTGCATGACACGTTATGGTTGGAAATTATATGCACCCAATTACCAAAAGAAATGACCATCGTATTTGTGATTCTACAACTGAGATTCTGTTGGGGTTGTGAAACAGCGGAAACAACCACGACGATTGTTAATAAGAATGCACAATTACGTTATTGCAATACAAATGTAATGAACAATAACAAAAGAAAACAATAAACGAATGACACACGATTTTTATGCGGGATAACCCTCAAAGGGAAGAAAGACCTACGACGGCGGCAAGCCAAGAAATTCACTATCGATCAATTGAGATTTCAGCTACATCAAATCAGCGTTTAACAGGGGATTTTATAAGGTAAAAAGGATCAACATGATTTATAGAGTTTTCCTTTTACATTGCTACATTACTATGAATAGAATTCTATCAGATATTCCTTACAAAAGATAATTATGGAGAGTTTGATTTATAGCAGGACTCTCTTCAATCAAATCTCCAATCAAGAAATATTCCATCCCGTAAACTTCTGTTGCACTGTCGAGCTGAGATGAATGCTCTGCTGTTCAGCTTTGCTCGGCATTGTTGCTGTCCAGCTCGGCAATATTCAGCTCTGCACCATCCAGCTCAGCTCAACAGTAGTTCACTTCTCCAATATCTATCCATGTTAGCTTAAGTTCATCTCAGCAGTTCGGCTCGGGTGATCACTTCAGTTCCACCAAACTTAACAGATTCTAACATCCAAACTCTACCATTACAACTCTATTACCTCTATTATCGGAACTCTATCATCGGAATTCTAGTACCGAAATTCTGGACATAAAAAAGTAGTAGTAGTTTTTGAAAGTATAACAGGGCTTTCTCTTTTAAGGAAGTATGTGTTTTAGAGTCTACCACTAATATTCATGTTATAAAGCAGAAACGGTAATTTTGAAAGCTGTGTTGAAAGTATTTTCAGGCCATAATTTGTAGTCGAAGTAATTATCCCAAGTATTAAATGGAAACAAGTAATAAATCAAAAAAGTACAATTAAAAAGTGAAGATATTTTAATGAAATAATCTATTAAATAATCTATCCATAATAATTAATGCTCCCAAGTTAAATAACAAACTGAAATGAATGAAGTATATGAACTAAAAATCTGTTAGCTACTTTAACGGTGTTTAGAAAAGTTTACAGAGGTCTATTTGAGTTTGAGTTTAGGTTTTGGGTGTTTTATCCTTGGTTAAGGCGAGGCAGGGGAGAGTATTGGGATCTCCTCATTCCCAACTTTCCTTGAGTTTACAGCCCTATCTTTGACCAAACAAAATTGAAGATTTCTGTTCTGAGTTTCATTTAACCACATGAGGACTTGCTATAATTCAAAAAGGACGTTTACAGTGTAATAGACTCCCGCGTTATCATAGAGTTCAGAGAAGGGCGGATCGTTTTGCGATATGATGTACGCAGTTTTACCCTATACTTTTTTTAAGAGGCTGTTTCCGCAGCTCGAACCTGTAACTATAAGATCACAAAACAGTAACTTTAATAATTGTTCCAAACTCACGCACACTTTCTATAATTCAGTTTTTACGTAATTCACCCCACCGATAAACTGAATTGGTTTGCGATTAGTTCCCGTAATCTAGTTTTTATACAACACCAATTCAATTTAAATAGATAGATGTTGGCATTTAGGTTTACTGTGTCCTGAAAACAACCTAAGATGCTATCGTCTTGGTGTTTCTTTATCTTTTTTTCATTTTTTTACCTTAAAAGAATTTCAATGATAGTACTCCAAAATGACCAACTATCATAGTTGTTTGTTTAAAATTGACGAGCATGAAATATAAAAATAAAACAAAAATTGGAATATAAACATTGCTTGAACAAAAGATAACAGGATTTTCCTCAGGGCTAAGGACCTTTTCTCTTAAGCAATTTGGGGTGTAAAAATTCATGTCATGCTAACGACATAGTTGGTACATATGTTTGTTGGATTTTAAAATCTGATCATATGGGATTTATTCAGACGTCTTTATATAATTGCGTTTCCAGTTCTAAACAAGTGGGCATAAGTTGTTTTTGCCACATGGCAAATCTTAGTTCACGTTAGTCTTGGCTTTAATATAATCACTTATAACTGATGTGCTGTGATTAAAGAACACATGTTTAAAGACATGCAACATGCTCATCCGTGGATGGAACAAAAAATGTAGATAGCCTAATACCTAAAAGTCTCCGAACTTATACTTTAACGTATAATGTAACAGATAATATTATATCATGTGTACCTGCCATGTGTTTCAAAAGCAGGCATGAACATAGCAAGAGTTACAAATTGTGTTACTTAATAATCAGTTGAGATATCTTTAGGTCTTTGATGGTGTACATACTCTTGGCAAATCTTTATGTAACGGTTTTTTTTGTCTTATTATTTGATGAGCAATAAAATTTATTTGACTGCTTATTGAAAATATATAATATTTGCTAATGAGATTTCATACGCGGCGTCTTTCGATTAGAGGCTCCCGTCTATAGCAGTGTATGAATGTCAGATGTATATAATCATACACATATCTTAGAAACACACAGAGGTTGTTTCTCGATGACTCACAATAAAAATTGCGTCAAACTGTGCTGATCAACTACTTCACAATATAATAAGCGCATCCAATTTAATGAGTCAATATGCTTTATTCGATCATTTTATGAAGTTAAAAAATCAATGCATCTTTGAATCTATTGAAAATGGAAACATTAAATGAGATAACATTAATGACCCTAATTTGCTCAAATGGCGTGGCAGCATTTAACTTTACAGATTTCGTCATTGTCAACCTAAAAATATTTAAACCAAGTTGACATGTAATAATTAAACTCATATTTATATATTACATTATTTTCTTTTATTTTCTAATATTATATATATATATATGTATATATATGTATATATATATATATTATGTATTAGAATGTCATTGTATAGTAACACGACAAACACCTGAAATTCACTTGTTTGCATGTAGGGAATTAATAAGATGATAATAAATTTTGAAGTTCGACAGAAAGTCTTCCTACAAAATTGAAACTGAAAATGTTCCTTGTCCTCACTCCATAGAATTATACAAAATTTAGGCCCCAGTTGCAATTATCTAATTGAGTTGATGTGAATTTGAAAACGACGACTTATTGATTACGAAATATAGAAAATTTATTACCAATAATAGTAACTTGAGCGGCAGAACCAATTCTAGACGAATTAAAAAAATTTCTTATAATGCACCCGAGTCATTTAATAAATCCACTTGTGCACATAACATTTATTTTGTACCGTTTTGGGTGCAGCAGTAAAAACTGTAATAATAATAATAATAATAATAATAATAATAATAATAATAATAATAATAATAATAATAATAATAATAATAATAATAATAATAATAATAATAATTTGGAAGCACATGCGGTATTTGTGTATGGCAGTCGAGGGACACATGCGAAGTTCAGAAGGCCGTTGTATAATGGCCGACGTTTCAATGAGGTAAGGGCACGTGGTTGAATACGTGCACTTTCTCCATCCAGAAGCCCTGCCTGGGGACCCTTATAGGGTAAGGCCTGCCTTTCCTAACTCACTTTTCTTCTTCCACCATTGGATTATCCCTGCCCTTACAATGCCGGACCACCACCTTTAAGGCTTTAACACCTCTCACATTATAACCGACACTAAATCACTTTATTTTTTCATGTACTAAACTATGGGTGACAAACATATTTGGTTCAGATTGACGATTTTTACAAAACAACCTTAACATGATATGTCAGGTTGTTAAGACAACATTATGTTAACACAAATTCGATTTTCGAGTTGAATGGGTTTGACAAATCGGATTGTCGCGTTCGCGGGTTTGGAAGGTTAGATTTGTCGGTGAGATGTCAATTTACAAGTTACTTTTGTGTTGATGAGTCAGATTCGTGTCTGATTTAGAAAGCTGACATGTTATATTCATGATTGATGGGTCGGATTTATGTCGATTTTGATATGTTTAGTAGGTCAAACAAGTCAACTTACAAGTTTGACCGGTTCGACATGATTCTGATCATTCGAATTTGCACAAGTCATATCTAAATTTGTAAAAAAAAAAACGCGTTTAGTTTATGTTAAGTTTAGCTTGTCGTATCAAAATTTTCAGTGTCAAACTATACAATTCTTTTAAAAAAAAACTATACAACTTTTTTCTTTAGAGATTTATAGTGAAGGAATCAAAGCATTTCATACATGTTAAATTTTTAAATAATAAAAATAACTATTTCTGCTAACTGTTGTCTTTTAACTAATATAAGATTAAAATGGCAATAAACTCTTACTTTTCAAGTCTAACCACTTTCATCAACAAACTAAGGTCGAACACAATCACAACCAAAAATAAAAAATAAAAACACCATATTTTAACATTGATAAACCAAAAATAATTATATGTTAGTCAATGACAATCAACGACAGAGTAATGTTCAAGAGGTTAACTCCTGCAGTTCGACACAAGTGAACCTCTCGGCCATATTGCACTTCAGCCATACTGTTCCCCCAAAGCATCCGGCTTTTATCAAGAGAATGTCCCAAGTGTTTCACCTCGGCATCAAGCTTCAGCCTCGGCCTTAGTTAGAAGGAGGTTCTCCCCATCACTTCAGTCGGACTCAACTTTGCACCTCGGCAAGGGAATAGAGTGCATCTATACGTCATCAATTGTGGGACCATCTGACAGAGGTGCAATTTAAAGAAAGAGTACACATCAGACTGTTCAACCTACGCACGTCAAGGTCACATCAGCAGACCTACTAGTCACATCAGCAGACCTACTAGTCATATATGCAGATCTACTGCGTCATAGCTTCGCCGCTCCAAGCAAAGGTCCCATCCGCTGTCAGAGGCCAGGGACGGAAGGAAATTAACAAAAGCAAGACAACGGACACACAGAAGGGGAGGGAAACATTTTTCATTTCTCCCTAAAGCAAACACACGAAAAGCTCTCCTCAGTCAAGAACTATGAGATCTTCATAACATTTACATACATAAATCATATCTCAGTGAGAATGGTCCAAACTGACTTGAGCGTCGGAGGGTTTTACCCAGGGTCACACCCCCGGGACCTCTGATTTCTGCTTCCTTGTGCAGGATTTTCAGGAAGTTATTCCAGTTTACATACTCAACTAAGCTAACGACGGTTATTTTGGATCATCTCTGATCCTTAGTGAATATCCGGTTTCATCAAACATGAAAAACCTCCCTCAAAACAAGAGAACAAAATATACAAGGTCCAAAGCCCACCAAAATCTCTACCACTAACGAAAGGTGATTTTTACAAATCAGCGTTAAAGACAACCATCTAAAACTAATTAAAAACACCATCCATTACAAGAAATGCTAATTAGAAAATATCACCAAATTACGATGGTCTACTTCGCGAATTTTCTTAAAAAATTCTATAACTCTAATTTCCAATCACATCATACGCGTCAAAGCCCAAAGTCTAACCAATCGTAGATCATTTATGTATCCAATCATCCACGTGATCAAGACTGCTCAAAGCTGAAAATTCATCCAAAAGTAAAAGTTTTAAAGCCTTTCTCTAGAAGAAGATAAAAGCGTACACAGTACAATGACACTCAAATCGTATGGAATCCCATCAGGAGAAGTCCTAAACCATTCTATAATAAGTAATTAACTTTTCCTTCAAGAAGAAGAAAACCAATCACTTTTTTTTTTCCTTTTTCAAAAGTTTTCTTTTCCTAATAACGATTCTAGACTTTCAGTATTAAGGTTGAACCTCAACCATTATTAATGGTTTCTGTATTAATGGTTTCTGTCACCCCCGGTCCCACAGGGTGTGTAGGGATATAAATCAGATTTCTAGGGTCTATTAGTAGGGACAGCATAAGGAGCCCATTGGCACCGAAGGAACAACCGACGGACTGGCCTGTCAGCCTATCAGGTCATTCAACGGGCCAATAGTGTGTGTAGGGATGTAAATCAGGTTCTAGGGCCCATTAGTAGAAGTTTGTTATAGCACAGGGACAACACAAGGAGCCTATTGGCACCGAAAGAACAACCGAGGGCTGATTTGTCAGCTTATCAGGTCATTCCACGGACTAATAGTGCTCCCACACTATATAGCTAGCTGAAGGAGGTTCAAATATTCTTGCATTCGGCAAAGTTCGAACCTCTGACGTTCCTTTCGAAACCCCTACCTAGAACCACTGGGATATGTCCTTCGAACATCTGACGTTTCTTTCGAGACCCCTACATAGAACCACTGAAATATGTCCTGAGTACAGTCTTTCAATATTAGGCTTCATATAGGAGTGAGACAACCCAACACATCTTCCTTGACTATGTGGAGGTAACTGTTATCCCATATATCGAATGACAAAAGTCAAAATTCTTCAATCTTGACATATTATCCTCCGCAAAGTCAACCGTGTCCACAAAATCCTTTTTGTGATGGCCATCTACCACATCAAGTTCTTCTTAAACATTATAAAGAAAAATGTCAAAATGACTTGAGCCATCTATCTTTTACCACAAGCAAATAAACACCACTAATAATCAAACCCAATAAATCTAACTCTCTAATACCATTTTGTTGAAAAAATCGACTAACAACAAAATCCAAATTATTTTCTATACTTGTGCGAGCCAATGAAAGCAATCAACAAACCAAGAACAAACACAACCACAACCAGAAAATAACGAGAACACCAAATTTTAACAGAGAAAACTTTCTTCAAGACGAGAGAGTAAAAACCACGAGGCTAAAGTCCACCAAAATCTCAACTAGTAATCAAAGATGAGACGAATCAATCTCAAAAACAACCAGCCATCTAAAAGTAATCAAAAACACCACCAGTTACAAAGAGTACAAAGTACTAACTGGAAAATATCATCAAATTACATCAGTCTGGTTTGTGAATTTTTTGGAAAAATCCATAGCTCTGATTTCCAATCACACTGCACAGATCAAAAAAAAAAAAAAAAAATGAAGAGTTGATAGTATATAGTAGTTGCAGCCGACTATTTCTCTGTATTTGGGAACTGTTACCGCTAATGATTTTTTTTTTCCCCTGTAAGTCAGCTTATTTTTCTGTTCGTTATAAGGATAGGCAATCTATATATATTTTGTTGAATATTTAACTGTCCATATTTTTATAAAAAAAATAAAAACTATCCATATTGAGCTATGGAATCTAAATAACCACGGGAGAAAAGGTGCTGTCAGTGATTGTGCATCACTAAATCAAAATCGTCCTACCCATTTTTAGCATTCATCCCGATAGGGAGGCAGGTAAACATCATGTAACACCTCTAGGGTGACTGAAGTTGGAATCTCGTAATTAGGACTTTCAACGAATCAAACAGTTCGCGAAATGTTCGAGTTCGGTTCGCATTCGTTCGTTAATGGTCGATAAACGAGCCAAATTCAAACAGCTATTCGGGTTCGCTTACTAAAATGAGCTGAACTATTAGTTAACTATTCGGCTTGTTTAAACAGTTAAAGGGTTATCGAACCGAACTCGAACCAATTTTAAAGTTTGTTAAGTTAAACGAACCGAGCCGAACAGTTCGTTTAGCCAAACGAATCGAATTCGAAATCTAGTATTCGGTTTGGCTCAATTCGTCAACACTCATACTCGTAATTAGTTATTACGAATTCGTAATTTAGAGTGTAATCTAACTTACTTAAAATCTTGTTTAGAATATCTAGATTTATGTTAAATTAAAGTTTGAAATATCAAAATATTAAAAACTGTTTTCAGATGATGTCTAAAATTACATGGGTTTAAAATGCTTATTTTACTGAGTTAGCTACTTATTTGTTGATACATATTTGGACAGAGACTGATAGCATGTATTCTTTTCAGAGAACGATGTGGTGCGATGGATTGATATGAACCTAGAAGGGACGTTTGGAAACGGGCAGGGAGAGGATAGCTGGATGTATGTCTTCCGCGAAGGGGTACACACGATATGGACACTAAGGAACAAACGTTTGTTTGTAGATGCTTTTAACCTACCGTTGAGGAACACCATAGCTCAAATGATCTATGAAAGAGCCAGGAATATTCGTCTTGCATGGGAGCCTGTTAACACAACTGATGTAACCTAGATACGTTGTTACTTACTTGGTTTAGTTGTTGGTAGTTTGTAAATGTTGATTTTTGGATGTTTGATATGAATAAAATGATCCCTTTCCAAAAAAAAAATCCCCTGTTATACTTTAATTTTTGGTACATAGTAATAGGAAACTCAATTACGTTATCTTGGCAAAGCTATGCTATGCAGAAGTATAGTCATCAATAGATAAAAAAAGAAAAATGCAGAATAATAAATAAAATATAAAGAGAAATAATAAAAAATACTACATACCAACATACAAAACATACAATAAATCTGAGATCTAGTGACATAAAACTCTCATGCAGTGATCTAAATCGGGGGAAAACCCTGTATAACGATATAACGAGGTCCATTCATTAATCTCACATAGTTATGGATGTTTTATTAAAATTTTGAGCAGGTAACACGTAACTAAACTTAAAAAATAAAAATAGTAATATAAAAATAACGGTATCTGTCACTAGTATAAAGTAGAGTAAGAACAAGGGGTGTTAATGAACCGAGCCGAGCCGAATACTAGGTTTTCAAATTCGGATTCGTTTAGCTAGACAAACTATTTGGCTCGGTTCGTTTAGCTAAACGAGCTTTAAAATTGCTTCAAGTTCGGCTTGATAATATTATAACTATTTAAACGAGCCGAATAGTTCGTGAACAGTTCAGCTCGTTTAACTAAACGAACCTAAATATGTATTCGAATTCGGCTCGTTTAAATAAAAGTAACAAACAAACTCGAACCGAATACGAATCGAAATCAAACAGTTGGCGAACTGATCGGTTCGCTTAACGCCCTTAGTAAGAACTAAGAAAGTGGCGACAAACTCTATACGAATAATATAATGCAACCACAAGGCACACATTTTTAATTACTAAAAAAATATGACCATTTAGACTCATGAAAGATTCTTCCAATATAAAATTGCAGCATGCCTCAATTAACCCGCACTCTCATTCGTCCTCCTCCCCCAATCTTTTTCTCTCTATATGCAATCATACATCTTTCCATGGATTCTTCATCTCTCATTTCTTGGTGCTTCCTTATCTTCTTAATCACCATCATCTTTTTTCTCCTCCTTATCTTCAACATCTTCTGTAGAAAACCAAAAACTTGGTGTAAGTGTGAAGTTTGTGACGCTTATATCACACGTAGTTGGTCAGCTGACTTCACTAATTTATGTGATTGGTACACACATCTTCTCCAAAAATCCCCAACTCAAACAATTCATGTCCATGTTCTTGAGAATATTATTACAGCAAATCCTTCAAACGTGGAGTACATATTAAAAAGCAAGTTCGAAAATTATCCAAAGGGTAAGCCTTTTTCGACGATTTTAGGTGATTTTCTTGGCCGGGGAATATTCAACGTGGACGGAGATTTATGGAAATTTCAAAGAAAAATGGCAAGACTTGAGCTAGGCCGACTTTCCATGAGATCATACGCTTTTGAAGTCGTGCAACATGAAATATTGCATCGGTTGATCCCTCTTTTATCTTCCCTTGAAGGCAATGTTGTGGACTTACAAGACATGTTTAGAAGGTTTTCTTTCGACTGTATATGTAGATTCTCATTTGGGTTGGACCCAAAATGTTTGGAAGTGTTAGAATCCGAGGTTTCCTTGTCGGAATTCGCCGCTTCTTTTGATTTAGCGTCGAAATTGTCGGCGGAAAGAGCTATGATGGCGTGCCCACTTACATGGAAGATCAAAAGGTTGCTTAATATAGGCAGTGAGAAGAAACTCAAAGAAGCAATAAATAATATTAATGTTCTTGCTGGAGAAGTCATAAGACAAAGAAGAAAATTAGGTTTTTCTAACAATAGCGACCTTTTATCGCGATTCATGGGGATCATTGATGATGAAAATTACCTAAGAGATATTGTTGTAAGTTTTCTTTTGGCAGGGCGTGACACTATAGCTTCTACTTTAACGAGTTTCTTTTGGCTTATGGCAAATAATCATGAGGTGGAGGCCAAGATTTTAGACGAGGCCAATGGACTAATCAAACCGGATGAAAACATCATGAATCATACTCAATTACGTGACTTGCACTATTTAGATGCAGCTGTATTTGAAAGCATGAGATTATATCCACCGGTACAGTTTGATTCTAAATTCTGTTCACAAGATGATATCTTGGCGGATGGAACGGTGGTTAAGAAGGGAACAAGGGTTACTTACCATCCATATGCTATGGGTAGGATGGAAAATATTTGGGGACAAGATTGCTTAGAATTCAAGCCGGAAAGATGGTTGAAAGATGGGGTCTTTTTTCAAGAAAACCCTTTTAAATACCCGGTGTTTCAAGCTGGGACTAGGATTTGTTTGGGAAAAGAAATCGCCCTAGTGGAGATCAAGAGTGTTGCAATTGCAACTTTGCAACGGTTTACTCTGGAGTTGGTTGAACCACATCCAACTCCCCGGTTTTCGCCTGGGTTAACCGCCACTTAT
This sequence comes from Eustoma russellianum, assembly GCA_036186865.1. NCBI lineage: Eukaryota > Viridiplantae > Streptophyta > Magnoliopsida > Gentianales > Gentianaceae > Eustoma > Eustoma russellianum. The sequence continues at coordinate 1,590,804 of AP025059.1, read as the reverse complement.
AGTGCCGGTTTACCAGTATTGGTCCGAAAAAGATGATATTTACCTTGTGAGGAGAAGAAAAATTAAGATGCAAGTATTACATATAAGTCAACAATTCACTTGATGTTCCAAAGGGGCAAGATCAAAGATGCACTAAATTATGGTCCAAATTCTTTTCGATGCACGAGGGAACCTTGTTCAAGTAGATAAAAGGTCGTTTTTCTCACAGTGCTTCTTGTTAAAAATCTCCCATTGTGTATGGTTGATTTTTTTTTTTTTCATCAGCTGATGATGGGAAATGAGAGCTCTAGTGATTGGTTTAGTTTATGTTTATATATATGTGTGTATTTCTTTTACGTGTTGGTTGAATATGTTAATCCACACAAATGTAACTCCCGAACTCGTACTTTATTTACACAGAAGTGCACATTTATATCGAAGCCAGGATATGCTCTGATACATGTTTAAGTTTGAAGAAAAGAGAACTTTCTACGTGTCTTTTCCGGTCATCATCCGAAAATATCTGGACAGATTGTCGAGCTAGTTACCTGGCCATGATTTGTGGGCAGATTTCCTAAACTAAATGATATGAATTGCATGATTCTAGTAGGAGCAAATTTTTTAAATTAGGCTATTGCAACATATGTGAATTAATGTGTGCGGTTATGTAGGACAAATACATGGAGTAATGTACCTATCTCCTAATAATGGTAATAGACATAAATTCTTCTCGAATGACAAGATCATTCTTTTTCATAAATTGCTTCAAGATTTTGTACCATGGTAATCCAAAAACTCCAAGCAATCAGTTCACCAAGTACACTAATTAATGCTTGTTTGATGCTCCTTTGTGTATTACACGAAATCTTGGTTGCAAGTTTGCTTTTCTTTGAAATGGGTGTACAGTGTCATAAACTACATTGCATTTTATGGATCGACAATGAAGATCCCGGTACACAAGGTTCTCGCGTTTGCACAGGATCGGTAAATGGGCTAGATCGTTTCGCGATCTGATGTACGCATTCTTACCCCACACTTTGTGTAAGATGCTGTTTCCGCGGTTCGAATCCGTGACCTCAATGTCGCAAAGTAACAACCTTACCAGAGCTCGCTATCTAATGCAAGTTATTGGACCATGTCTATATTAATATAAAGTTTAGTTGTTGAAATAACGTTCGCACATGAGACAACCCCTGCACCTGAAGGTGTTAGTACGTGTAACCACTTAGTGAAACAACGTTGGTACATGATACAACCTCTGCAGCTAAGAGTATCTCCAACCAGAAGGAACTAGGTATATTATATCTACGGTGAAGATATGATCCTTCGGGCAGATATTTTGTGCGGCGGAACTTCAGTACGACCAGGAATTTTATTGTGGTAATTGATCAACTAGTGCCCTAATAAAATAATGACAAATAAGTTTTATCTACATACAAGCAAGGAGTGATTGGTCAAAACATGGGACCCATAAATTTTCAACACATTTCATTGGTCAATATAGTTACTCATTGACCATTGGAAAATTTGTACATACCCGTGAAAATACGCATTTTTCCTTCGGGCAGATTATTAGAGAATGTGTGTGTGTATATATATTGCAGTAAATTGGGCTATACCCATGAGGTTTGCATCGCGGTCCAATTTCGTAAATGGATCCGATCTTGGGCTTTTCCCATTAAGACCTACTGTCCAATTTTGTAAAGATTATAAGGTTCTTGACTCCTGTCCATTTATTCTGAACGACAGCCCAAATTCAGTTTACATATTCCGTCGGATGTAATTATTTCGGCCAATAATATTAATAATAATAACAATAGCAGTTACAACAACAACAACAATAATATGTAAACTTTGTTTGATAAATTTTTTTCACTATTATTAACTGGATGTTAATTTGCATTCCACTATCATATCAAGTGATTTTTTTGGTACAGTTGATTTAAGATTCCCTTTACTCCACTATCAAAATTAATAACATAGAATTGGTATTCATGTGCCTTTACCTGCACTCATTATCAACATATAAAAGCAGCATAAAACTGCTCTTTACTTGAAGAAGTAACACAACAATACAGCAAGATGAAGTCGCCTGAAGCATATTGAAGCTGAAGCTTGTCAAGTCCAAGTAGTCCGTGTGTAACCAAACAGAAAGGTAAAAGGCTATCAGATCGCAAAGCGATCAGACCTATTTTCAAACCCTGCATAAACGCGAGAGCTTAGCGTATCAGGAATCTCTTTTCGAATCATGCATAAACGCAGGAGTTTAGTGTATCAAGAACGTCCGTTCGTGTATACATAAGTGAAGTATAGAGCAGCACCAACGTTCAGATAGAAAATTTTCATTGTTAAAGTATTTCCATGAATAAAAATTTCAATCTTCTTTCTTCGTCACTTGTTCTTTATTTGCTCTTTTGTTTCTCTTCTACTTCGGTTGAATTAATTCTACCTGGTGGAGCATAATTAACTGTGTTCCACGGACTCTTACATTATTTTTGCACAAATATGGTCAAGAAATCATCAATTTCATTCAAGAAATTAACAAAGATTAGACGATTTCAGTCTACAATTGCACCCCTGGAAATCTTTGTTCTTACATCCAAGTGAAAATCCTTCACTGATCCTAGTTTAGCCGCCTCTTAATGGCTTCAGCTATCGTTCTTAGGCAGATCCATAGAGTGGTTTTGATTTCTAAAACTAAACTTGTGTTCGTACAGCCACCGAAATAGCCTCTTGTACAAAGTGTAGAATAAGACTGTGTACATTAAATCGCGAAGTGATCCGGCCTCCCTTTGGACGCTGCACAAACACGGAGCATATTGCACCGGAAACCTCACGGAGAAATATTCAACTGGTGATATTTTCAGGCTTGCAAACATGATTGGAGGAATTGTAATCAGTTAAACGAGGCTCAAGATATTATAGATACGACTACTTAACCAGGCTGAAGATATTTTGGGTTGGCCAATTGGTAGTTCAGCTTTGCCAATTTTTCTATTGGAAAGTCATACGTATTGGCGGGTTAAAACGTGGGTTAATCTCATACCCTCTATGCATCGTAAGTCAGTTTTAGGTTGGGCCTTATTTTGATATGTGAATGCCAAATTCAAATTGGTGATTGGATCGTGTCAGAAGTTGATGGTAATACACACAATAAATAAAAAAACGTTTTCGGTGTACTATACTTCTGCGTTTACGCAGAATTCGAGAAGAAGCGATCTGATGTACTCAGTCATACACACAATACACAAACGCTACATTAGAAAAGAAAAAAAAATGGGCTTCCTTGAGCTCTAATTATGTCAATGAAAAACAGAATATGCTGAAGATACACAACTGTAATTTGACTTAGTCGAAGGCTCATGCCTAGATACACACGAGCATCAAAATGCTTTGATGAAAGCTTTACAAATGGTTCAAGCAAACAAAGGTCTCAATTATCAACAAGGAAACACCAACCAAGAATCAAGTAAATAAATAAATAAATAGTAATATATTATCACTCACCCAAAAAACCTTTACCTAAAAATATGACCTTATGCTTGCTAAAAAACGAAATAATCTCAACTCTATTTGCTATCATCGATAAGACCAGATCAGCTCCATATTTCATGTTTTAGCGATTTCATTTCAATTTTAGTAGTAACCAAAACTTTCAAGAAAGTGCTTGTACCATTTAGGCTGCTGGACAAAAATGGATTTGTAAGATGATCTTTGCTATTCTCTGTGTAAGATCAAAGACGTCATTGTAGCTCAAAATAAAAGAACTGCCAGGCTGTTTTGCTGGGTTGAGTATGGAAAGAATTTGTGTTCATTTAAATTGAGGAAGATTTCCGGTGTTGTTTTTTTATTTATAGGGTGTTTTTTTGACTAACAGAATTATTTTACCACTTGGGTGGTTATTGTTCATCTACAGTGAATTCTAACGTGTAAGGTAATGGTTAGTTACATGTTCAGCTCAGCTATGTACAGTAAAACTAAGTTACAATATTTACAAATATGGCGGGTCGGCCATAGTGTTGTCTTGTGCTTCACCTCGGCTCAGCACCTTTTACTTAACTTGTTGTCCGTCTTTGTTCTATGCTGTTCACCTCAGTTTGTCTTTAGCTCAGCACGACTATCCTTCATCCTTCACTCTTCTTCAGCTCAGTTCAACTGAAAGTTACCAGCATGTTGGTTGCTTAGATCAAATTGACTGACCTGAGTTTAGCTCGGCATTTCAGTTGAGCTCAGTTGGGACTGTTTCTACATGCTGATCTTTATTTAGCAAAGAATTCTTTTGGTACGATAAGTAAAAGAGTGGCCTTGTCCTCTTTATACCTGAATCAAATGAGACGTCTTGCTGTAAACAAGTACAGCTCATTCCCCCCCCCCCCCCCCCCCCCCCCCCCCAATCAAAAAGTAAAATGTTTATCTGTTTAGAAGTTCCTTCGTAGAGCTGCATTTTCCTTTTCAAATGTACATGCAAGAATGTTGGTACACATCCCGCATCCAGCACTAGCAACTACAAATGTAACCTGTTGAAACTTAGGTTTACATGAGGTTCGTATCCACTAAAAACCTTAAGGCAATGGGTAGTGGTATATCATCCTTATATAACTCATGTGTTTTATCTCAAATTGTCCGATGTAGGACAATATTCTCAACACCCGCCCTCACATGGCAACATGGCTTGACATACATACGCGCTTTAAACCCGCTCTCAATCACAAACCACAAGCCAACCTATGGACTTGGGTGAGTCAACCTCATATGACTCATATATTTTATCTCAAATTGTCTTATGTGGGATAATATTCTCAACACCCGTCCTCATGTGGCAACGTGTCTTGACATACACACGCGCCTAAAAACATGCCCTCAATCACAAACCACAAGCCAACTTATAGATGTGGGATAATATTCTCAACACCCGCCCTCACGTGGCAATGTGGCTTAACATACGCACGTGCCTAAAAACCCGTCCTCAATCACAATCCACAAGCCAACTTATAGACTTGGATGAGGGGAGATAATAAATGGTCAATCATGAGTCAGGGAAGGTGTGCGTCCACATTTTAAACTATTCTCAACACCCGTCCTCACGTGGCAACGTGTCTTGACATACACACACGCCTAAAAACCCGCCCTCAATCACAAACCACAAGCCAACTTATAGATTTGGGATAATATTCTCAACACCCGTCCTCACGTGACAACGTGGCTTGACATACGCACGTGCCTAAAAACCTGTCATCAATCACAAACCACAAGCCAACTTATAGACTTGGATTAGTGGAGACAATAAATGGTCAATCATGAGCCAGGGAAGGTGTGCGTCCATATTTTAAACTGGCTCTGATACCATGTTTAAACTTGGGCTTACATGAGTTGAGGCACATATCCACTCAAAATCTTAAGACAATAGATGATATTACCTCATCCTCATATAACCCATGTATTTTATTTCAAGTTGTCCGATGTGGGACAATATTCTCAACAGAAACACACTACCACCACCACCACCACCCACCCCCACCCCCCACCCAAAAAAAAAGAAAAGAAAAAACCTCCCCATGCTACCACTATATAAAGCCATGTGTATTCAGTATTCAACCACTTGAAAATTGACAAATGCAAAAGATTAGTGAAGAGTGTTGAGTGTGTCTCTTGAATAAAGTTATGATCAAGGAGATGTCTTCCAAGTGCTTATTGTTTATCTTCTCTTCTCTTTGCCTGTTGCATGTCATTGCCCAGGGTTCCAACGATGATCAAAGAAAGGTATTAAGTTTCTTGCCAAATATGCGTGATACGTTGCATCAACGCCTTTCCTTTTTCTTTTTTCTCGCAGTGATGAATTGATTGGTGTTTGTAATTTTAATATATATTTTTGCAGATATACATTGTGTACATGGGAGAATTGCCTGAAGTTATGACCAACTTAATAGAGGACCAGAACAAACTTCTTGTGGAGGCGATTGGAGAGTAATCACCATGGCTAACTTTGTCATTCTACCATGCAAATAAGAGAACTGATACGAAATAAACAAGGAATATTTTTTGTGACTAATGTGTATGCATAAATTTCAGTGAAAAAATGGCTAGGCAAGCAAAGGTATATAGCTACAGTCGAAGCTTCAATGGCTTTGCGGCAAGACTATTGCCCCATGAAGCAGATTGGCTCTCACGTAAGTGGACAGATACTTCATTAATCCTTATTGTCATTTTTGTTACTCCATTCTCTTTTTTATTTAGTTTTTCTTTTGTCTTTGGTGTTTCCTCACAAACACACCAACACACCATATCACTATTAATGTATCATTTATGAAGGCACATATAGAACCGGGGTCTCACTAAAATCAAACTCTCTATCATTTGGGATGGAATTACCTCACTCTCACCCTACTCAAATCCTAGCGATAGTTTTTGATGTCGTTAGATATACTATGTATGTATTGTTGTTGCTGTTGTATGTTGTTAAACTCACGGGTGCATCTTTTTTTTTTTGGAATTATCTGACTCTCACCCTACTCAAACCCTAGCGATAGTTTTTGATGTCGTTAGGATATACTCTGTATGTGTTGTTGTTGCTGTTGTATGTTGTTAAACTCACGGGTGCATCTTTTTTTTGGAATTATCTGACTCTCACCCTACTCAAACCCTAGCGATAGTTTTTGATGTCGTTAGGATATACTCTGTATGTGTTGTTGTTGCTGTTGTATGTTGTTAAACTCACAGGTGCATCTTTTTTTTGGAATTACTTGACTCTCACCCTACTCAAACTCTAGCGATAGTTTTTACTGTCGTTGAGATATATTGGGTGTGTGTTGTTATTGCTGTTGTATGTTGTTAAACTCACGGGTGCATCTTTTTTTTCTTCTTTTTTTATGTGTAGAGAATGAGAACGTTGTATCAGTGTTCCCCAGTACGAGAATGCACCTTCATACGACAAGATCATGGGATTTTCTTGGAATGCCTTTGACAGTTGAAAGAAATGAAACAGGAGAAAGCGACATCATAGTTGGCTTACTTGACTCAGGTCAATAAAACAAACGAACCCCTCCCAGAATGGATTTAGCGTTAGAAATTATATATGCATTAATTAAGTTAATTTAAGGGCTTCTTGTCTAATATTTGTAGGAATATATGTCCCCTCAAAAAGTTTCAGCGATGCTGGATATGGGCCTCCACCTCCGAAATGGAAAGGCACATGCCAAAAGGGAAAAAATTTCACGGGATGCAACAAGTTAGTCCTTCTTTCTGGATTAACTACGACAAAATGTGTGACAATTTGACCTTTATTGATAATTGTCTAAAAAAGTATTTATGTGCAACTGCAACTCATTTGTGTGTATCACAAGCCTCCATATTTAGACTAAAGTTTTATTTTTCATATCAGGGTAACTAAGTAATTATGTTTTAGTCAATACATATGGAGAACTTGATTATCATATATATATATATATATATATATATATATATATATATATATATATATATATATATATATATATATGTGTGTGTGTGTGTGTGTGTGTGTGTGTGTTAAAAAAATTGGAGAGTGAAATCGAACTCGAAATCCGAGAATGGGATTAATGATATATATATATATATCATTAATAACATATACATAATAAAACAAAATGATTCACTAAATTGGTTGTTATATTGTGAAGTAGCAGTTGATCGACACAGCTTGACGCTCATTATGGATCATTGGGAAACAATCTCTATGTGTTTCTAACGCATGAGTATGGTTGCGTATACCCGACCCCTCTATACCCCGCCGTAGACGGGAGCATCTAAGTCAATGGGGTAATGTTGTTGTTGTATATACATAATAAGAAGAAAATGGAGTAATCATCCTGGGACACACTTAGATTTTAGTATAAAATATGACCCATAGGATAGTTCAATTGGTACTCGATCGGGTTGGGATTTGCTCCAAGGGGTCAAGAGTTCGAATCCATGGACATCCACAGTGTGAGTGTTCCACTGCTGTTAGGCCAAAGGCCTGGTTTGCGAGGGACACGTTACTGCGTAAATCTTCACCCAACTTAAGAGTTCATCTCATCCTCCACAATTCTCCTTGGGGCTGGGGCGGTGAAAGCCCAAAGGTCAGAGTATGGCCTTTTGCTCCAAGATTTTAGTATAGAGTATTTGTTATTAGTTAATAAATGACGGCCAAAGTTGAGAATTATTGTAAGTGTAGTATAACAGAAACAAAACTATTTTGAACAGCAAGGTCATCGGTGCTCGCTATTTTGAGATAGACAGTGTTCTGGGAGAGGGATCTCCGGCAGATTTTGAGGGGCATGGGACACATACAGCCTCCACGGTAGCTGGTGTTCCGGTGGAGCATGCAAGCCTGTATGGTATTGCCGAAGGCACTGCACGGGGAGGGGCACCGCAAGCACGCATAGCTATGTATAAAGTATGTTCATTTGGTTGCTCGAGTCCGGATGTTTTAGCAGGGTTTGATGCTGCCATAGCGGATGGGGTTGACATTATCTCAGTCTCACTTGGAGGAAGTGGTCCAACCGAATACTTCAAGGATGTTATAGCCATTGGGAGCTTCCATGCTGTGAAGAAAGGAATTTTTGTGTCCGCTTCTGGAGGAAATGGAGGGCCTTTTTTTTCAAGAGTGAACAATCTTGCTCCTTGGATATTAACTGTGGCTGCTAGTGCGATAGATAGGGTGATTAATACCCCTGTGGAATTGGGCAATGGAAAAAAATTTAATGTAAGACCTCCTTCTCCTCCAGCTTGTTTCTTCACTTTACTTGGTGGAATGGATTCGTCAACATGTTTATTGTTAGATCACACAAACTAAAAAATCTATCAGCTCACATGTTGGCAGAAAAGTCCCATCAGTATTTCACATGGTCCAACCCCTGTTCCTCTTCTTCTTTCAAGATTTACGTATAACTTGAGTCCCAGCCCATCAAACAGTTGTTTTATCATGCTCAGATGATCATATATGCATGTTGTTTCCCCTTCCACTATATGATGTATCGACTGAAGTGATTCAAACATCATGCATGTTACATCACCATTTGAAAATTTGTCTTGTGAAAGTCTTTGAGGCACCTGGGCCATTACCCTGGGACAAATAAGTAGAATCTTTTGTCACTTACGATAATTACTTCCACGCAGGTAAAGAACATAAGTATGAAACTTTTCTAACCAATTTTGACATTTATAGTTAATATTGTATTGATTGATGGCATACTGCAGGGGACTGCTATCAACTTCAATGAGACGAAGGGCATGCAGCCTTTGATGAATGGAGATATAGATATATGCCTATTTGGGAGCGACAAGGAGAAGAAAGCGCGAGGGAAAATCGTGTTTTGCAAGGGAGGTTACGAAAAATGTAATATAGAAAAATTAGGAGGTAGAGGAATTATTGACAGCGGGGATTTATATCTGGACACACCTCTACTTACCTGTGAGGCGGCTGCTAGCGTCAGCAGAGACAATGGGAAGGAAATTGAGACATATATCAATTCCACAGGGTAACCAGTACCTTCTCTACCAACCAGATTTTTGTATTATTGCCAATAGTAGTCGGAAGTTCCATTTCCAATCGAGTCAATGATACATTGTTCCTTGATTTTGGAATATGATAGAATACATCAAAATGACTCACTAAAATGGCTACGCTTCTTATATTGTGAAGTATCAGTTGATCGGTACAGTTTGATGCATTATTATAGGTCATCGAAAAACAGTCTCTATGTGTTTCTAACACATGGGCATGGTTGCTTACATCCGACCCTCCTATACCATGCCATAGACGGGACCCTCTAAGGCAATAGTGAAATGTTGTTGTTGTTGATGACAGAAATTGATGTTTGGTTGCTTGGACTTTAAATATAGGAGTCCCGTGGCCAAAATATACAAGTCAAGAATTGAATGGACTGAAAAAGCACCATGGGTTGCAAGTTTTTCATCCAGAGGACCAGACATTATATCCAAGAAAATTCTAAAGGTACCAAGTTCACTATTCGTCTTCTTCCATCAATGGCCTAGTCTCTTTTGTGATGATTACTTCTTACCAGTAACCTTGGAACTAACCATCAGTTGAAAATTCCAACAGCCTGACCTTGCTGCACCAGGAGATGCCATCTTAGCTGCTTTTTCAGAGTTATCCACACTCGGTAAAGTTATCAGTGAATATGCTAACGACACACGGAGAGTGGAGTATGTCATACTGTCAGGAACCTCCATGGCTTGCCCTCATGCTGCCTCTGCCATTGCTTACATCAAATCTTTTCATCCCGATTGGTCTCCTGCTGCTCTTAAGTCAGCTCTTATGACTACCGGTAACCATTCAGGCTTGTTACTTCTTTCTTTCACTTGGATTGATCCGCGTGCCTTGGTATCTTCCATTCAATGTACTTGTATTTCATAGTTGCTTATTGAGTTCTTTTGGTACGTGCCTCAATGCATCAGCAAAGCCAATGAAAAAGGAGCAGAAAGGAGCCGAATTAGCGAGCGGATCAGGGAACATCAACCCAGTAGGAGCAGTGGATCCAGGGCTGGTATACGACATGGACGTAGATTATTACATCAGATTCCTCTGCCAGCACGGCTACAACGACACCCAAGTAGCTCGCATCACAGGCAACAGATCAACCAAGTGCTCTAACTATCCTAAAGGAATTGGGCATGACGGCCTAAACTACCCTTCCATGCATTACCAACTGAAGAGTCCTAACGACACCGACATCTCAGCGGTCTTCTATAGGACTGTGACACACGTAGGAGACGGCTTATCGGAGTACAAGGCGATGGTGGTGTCGCCAAAGGGTCTCTCCATTAATGTGGAACCGGACACGCTGTATTTCCTAGAGAAAGGACAGAAGGCTTCGTTCAAGGTGACGCTGGAAGGGAAATTCTTGAAGAAAAAACAATGGTACCTCTCAGGATCAATCACTTGGAGCGATTCTAAACATTTAGTCAAATCCCCCGTGCTTGTTTATAGGCCCCAAGATTAAACAACCATGCTTTTGAAGTGAAGCATATTCAGACTAAGTAGATTAATTCTTGGATACTTGATTTTCGTAGCTAAGAGTTTCTAGGGAGGTACTTAGGGTGTAGGAGGCATAACTATGAAATAAAAAAAAAAAATAGAAATAATCTGCTTTTAAGCCAATCAGGGATATTTGAAGAATCTTTGGATGTACTGATTCGGCCAATCAAAGTATTAATAATAATGAAAACAATAATTATGCGTAAACTTTGTGCTGTAAATATTTGCAACTGTTTTTAACTGTATGTTAATTTGTATTCCACTACTGTCGAGTGATTTTTCTTTATTTCACTGTGAAAAATTAATACACAAAATTGATATTGATGTAACGTTACCTGTATTCATTAGCAACATAGAGAAGCAGCATAAAATTGTTCATTACCTGATGAAGCAAATAACACGACAACCAGAAGCAAGATGAACACCTTAAGCTAAAGCTGAAGCTTGCCAAGTCCAAGATAGATGTCCGAAAGTAACCAAACAGGCAGCCACGTGGCGGAAAGATGGTTAAAAAGTAGTTAGGAGCTGTAAAGGAAGTTATCAGTTTGTAAATTTACAAGCATTTTGTTTCCATTTCCAATAAAGTCTAGGACATAGTATTTCTTGACTTTGGAATATGATGGAATAAAGCAAAATGACTCACTAAATTGGTTGTCCTTCTGAAGTATTAGTTGATCGATACAGCTTGACGCAATTTTCATTATGGGTCATCGGAAAACAATCTATGTGTGTTTCTAACATATGGATATGGTTGCGTACATCCGACCTCCTATACCCCCAGAATAGACAAATTCTATAAATAAAATAAAACTTAGTTTTCCTTCTGCTGTGAATTATGTCAATGGACAAAACGATTATGGTGAACATATACAACTGCAATTTGACTCAGAGGCTTCATTCCTAGGTCTACACGAGCATCAGAAGGATTTGCTGAAAGCTTCACAATGGTTCAAGCAATCAAACGACTCTGTCGCTCTGATCCAACAAGGCGGATCAGATCTACACACATCTGTCAATTAGGTATACAAATCTGAGATCTACAAAAGAAACAAGAAGAATTAAGGGGCGGTAGGTCTTGGTCCCCTTCGATGCTCAAATCATTATTTATCAAACAAGTACCAAACATGGTCGAGGAAGGCCCTAATATAGTTGTAGATTGACTTCTTTTTCAAATAGTATAGTAGAGGTATTTTTGTCAATGATAATGATCACTTGTCATGTAGGATTAGGCCTGTCAAAACTTACCAGATATCCGACATCCGAATTCGAATTCGGCTGTCCGAATCGAATATGGTAAAAGCTGTACATTCGTTTCACCGTATTCGAATTCGTATCCGAATAGTATTAGAAAAACAAATACGAATATGGTATAGTCATTACCGTATCCGAATATCCGTATCCGAATAGATATTTTTAAAATTAAATAAAAATATATAATAATATATAAAAAATATGTAAAAATATTTATTTTTAAAATTTTAAAAAAATATATATGAAAATATGTATACGGCCGCTATACCACTGTTGTAAATTTGCTGATTTCGAATTCGGATATCCGGATTCGGATATTCGAACAAATTTGAAATAGATATAATACGGATTCAGATATCCGGCACCGAATTCGAATCCGAACAAATTCGAATTCGGATGACTTCCTAAATATCCGTCCGGATTCGGATACGAATTCGGATATAGTTAGACAAAAACGAATTCGAATACGGATACTGTGTTACCGTATTCGTTTTTTCCGTTTGACATCCCTATGTAGGATAAGACTAATCCCTTCAAAAAATAATGTCTTACACGTGTAGGATAACCATTCGAGGAAAAGGGTAATCAACTTCGATTCTTAGAAATTATCTTGGATGCAACAGTGTCAATTATTAACAAAGAAGCACCAGTCAAGAGTCAAGTCCTATGGTCTTATCTGTTACTACTAAAGTAGATGAAGGTAACTTGAACGTCAAAAAATACTCCATCTGCGTTTAGAATATTGAAAATTCAACTGTGATTTCGTAAACCCAACTAACCATGGTTTAAAAAGTGTGATTTGAAAAGATAAGGATAATGAGTTTCACAGTGATGAAACATATATAGATATTGGATATGGGATGCGAATTACTCGAATTTCAAGATTGTATCTGTGAGAAACTTTAGGGTGCAGAAAATTTTTGAAATGTAAATATTGAGACATTTGAAAATTCCTCCAAGTGGCACATATTGTTGAAACAGCTTCATCAAGTGCAGAGGTGAGGGAGGACGAACAAACGAATTGATGGTGGTGAGGTGTGTGAAGAGCAGTTGCAGTTGGTCACGTGCACAAAGATGAGCTGAAAGAGGCTGATTGGCTATGCTAAGCGTGGAGGGATACGTGAACAATTGGAAGACTGCTGGAGCTGAAGTGAAGGGAGGAAGAAGAAGGCCAGACGCGGGAAGTTTGAAAAGAATCGCGAAGTTACATTTTTGCCCTTATGTAAATAAAGTAGCTCTTTATTAGTTCAGGGGTATTTTTGTCCTTTTAGATATAGGAAGGCAGTTATAAGCTTGGACTTCTGCACCTGAGTTAGTTACGTTTTTTTCAGTTCCCTTTTGCTGTTGTAGAATTGGACTCAATTCAGTTTTTCTCTCAGTTTTTCCTTTCCTCCAATTCTTGGATGTACTGTTTCTTGATTCCCGTTTGTGATTGATAGATTGGAGCCGTTGTCGTTCTGTTTATCGTTTGTGAATCAGTGTTCGACGAATTGTCTTCGTTATTGTTCTTGCGTGGTTTCGTGATGAATCCGAAAATTATCATGGTATCAGAGAATTAACTGCTGCGATTCCTCTGAAAAATGTCTGTTAATAATTCTTCTTCCTCTCATAGCAACGTTCCAGATAATCCTAATGCTAATCCCCTATATCTACATCCAAATGAGTCACCATATGCTGTATTAGTTCAACCTCCCCTCAATGGCCACAATTTTCACTCGTGGAGCCGAACTCTGAGAATGGCACTTACTGTCAAGAACAAGGTTGGGTTCATAGATGGTACTATTCAAAAACCAGCAGCGAATGATCCGAGACTGCAGGCTTGGAATCAAGCAAATACAATGGTGCAATCTTGGATTCAAAATTGCGTGCATCCAAGCATAGCGCAGAGCATCATTTGGTTTGACACAGCGAGTCAGGTATGGGATGATCTTACTCTTAGATATGCTCATGGTGATCCTTTTAGACTTTCAGATTTGCTTGAAGAATTCTATGGAATTAAGCAAGAAAATATGTCTATTAATGAATATTTTACCAAGTTAAAGATGGTTTGGGAAGAGATGATGGCTATGAGGCCAATTCCCAAATGTGACTGTAACGGGTGTACCTGTGATGTTACAAGTAAGATGAAGAGATTCGTAGAAGGAGATTATGTGATAAGGTTTGTTAAGGGGCTGAATTCAGAGTATGAGGCAGTTAAGTCTCAAGTTTTCGTCATGAGTCCTTTGCCAAGTGTGTCAACGGCATTCTCTATGGCCATCAAGTATGAGAGGAAGGTTTTGGGTGGCAATGGACAAACGCAGTTTGTGAATACGCCATCAGTCTTAATGACTGATTCAGTGGCTTATCAGTCGAGTACGCAGGGTGAGTCAGACACACAAGACAGTTTTGTGGCAAACGCGTATGGTTATAGACCTCAAGGAGGCAATATCAAAAGAGGAGGAGGGAGAGGTTACAGCAGTTCGAGTCAGAGGCCGGTGTGTACACACTGTGGCATGAATGGACACACGGTGGACCGTTGTTATAGGAAACATGGCTTTCCTCCTGGTTTTAAACCGAAGGCTCAGGTAAACATGGTGAACTCTCCTCAGTTTTATAATAACCCTGGGTTGTATGAAGCAGGGTCAGTTCCGTCTGAAGTGCAACCTAGCCCCCCAGTGCAGTCAGTTCCAGCACTGACACATGAGCAATACAGTAGATTGATGGAATTGCTCAATGATGGGCGTTGTCAAGGCACTGGGAATCACAATGGGCAGGCAGCAGTCATGTCAGCCAAGTGTTTGGCTGCTACTGATAATCTGCAGAGTAATGAGTCAGGTAAATATTCTAATGTATGGATTCTAGACTCAGGAGCCACACATCATATAGCTTGTTCCTTGTCCTTATTCAATACTCATAAATCTATTAAACCCATCTTTGTAAAAATGCCCAATGATGTGAATGCTGCTGCTACCCATGTAGGCACTGTGAGTGTCAATTCAGACTTAATCCTGAATAATGTGTTGTTTGTTCCTTCTTTCTCTTTCAACTTGCTGTCTTTGAGTAAGTTGATCTCTTCCCCTCTTTCTAACATCAATGCTTTCTTTTTCAATGATTGCTGCATCCTCCAGGACCAAGCTTCCAAGAAGAAGATTGGTTTAGCTAAAGTGTCCAATGGCTTATACTATATCAGAGGTTCTGAAAACCATCTCAAGGGTCCTTCTGCAGCTTTTGCTTCCCACAATGCTTCTTGTAATTCTTCTTTGCTTTCTAGTTCTCAGTCACTACTGTGGCATTTTAGGTTGGGACATCCCTCTGTCCCTAGGATCAAGCAAATAAATAAAGTTGATCCCTCAGTTTCAGTTTGTACGCATAATGATGTATGTGAAATTTGCCCTATGGCCAAACAAAGAAGGTTACCTTTTCCTGTGTCACATACTGTTTCCTTCTCCACTTTCGATTTGATACATATTGATGTATGGGGTCCATATAGGGATCCAACCATGTACAATCAGAGGTACTTCCTCACAATAGTTGATGATCACAGTAGGTTCGTTTGGGTTTATCTAATGAGTGCAAAGTCTGAAGCCCCAAACGTCATCCAAAGCTTTTATCACTTTGTCAATACTCAGTTCACTAAAACCATCAAAGTGATTCGAACGGATAATGCCCGTGAGTTATCTATTAAATCCTTCTATTCCCAAAAGGGCATTATTCACCAAACCAGTTGCACACATACCCCACAACAAAACGGGCTGGTTGAAAGAAAGCAGCAGCATCTCCTAACCGTGGCTAGAGCCCTCAGATTCCAAGCACATTTACCTATCTCCTACTGGGGCTTCTGCGTCCAGCATGCAGCCTACCTTATAAACCTTATACCTACTCCATTGCTATCTCACAAAACCCCTTATGAAGTCCTATACAATACTCAACCTTCGTATAACAATCTCAAGGTATTTGGTTGCAAAGCCAATGCATTTAATATATCTCCAGCTAAAGGCAAGTTTGAGTCAAGGTCCAGGTCATCAATATTTCTTGGAATACCTTATGCAACGAAAGGTTACATTCTTCAAGACCTTGATACAAAAGACATTTTTATCTCAAGGGACGTCACATTCATCGAACATTCCTTTCCTTGGGCTACATCTGTTCATTCATCATCTTCGTCTTCAGACACATCACATTCCAAGGTTCCTTCTATTGTGGATGATCCAATACGCTTTGATCATCCCCATCTATACTCAGATGCATCCCATCTCTCACAATCTTCCGCACCTCAGCTTCCCAGAACATCTTCATCTCCACACCTTCCTCCACATCCTGACGAATCGGTCCATTCAGTTCCTAATCCTTCTTGTGCACCCATGCCAGACCACACCACCGGGTCATTCACTCCTGCCAGTCCTGCAACCCTTTCAGAAACATTCATTCCTACCAATCCCACAACTTTCTCCAGACCACAAAGAAACAAACACCCTCCTGCTTACTTGACCGACTACTACTGCAACATGATCACTGGAAAATGCAATCCTCCTTCTCTTGACACATCCACTCTGCATCCTTTGGATCAATATCTCTCTTTTGACTCCCTTACACCTGAGTATAAAACTTATGCATTAAATATTAGTTTGGCTCGTGAACCTGCAAATTATCAGGAAGCCTCCAAGCATCTTCACTGGCAAACTGCTATGAGGGAGGAATTGCAGGCGTTGGACTCTAACAATACATGGACCCTAGTGCCTTTGCCAGAGGGTCATGTCCCCATTGGATGTAGGTGGGTTTACAAGATAAAACATAAAGCTGATGGTTCTATAGATAGATACAAGGCACGGCTCGTAGCAAAAGGGTATACCCAACAACTTGGAGTTGATTACATAGACACGTTCTCACCTGTGGCCAAAATGACCACAGTAAGGTTGGTCCTAGCACTAGCAGCATCAGAGAGCTGGTTTATTCACCAATTGGATGTGAATAATGCCTTCCTACATGGGGATTTGATAGAAGACATCTACATGGACCTTCCCCTTGGTGTTACACCTACTAAACCCAATCTAGTGTGCAAGCTTAACAAGTCTCTCTACGGGTTAAAACAGGCAAGTCGACAGTGGAATGAGAAATTGACCAAAGCCTTAGTTGATCAAGGTTTCTCCCAATCACATCATGATCATACGCTTTTTGTTAAGTCAGCTAGAGGTGTTCTCTTGGTAGTCTTGGTGTACGTTGATGATGTAATAGTTACCAGTCCTGACCTGCGAGCTATTCAAGATGTTAAGCTGCATTTACACAATCTGTTTAAGATTAAGGATATAGGTGACCTAAGGTACTTCTTAGGCCTTGAAGTAGCCAGGTCACAGCGGGGGCTTGTTGTGTCTCAACGGAAGTATGCAGCTGAGTTGCTTGAACAGACGGGATTTCTAGGAGCTAAGCCCATCAGAACCCCTATGGAAAGAAATCTGAAACTGGAGCACAATGATTCCCCATTGGTGATGGATGTGTCAGGGTACAGGAGCTTGATTGGGAAACTCCTGTATCTCACCATTACGCGGCCAGATATCTCATATACTGTGCAACAACTAAGCCAGTTTCTGGATTCTCCCACAGAGCAACATGTGAAGGCCAGTCACAGGCTCTTAAGGTACATTAAAGGGACAGTTGGACAGGGGTTGTTGTTTCCAAAAGGAGGTGATCTAAGACTAAAGGCATTCTCAGATGCAGACTGGGCGGGGTGTGTTGAAACCAGAAAATCAATTACTGGTTTTTGCGTTTTTCTGGGAGACGCCTTAGTATCGTGGAGAGCTAAGAAACAAGATACAGTTTCAAGGTCGTCCTCTGAGGCGGAGTATAGAGCCATGGCAGCAGTTACGTGTGAGGTACAGTGGTTATCATATATGCTTCGAGATTTACAGGTTGAGCAGAAGGGGCCGGTTGAGTTATTCTGTGATTCCAAGAGTGCCATTTACATTGTTGAGAATCCAGTTTTTCACGAAAGAACCAAGCATATAGAGATAGATTGCCACGTGGTGAGGCAGAAATTTCAAGAAGGAGTGATTAAACCGATGCCTGTGAGAAGTGAGCTGCAGTTGGCAGACATATTCACCAAGCCTCTGGATGCACGCAGATTGCAATACCTGACTGGATTGTTGGGAGCTTATAATGTTTTTATCCAGCCAGGATTGAGGGGGGGTGTTGAAACAGCTTCATCAAGTGCAGAGGTGAGGGAGGACGAACAAACGAATTGATGGTGGTGAGGTGTGTGAAGAGCAGTTGCAGTTGGTCACGTGCACAAAGATGAGCTGAAAGAGGCTGATTGGCTATGCTAAGCGTGGAGGGATACGTGAACAATTGGAAGACTGCTGGAGCTGAAGTGAAGGGAGGAAGAAGAAGGCCAGACGCGGGAAGTTTGAAAAGAATCGCGAAGTTACATTTTTGCCCTTATGTAAATAAAGTAGCTCTTTATTAGTTCAGGGGTATTTTTGTCCTTTTAGATATAGGAAGGCAGTTATAAGCTTGGACTTCTGCACCTGAGTTAGTTACGTTTTTTTCAGTTCCCTTTTGCTGTTGTAGAATTGGACTCAATTCAGTTTTTCTCTCAGTTTTTCCTTTCCTCCAATTCTTGGATGTACTGTTTCTTGATTCCCGTTTGTGATTGATAGATTGGAGCCGTTGTCGTTCTGTTTATCGTTTGTGAATCAGTGTTCGACGAATTGTCTTCGTTATTGTTCTTGCGTGGTTTCGTGATGAATCCGAAAATTATCACATATGAATCTTAATTCACTTCAAACATGAAAAGTGTAAATTTCACTGAAATCATAATATACGTCACTTCACTTGCAACCAAAAGTAAGATGAGTCTCAGTAGGTACCCGCTATAGAGCAACCACATGCCAGGCTCTGATAAATGATGAAGCATCTTAATCAAGCATTAGATGCTACAATGGACGTCCTTAAGTATACAACAGTACTCATATCTTGGAGGCAAAGGTCAGACCATCCTCTCGCAATTGGTCCAAACTGTCCACTGGGGGCTGCACCTTCGCGACTTTGGCTATAGCCTTATTTTCCTCAAGGGTACCACTCTCTAGGAATGCACCAACAACCTTTCCATCTTTGATCCAGTATGATCCAAACTTGTGAGCCTCAGAAGTCGGACTGCTGTCTCCGAAAAACACAGTATTGCCCACGTTGTCTCCATAGAATTGCCATGACAGATCAAAGGCACGAGAATAGAAGTATGGAAGGTAGTCGTACTCATCAATTGATGTCCCTTTCTCACTTGCAAAAATTGCCTGCTCCAATCAGGGAATGATGGATCAGGTTCTTCAAAAATTGTTAAATTCAATGACAAAATAGTTTTTTTTATATTTATATTTATTTATATCAGATAGTGGAAAAAAAAAAAAAAAAAGCTTGAGCGTTATTGTATGCGAACCTTCACAGCCTGCTCAGCGGATTTGCGAGCATGGTCAACATGTTCAACCCTTCTGGTCTCATTATATAGTATAAGAGGAAAGGTAGCAACATCACCCACTGCGTATACATCAGGCACACTTGTTTGAAAGAAACCATCAGTCTGCAAGAAAGAGACATCTACAACTTTTTAACGCACTTTTCAGACTACATAATCAAAGGAGAACATTAAAAGGTGAAACTGATAAAATGAAACAGCAAAATATACAAGTATCTCAAACAAACCAGTTACAAGCTCGAGCGCGGAGTAATGAAAACCACACACCTTAATACCTCCCTTTTCTTCTTCGACCTGCCCTTTAAACAGAGTGGTTAGTGGTCTCCCCCCAACACCAACAACAACTATGTCGGCATCCAGCACTCTACCATCTTTGAGCTTAACATTTTTCACCTACAGAAGGCAAACAAGAAGGCACTTATCCGTCATATAGCTGTCACAAATTTTTCTAGGAAACAACAAAATTTTCATCTTTATGGCAAGGACCTCGCTGTTATCATGTACATCAAAACCAACAGCAACAGTGCCTTTGATGATTTTGATTCCCTTGTTTGCATAGTAACTCTCATAAAAAGCAGCAATATCAGCCGTAAAAAGCCGAGGCACTGAAAGATCCATTTGAATAAAGAGAATGTCCTTTTAGAGAATTATACATAAATTTGATCGCGACTTGATACTCACATAGAAATCAAGGGATGAATAAGCTGAAAGTGACAGGAAGCGACTATCTACTTACTGCACCATGGTTCTGGGAAAACCATAGAAACATCAAAATTGTTTACTTTAAGTGCCGCACTAAGCTCAAGTCCTATGTATCCCCCTCCAACAATCAAAGCTGTTCCGTTTTTCTTAGCTTTTATTGCCTCTACAAGTTTGTCAGCATCATCAATTTCTCTCAAGTAGAATACGTTTTTAGCATCAGCACCTTGAACACCGAAATCTGCTAGCTTAATAACCTGTTAAGACATGAGAGAAATATTGATGTCCAGAACACTATTGATGTGTAATTTCTTAACCACTAACTAGCAAGTGCACTAGGTACAATTGTAGGGTAGCAGGCAAGAGGGTTGTCGATCCCACGAGGACTAATTTTAAGTAACAAAATTATTCTTCGCCTTAATTTAAACCTCCAATAAAAGTTGATAAAAACGAAACCTAACTGCTAACTAAATTACTAAACCTTAACTTTCCCGGTTAAAGATTTCCTTGACTAGTTTATATTTCAGTTGAATCGTTTTCTAAAGTGTAATCCACTCTATAACCCCAAATAATTAACTAGTTTATATTCCAAACCGCTAAGGAAGAAATTCACTGTTTTAATTTTTACCCAATCCCTTGGCGTAGAAACCTAACTCGGTGTGACAAACTCCGTATCCCTACGCAAATTTTAATCCATCGAGTCGCATTTAATTTCCTTGGAATTTTCTAATTATCCACCCGTAGAAACCGAATCTATCCCTAGTCAATTTTACTACAGGTCCGTTGTTGACACGGTCGTAATTAAAATCTTCACCTCCCGGTTCTTCGAAATTAATTATATGTTCTATCAATAGGTAGCTAATCTATTGACGCAATAAACAAACCAACAACAATTAACGATTGGGATAATAAACTAGTAAATTAAATAAATCAAATAGGGAAAACTAATACATTAAAACATCAAAATAATTCAGCTGTCATAAAAACTAGTCAAGAAAATATAAATTTAGCCACAAATTAAACTCATACTATCCATGTAACAGAGCAGTAGAAAAAGAAACTGTGTAAAAAATTACACTGCACAACCTTGTAAGTTGCGCCTGATGACTGCAGCTGGCTGACGCGATTGGACTGCATTTTTCTCTTTCTTGCTTCTTTTTGAACGACAATGATGGAGAGAGGAGGACTTATGGCCTTGGGAACTGTGCACTTTTTGTGGGAAAATTTCAAGAGCTCCAGGCGCTGGAAAAAGTTTCAGCGAGTGAGGAAAAAAACATTCCGCCTGGGATTTTCCCTGGTGGGAAGTCCACCTTCTTCCGTGATGCTGCTTCCTTTTTTATAGAGATTTCAACAGATTTGTATTTTATCTCATTCTTCTTCTATTTGTTTAAATATGTCAAATAAAATCCTTGATTTAATAATATCTTCTTGAATGCAATCTCCATCTTAACTGAATCTTTATCCGGTGTATTTCCTGCATTTAAAATAAAAAAAACACATGTAGTTCCAACGCAGTAAAATAAAGATTTATTTAGCTAACTAACATAGAAAATAGACTCATTTAATTAATAATCCAATTAAGCTCAAAATATATAGTTAATTTAGCTAAATATCAATAGTTTACAATTATTCCGACGCAACTAAAAATACCCGAATCAGTCATTTTTACCCGATAAAATGCCAAAATATTGCTCAGATTAAATAGTAGAAGATACAAAATATATATATAAAAATCACTTATATCAACTACCCCCCACTTAGCCTTTGATCGTCCTCGAGCAAATAAAATGATTATGAAAATATACTCGATCTTCTAATGAACATGTATCAATAATTATTCACATAAATAGCCAAAAAGTCCAATCAAGATAACCAATCAAACAACTTCATAATTCATATATCAAATATATTTATCCCATGAAATCGAGGTGTGTGTGAATAGCCAATCTCGAGTTCTTCATAAACCATCAGTTTAAATTATGCAAATTATGACTTATGAACATCCCATAGGCTCATTCTTCTTACTCGCTCTCCACTAATGTAGATGACTCAAATTAACAAAGATCAAGTAGGACTTTTAAGCTTGTAACGTAAGGCTAGGGACTTGGTTTCACAAAGGATAAGGGATTCAAAGAAAAATTTAAGAGAGCTCGCAAAAAATGGCATGCAAATGAAACAAACTCTTCTTACAATTCAAAAACCCTCTCCATCTTTTGAGAACAAATCACCATAATCAATTACATGCTTTTGCGTATCATTGGCCATATAATTCTTTTTTCTTTTTTTTCACTTTGGCCTTTTTCATCTTTTTTATTCAGCATTCTTTTTTTCATTATTTGAACTTTTTTTCCATCACCATTCCCTTGTAACGACATATTTGTACACCCTTTCAACCTCATCTCATCATTGTAACCAACTATTCTTCATCCCAAATAAAGTAAAGTGTCATATAAGCTCTCTTAAATAGGGACATATAAGGATATGGATTTTTATCAAGTAGGCTAAAATGGGAAGTTAATGAGGTTTAACAACGAAGAAAATCGAATGGGGTCTCACCATTCTTAATAAATAGGCTCAAAAAGGGTACTAAGGACAAAATGATTACAGGGATGGCTAGAAAGGCTCAAGCGGTCCAAAGAACGCCTATGACTGTCATCTCTAAGTCAACTTGAAATCATCTAATAATTCCGCCTCGAGGAGTAATAAAATAAGTTCTAGAATGCTACAAGATGCATAAATAAGCATAATTCTTCACTACTATCCACAAATCACAAGATCATGGCTATACGTGCTCAAAATTTCTCAATTTACATGAAATAAAATATAATTAACGTTGAATCATTACATCATTCAAAAGGTAACTCTCATGTTCTTCATAACTACTCACGTAAAATAATCATCGATACATATCCATAGAAACAAAATTTAAAATTTACGCTCATTTAGGCACTTCTTTTTTTTTCTTTCAGATCTGGATGAAAATCAGCTTTAAAGAATTTCATGCATTTTAAAAATTAAGCTTCCTACCCCCCACTTAAAAATTGACATTGTACTCAATGTTAAAAGAATGACAAATAAGAACAAGGGCAAAAAACTTAGCTGATTTATTCATAAGCAGCATTCCAGTAAGGCGATGAGCATCAGCAGAATATTATACCAACAGTTTACTCCTCCAAGGTTCTTCCAGCTCCAATTCAAGAATTTAACTGCTGGTTTGCAAAATCTGCTTGGCGATATGAGAACTTCCTACCTCAAAAAGCGTGCAAAGCCAAAACTTTTTTCTTTAAGGCTCCACGTGAAATGCACAACTGGTCTTTGATATATTCTTTTTCTCACTTTTTTTTCCTTGAAAAAAAGTGAAATCAAACTTTCACTTTCTTCAATTTTTCACGTTAGCTCCAGCAACCTTCTTTTTCTTTATCTTTTAAGAATTCAGTAAGCAAAGTTTTGAAAATCTGAAGGAAACAAAAAAAAAATGCCATCCTCGGGAAGCATGCCCAACTTTGTAGAGAATTTTTCCGTGCTGCACTTTTGGAGGGACTTTTTTTTTGATGGTGGTCTCTTTCCTTTTTCTTTTCACTAGGCCAATAGAGATAAGAAAAGTTGGTCTCGGTAAATAAGTTGGTCTCGGTAAATGTGCTGCCTCCATTATACCTTTTTTCTTTAACTTGGTTCTTAAATAATAAAGAATAAGGATTGAAAATTTGAAGCAAAGAGTAATTTCCAGCCTCTGTAATTTCCAGCCTCAGGAAACCGCGTCTTCTATTAGTTATAAATATTGGTTATCAGACTGAAGCTTCTTTGTTGCTGACTAGTCGAAAGCTGCCTATCTTTCTTTTTCTGATTTCTCTGGTGTGATGAAAGTGACAGATGAATTTTATGCAGAGAAAGTGTTTTCCACGAGCTCCAATTCCTACAAAGCAAAAACAAAAAACAGCAGAGCACAAAAACGAAAAAAAACGAATAGCAATAACTAAGACTAAAGTTTGTAAGAAAAACTTGAAAGAATTCATTGCTCAACAGCCTCTGAATATAATTCAATAAAAAAACTTACAAACTTTTGTTATTTCAGGAAAGTAATTGCGAAACTAACTAAAAGAAGGAACTAATTACCGAAAATAAGTGTAAAAAGAAAAAAAACAAAAACCTGAAAATCGGAAAGAAAAAACAGTAACTAATTGAGCATAAAAAACAATTTATAATACATAAATAAACCAATAAAATATTATAAAAAAAAACAGAAAAGGAAGAAAAAACAAAAGTCAAAAGACAAAAATTTAAAAAACAGAACAACGACGAAAAAAAACATCAAAAGCAGCAAAATATTTTATATATAAAAAATATATATATATAAGCTATATGTCGAAAATTTTAATCCATCGAGTCGCATTTAATTTCCTTGGAATTTTCTAATTATCCACCCGTAGAAACCGAATCTATCCCTAGTCAATTTTACTACAGGTCCGTTGTTGACACGGTCGTAATTAAAATCTTCACCTCCCGGTTCTTCGAAATTAATTATATGTTCTATCAATAGGTAGCTAATCTATTGATGCAATAAACAAACCAACAACAATTAACGATTGGGATAATAAACTAGTAAATTAAATAAATCAAATAGGGAAAACTAATACATTAAAACATCAAAATAATTCAGCTGTCATAAAAACTAGTCAAGAAAATATAAATTTAGCCACAAATTAAACTCATACTATCCATGTAACAGAGCAGTAGAAAAAGAAACTGTGTAAAAAATTACACTGCACAACCTTGTAAGTTGCGCCTGATGACTGCAGCTGGCTGACGCGATTGGACTGCATTTTTCTCTTTCTTGCTTCTTTTTGAACGACAATGATGGAGAGAGGAGGACTTATGGCCTTGGGAACTGTGCACTTTTTGTGGGAAAATTTCAAGAGCTCCAGGCGCTGGAAAAAGTTTCAGCGAGTGAGGAAAAAAACATTCCGCCTGGGATTTTCCCTGGTGGGAAGTCCACCTTCTTCCGTGATGCTGCTTCCTTTTTTATAGAGATTTCAACAGATTTGTATTTCATCTCATTCTTCTTCTATTTGTTTAGATATGTCAAATAAAATCCTTGATTTAATAATATCTTCTTGAATGCAATCTCCATTTTAACTGAATCTTTATCCGGTGTATTTCCTGCATTTAAAATAAAAAAAACACATGTAGTTCCAACGCAGTAAAATAAAGATTTATTTAGCTAACTAACATAGAAAATAGACTCATTTAATTAATAATCCAATTAAGCTCAAAATATATAGTTAATTTAGCTAAATATCAATAGTTTACAATTATTCCGACGCAACTAAAAATACCCGAATCAGTCATTTTTACCCGATAAAATGCCAAAATATTGCTCAGATTAAATAGTAGAAGATACAAAATATATATATAAAAATCACTTATATCAACTATCAAATGGATTCTGCTAAACGAAATCAGTTTTTGAACTACGGAAACTGAGTTAATTGCACCTGGTATCCATTCTTTTCCACCAAGTTTTAAGTAGCATCCAATGTTTCATGAAACACACCTGCCATCCAGACTTATAGGGTTAATAGACACCTGACATCCATACTGACGTCATAAAGGCAATTTTCATTTATTTTTTAAAACTTTATAGAAAAAATAATTCAAAAATAAAAAAAAAAACCCCACCCCCACCCCCACAATCGACCTCCCTCCCCATGCTCCCCATCTTCCTTTTCTTCCTCCATCCACTCAACTGAACCCAGGCGTTTTCTATCTCCACTCTCAAAATTCTCCAACTTCCAACCAGCAACCACCTATGGGTAATTGCAACACCTGCATATGGCCGGAAAACGACAGCACAACTTCTAACCGGCCGGAGCGGAGCCCAAACCGGAAGAAAACCCGTGATCGGAGACCAAATCCATATGCTGAAACTCAATCACCGGTTTGGGTTCTTAAGGATTTTACCCCACGGACTCGAATTTCTGATAAGTATGTTCTTGGGCGGGAGCTCGGAAGAGGAGAATTTGGGGTTACATACCTTTGTACAGACCGCGAAACATGTGAAGCTTTAGCGTGTAAATCGATTTCGAAGAAGAAATTAAGGACGGCGGTTGATATAGAGGATGTGAGGAGGGAGGTGGCGATTATGTCGAGCTTGCCTGATCATCCTAATATTGTGAAATTGAAGGCTACTTATGAGGATAATGAGGCGGTGCATTTGGTGATGGAGTTGTGTGAAGGAGGGGAGTTGTTTGACAGAATAGTGGCGAGAGGGCATTATAGTGAGAGAGCTGCATCTGCGGTGGCAAAAACGATTGCTGAAGTTATGAGGATGTGTCATGCTAATGGAGATGTGCATAGAGATTTGAAGCCTGAGAATTTCTTGTTGGCTAATAAAAAAGAGGATTTTGCACTTAAAGATGAAGATGAAGATGGAGGAAGAAGAGGAAGATAGGGAGGATGGGGAGGGAGGTCGATTGTGGGGGTGTGGTGGGTGGGGGTGGGGTTTTTCTTTTTATTTTTGAATTATTTTTCTATAAACTTTTAAAAAATAAATGAAAATTGTCTTTATGACGTCAGCATGGATGCCAGGTGTCTATTAACCCTATAAGTCTGGATGGCAAGTGTGTTTCATGAAACATTGGATGTTACTTAAAACTTGGTGGAAAAGAATGGATACCAGGTGCAATTAACTCTACGGAAACTGACCGTAGAACCAGTAGCAATAATTAGTGTATCATAAATGAACTTATCCCCAGCTGCACTAACAAGAGTTTTTGAAGGTAGATCCGCTTCAACTATTTCGGTGCTAAGGATCAATGAAATCCCTGTAACCATCAGAATTAACCCCCTTCACATATCATCACTTTTAAGGACGCTAGTAAATAGATCGATACACAGCACAATTTCACTAAACATGGAAACAATCTCTCATCTTTTCATCTACGGATAACATAAAGTACATAGGATCATAGTGATGCACTGGCTTACCATTTTCTGCGTACCATTCAGGAAGCAAACGCTCCCCTCCACTCCCAACACAAACATGAAAACCAGGAAGCCTGGCTGTGCCTGAGGAACAAAGCAGGCTCCCCAGTCACCAAATGTGATCTAGAAAATAGACGATAGGGATCAAAGAATATTAAAGTAGATGATTCTCAGAAGTACATATAGAGAACATGGTCACCACTTTATTGTTTTCATGGTGCTTTCTCTGATTATCAACATACCCTCAGGAAAAAGATAAGCCTTGCTTAGCGCAGGACGCTCATAAGGAGCCACCTAAAAGTCAGTAAACTCTGTTTAACATGTGAAGCACAGAATACACCGCTTAAACAACTTCAAACAAGCTGTGGTAAATTCACAATAAGTTCTTTGAGGAAAAATGAAGAAGTTGAGGATAGCTCAGGCTATGTTATTCCATGACTTCAAGGAATAGTGCTTGGAAACAGATTCCAGAACACAGTCATAACACATATAGAGTCTTGCTCTGGACATATTATATTCTTCTTCGGCCACTTAAGACAAAATTATACCATAACGCCTCCTAATGGTCATTCAACATGCTTATTGATTTTACAGGGAAAAAGAATCACCTGATGGGAAAGTACAATTATATATACCGAAATATTATGCTTTGACAATAAAGGTCAGTTAATTGGATAAATTTTCTTACACGTTAAATTTTTAAATAGAAACTCATGCGGCAACCTAGCAACAAATCCTAGAAAACACTGATTACACTTAAGATACGTAAGCAGCAATGCAAATTCCCGTATTGATTTATAATACTAGAAAATAGAGGCAAGAGTAAAGAATAGAAATAAAACCAAGCAGAAGGGTACAACAAATCTGACCGATCTAATGTATTTAAATTTTTCTGCATACTACATAAGGAAGGGAATGAAAAGTAATCTAATTGAATAAGCAGATGGACAAGAGCCCAAGACAACGAATCTTCATTGATACGGGTTAATCTAGACTAACTTCCACGCCAGAGACTGAAGCATGAAACTTAGTAGATGACGCACTAACCAGTCAAGAAAAATTAATGATAGTAACAATATTCATACCGCCTCTTTAGAAATGAGTGCCACTTCGCCAGGATTAACTCCTTGTTTGGCAAATTCTCTAGCAGCATAACCCTGGAATTACAATCAAATGTGCTAAACACCAGTTCGTGGTGAGTAAGTCACTAGTAAACATTCACAATGAATAATAACCAAAGTGAAATAGACCAATTCTTAGCTGGAATAGTTTGAACGATTGATCAAAGTCTGCACTAAAAATTTGAAATTTTTTTCAGACCCATAGATTTGCCATGTAATTGAAGGTTAGAACGTGAAAGTCTATCCTTAAGAAGCAATACCAATAAACTGTCCTCAACAAGTGATTGATGAAAAGGTAGAACCCACTCAAGAATCCCCTAAAAAAGCTACACTCAAGGATCAACATCAGTTACAAGCATAAACCAAAGAAAACTCTAACGAAGAACAGAATTATCCAATAAGGACTTGTCTCCAAATCGAAAGCAGGGACAGAATAACCAATAGATCAGCGGAAAGAAGCAGGTGAAATTCACTCTCAGATCTAAGCAGATCAAAGCAATAACAGGAGAAAAAGGACTTACAGCAGCTACGCCACCGCCGAGGATTATGTACTTGAAAGACTTTGCAGCCATTATGCTTGATCTTCTGGATCTTCTTAAGAGGGTTTAAGTAGATAGGAGTTCACAGTTCACACAAGAAGTAGGAAGTAATGCCAGTAGAACAAAAAGGATTTGGTTCGGGATATACGGCTATATGTCACTGTACCATAAAAGTGGGTTTCCGACTCAGTAGGCTTTCTGAGAAAAAAATCAGATAGTTTCATAATTTGTTATACATAATCTTACATTGTATTTTTCTGTGCAATAGAATATTTCCACTATGCAATATATATTAGAAAAGATGGTGAATCTTTGATTTTTCTGTCATTTTTTCTTTAGTTGGTTCCAATTATTCACGTTATTATTTTATATGATTTTGTAATAAGTCACAATTTTCTAATCAGCTACTTTTTCAAAGGGATTTATGATATGGTAGCCTGATAGGCCACCGATGTATAGTCTCTCTGACACAATTTTACTTTTTAAGATTTCTCAAAAATATTTCAGATCCTATTCTCATATTTCAAAGGTTTTATGATCTTGAAAAATTATTGTGAATGTAATTGTTCTTTTTAAATGATATTATTGTTGGAATAGTATGGAGCTAGTTTCCTTTAATTTGCGGAAAAGTGCACAAACATAGTTTTTTCTGTTATCTTTTCTAAGATTCTTTTCGTCTTTGATGGAAAGATAGACATCAGGACTTTAGATAATATGTGGAAATGCTAATATTACTCTCTTTTAATTTTTTTCCAGGAAAAACGATGAATGTTTACATTATATTAGACTAATTAAAATCAACTGGACTATTTACTCTCTTTTTTTGTAGACTGAAGTATTTACTTAAATGCATCCAAAAGAAATTGTATATAAAAGAATTAAAAATGAAAATAAAAGTGAAAAGACGGCTGCTGGAATTTTGGGGATTGATGGCACTGGCAGATGCCTGAGGATAAATTCAATGGCAATCCTAAACGGAGATGAGATCAACTCACGTAAAATCCTTCACACATATTTCTATAATACGACACATGGCAGTAAGAGAAGATGATGAGGCTAGATGTGGATAACTCTCATCTACCCTTACTATCATCCTCTGCTGTCACGTGTCGTACGGTAGAAAAAAGGATATGAGATTTTGTGGTAAGATGTCATACCCGACCCCATCTCTTAGTTTTTACGAAACAATTTATACAAGATATACATTGTAAATTAGATCTGGGATCATTTAATTTAATTAATAAGATATTATGGTCTAAATTGGTACTGATCCAGATAACAGTATTACATATGTGTTCCGTGTGTCTTGATTCGAATCTACCGTCAATTTACAATCTCTCGACTTGAATATCAACTAAATTCCGATTTGGTATTTGAATATTTTTTTGTATGCGGACAGGACATACTATGTGTAATGATTCTACAGAAAAATGATGATAGTTTTTCTACTCTCAATCTTATCCTATCAATTATTAACTTTGTTACTCCTATATATTATGACTGATTTGCAATCCATATACGCCGTGTCTATTACACTTTGTAGTTATAACTTTTAAATTCCCAAAAAAAAAATAAAATATCCATACGTTTTTTTATTTAGTTCCAAAACTACATATTTGACTGTCACATGTCTGCAATAGAAAAAAAAAATATCATCTTCACCACCATCATCTCCCCGCTCCTTGAGCCATCCACCGCCCGCCACCTACAACACCTTTACTTTTCATCATCCCCTCCCACCCCTACACCCCCATTCCTGTCTTCTACAGCTACTGGTATTCTCTTACTGAGGGTAGAATTGAGAAGCTTTGGGCTCGTAGGAAATTACCGCCGACGAAGTTGATGTTGGGCCGTGGAGGTGCTTTACGAATTGTTGGTGGCGGCGGCAGGTGTCTCAGAGAGAGGAGAGATTGTGCTGGTGAATATGATTTTTTTTATTTTCAAATATAGAGATACAGCTGTCAAATATGTATTTTGTAACGAAATAAAACAGATATAAATATTTTTTACAAATTTAGAATATATGATTATTCGGTGTAACAGAAAGTAAAGATATAGATATAAATTTTGAATCAATCTATATATTATTAATATTATTTTATGTTCATCAAACCAATACACACATTGTCCACAGCCGGAGCCCGGAGGGGTGAGGACCACATGGTTCGGTGAAACCCTAGGCTGGCTTCATTGTCATGTACTTTATACTAAAAGCCTTTCTGTGTCTGGCATCCTGGTGTCACAATACGCCGAAAGCAAATCACCACTTTGGCGAACTTTTAGATCACACAACGTAAATCCTTTGGTAAGGTTCACTCGCTAAACTTTAAAACCTGATAGCCCTGATATTCTGATAATGATTTGTTCTCCTTGCCACATATGGTGCTATAGACGTTGGCATATCACATTTGGTAATAGTTAAGATTTTTTCTACAACTAAGTCTAGAATATTAACTTTTATTTTGATATTTAAATGTATTCGGTATAATTTATAACGTGAAATGTAAAACCCATTATATGTTGGAGAGAGAACAAAAAAAAAAAGACACATTATATAAGTATAAAATATAATATTAAAATCAATTTGAATTAACTATTTTAGGACTAATAAGACGAATGCCGAAAAGTTGATACTATCTTAAAAATAGCTAATAGCAATGCGTAGACCCAAATTTTGAACCGCTACATAAAATGTGTATATATACTAACTAATTTGCTACTTGTATAACGGATTGGAAATGTGCGATTATTACTAATTTTCCTTCTTCGGCCATCATCATATTATAATGCAACAGGTTCAGATCCTTTTACCAATTCCCTTACTGCACGCGTCACCGCATGACACGTAACAACAGGGGTGGTGAGCCTGGATTATCCTCATCCAGCCTCATCATCTTTCTGATGCCACGTGTCACGTGGTGAGGGGTGGGGTGAGTAACGAATGTTATGCTTATGAATGCAAAAGTTGGACGTTATGCACGTGTCTACTCAACTCCTTGTGATGGAATAAAATAAAATATCTCACTAAATTAGCATTGCTTCTTATATTGTGCAGTATCAGTTGATCGACACGAAATTTTTATTATGGGTCATCAGAAAACAACATCTGCGTGTTCCTAACATATGGGTATGGTTGCGTACATCCGACCCCACATACTCCGTTATAGGCGGGAGCCTCTAACGCACTGGAGTAATGTTGTTGTTAATAATTTTCCACAATAGGATTGTGAAATAAAAATGACAAAGAATTTTATAGGCCCTTAAAGTATTTATGGAGTAACGCCTCTTATTTTTTTCCGTAACGTTTTGATTCTTTCATCTATTTAAAATGTAGCATCTTAGTCCATCGGCAAAAATGTCCAGTCAAAAAGCCGGATTTGAATGTAAAATGGAATTTTAGTATTTTACCTCCTTTTTATTTTTTTATATCTTTATTTTAATCTTCTTCCTCTCCAATATCACCACCAACGCCACGGCCCACCACTGTCACGCTCCCATTGTTACCTCTTCTCACCGGTCACCGCCGTCCCTTCTTCCTCTCCTCTTTCTCTGTAAAAGAACAAACGTCATTTAGTCACCCACCTTTCTCTGTTTCTTATTCCTCATTTCTCCCAACTCCCTCATTCCTATGACTTTGAATGCCTCCGGCGTGATCTACTCACCCCTACACTCTGACCTTCTTGTTCACCGGCCACCACGTCTCAGCAAAGTGGGATGATAAGACTAGATGAGTGTCATCCGTATCTAGTCTTACCACCCCATTGCTGCCACGTGGGCATAGTTTTACTACCCCATTGATGCCACGTGGCGGACGGTAGTCAAGGAAGCGAGGTTGTAGGGTGTGAGGAGATCCGGTCCGCGAGGCCATTGCTAAGTCTGTCACAGCAGCTGTCAAAACATTGCTGACATGGAAAGGTAATCAGTCAGTCATCGAAAAACCTTAACTTTTTCCCGGTGATGATTTCTTCTGTCTCTATTTTATTAAGATACACATTATAAGATAATTAGTTTGTATATTTAGTTTGTATATATCCACTATTTGTGTGTAGATAATCTTGTAAGATAGGATGTGATTTACTCTTATCCCCTATCTCCTTATTGTAGGCATAGTTGGTTGATGGGGCCTATACATACGTACATTCTGTAAACACTTTTTCCTATGAATCAAATTATACGATTCTTCATGGTATCAGAGCAAACACACTAGTCGCCGGTTTTGTTCGTCGTTGGTCGTCGATTATCTGTTGCCTTTTGTCCAGCACCGATTATTCATCGCTTTTATTCATCCATCTTGCTGTCGATTATCATTCCTTCTTTGCTATTCTTTTTGCAATTTTGTTTCATTCTAGTCGATCAAAAAAAAAACATTTGGTTTTACTCTTTTAGTCGATTTTGTCTTCGTAGCTGCATATTGCGTCTCATTGTAGCTGCATATTGCGTCTCATTATGGCAGACACAGTGATAGTCACCACTGATCCTAAATCTGCGTATTATTTGCACTCTTCTGATTCGTCTTCTCATTGGCTTTTGGATAGTGGAGCCAATGCTCATATTGTCAATGATTTGTCTCTTTTTAGTTCGGTTATTACTGACAAAGTAACAGCCACTGTACAAATTCCGAATGGTACACATGTCGCCGTTCGTGCTGTTGGTATTGTCAAATTGTCTGATTCTTTGGTTCTCCGAGACGTGTTGGGTGTTCCGGAGTTTGCTTTTAATTTGGTTTAGTCAGTCGCTTGGTGAAGGATTTACATTGTACGCTGACTTTTGGTCCGGATTTTTGTGTTGTGCAGGAGATGCCCTCGAGGAAGCTGATTGGAGTGGGTAGACAGCACGATGGTCTCTACAGCTTAGTGGCGCCTCCTGCTGCTATTGTCCATGCTGCGATAAAATCTGATGAGTCTCTTTGGCATCGCCGCATGGGTCATCTTCCTTTGTCTAAGTTTCGTTTTATTCCGTCTATTGTCATTTCCAATAAAGATTTATTTTGTGACGCTTGTAATCGGGCTAAACAAACTCGTTTGCCATTTCCAGTTAGTACTAGTGTTACTAAGCATGCTTTTGATCTTATCCACTGTGACATTTGGGGGCCGTATAAAACACCCAGCTTTTCTGGTGCACGTTATTTTCTTACCCTTGTTGATGACTACAGTCGTAGCACTTGGGTATATTTGATGAAAGCTAAATCTGAAACTAGTCGTTTCTTGTTGCATTTTTTGCGTTGGGTTTCTACTCAGTTTGGGCGGTCTGTTAAATGTGTTCGTAGTGACAATGGGTTAGAATTTGTTAGTGCACCACTTCGGGATTATTATACTGAACATGGAATCGATGCCCAAACATCTTGTATCCACACTCCACAACAGAATGGTGTCGTTGAACGTAAACATAGACATCTTTTAGAGGTTGCTCGTGCTCTTCGTTTTCATGCTCATCTACCTATTGCTTTTTGGGGGGAATGTATTCTTACTGCTGTATACCTTGTTAATCGCATGCCTACTGCTAGTCTCAAAACTAAAACACCTTATGAGCTTTTGATGGGTCGTTTACCTACATATACACATCTTCGTGTCTTTGGTTGTTTATGTTATGGATATACCTATCATGGCATGCATGACAAATTTGCTCCACGTTCTGCACCGGGTATTTTTCTTGGTTATCCCCATTCCCAAAAGGGTTACAAGATCTATGATTTGTCTAGTCATCGTATTTATGTGAGTCGGGATGTCACTTTCTATGAACATATTTTTCCCTTTTCTGTCTCTTCTCGGCCTGTTGATACCTCTCTTCCAGCTTTTCCCGCGCCTGAGTCTTTTTGCTGGGACGTGTCTGCGCCTGATGTTCCTCCTACGACCGCAGCTCCAGCTGAGCCCATTGCCCCTTCTGTTTCTGATGTTCGGCCAGGCAGTGCTGAGTTATTTACTCCAGACCAGCCTGCTGCTCGGCCACTTGCTGAGGACCAGTCGGCCAGTTCCTTCGAACCTGACCAGCCTGGTTCGTCCAATCCGGTTCGGCCAGCAGCTCTTGAGCCGCTGGTGGCCTCTGCTGCACCTCCTGTTTTACCTCCTTCGCGCAGTCTGCGCACTCGTCAGTTGTCACATCGTCTTGCCGATTTTGATATCGCACTGCCTCCATCGCTTGTGCCCCCTGCTGTCGCATCCACTCCTACAGCGAACTCTACGGTATTTCCTTTATCCAGCTATCTTTCATATGCGCGTTTATCTTCCTCTTATTATGGTTTTGTGGCGGCCATCACTGCTGGGGATGAGCCTGTTTCTTTTAAGCAGGCAGTGAAACATGCTCATTGGCGCGATGCTATGCAACGTGAGATTGCGGCTCTTGAGGCTAATCGTACTTGGGATATCGTGTCTTTGCCTCCTGGCAAACGTACTATTGATTCTAAGTGGGTTTACAAGGTCAAATATAATCCTGATGGCACCATTGAACGCTATAAAGCTCGCCTAGTGGCGCGCGGCTATACTCAGGTTGAGGGTATAGATTTTCATGAAACCTTTGCGCCTGTTGCTAAACTTGTTACTGTTCGGTGTTTGTTGGCAGTTGCGATGGTTCGTCGTTGGCATGTTCATCAATTAGATGTTAATAATGCATTTTTACATGGTGATCTCACTGAGGATGTTTACATGCGTATTCCTCCTGGTTTTGCGCGTCAGGGGGAGAATCGGGTGTTTAAGTTGCGCAAGTCTTTATATGGTTTACGACAAGCTTCTCGTAATTGGTATGCTAAATTTACTACTTCGCTTGTTGCGCTCGGCTATGTTCAGTCTAATGCTGATTCCTCGTTGTTTCTCTTGTCTGAATCATCTTCGGTTGTTGTTGTCTTGATTTATGTTGATGACGTCATTGTGGCTGGTAATGATCTCAATCGCATTTCTGCTCTAAAGGCCTATCTTGATCACAAGTTTAAGATCAAGAATCTTGGTCCCCTTAAGTATTTTCTTGGTATTGAAGTTGCACGTTCGCCCGACGGCATGGTTTTGAATCAGCGTAAGTATGTTCTTGATATTATCAATGAATGTGGTCTCCTGGGCAGTCGTCCTACTAGTACGCCTATGGATCAGAAGGGCGTGTTTTCAGAGTTGGATCCCCTCTTAGATGATCCTGCTTTTTATCGTCGCATTGTTGGTCGTTTGCTTTATCTTACTGTTACGCGGCCTGATATCTCCTTTGCTGTTAATACTTTGAGTCAATTTATGCATGCTCCGCGTAAGTGTCATTTGGATGCTGTGTTTTATTTGTTGCGCTACCTTAAGCGTGCTCCGGGCCAGGGTCTCTTCTTTCCCGCTAAATCCTCTTTAAGTCTTCAGGCCTACTGTGACGCTGATTGGGCAGGGTGTACACTTACGCGTCGCTCGACTACTGGCTATATGGTTTATCTTGGTTCGGCTTTAATTTCTTGGCGTTCTAAGAAACAGCCAGTTGTTTCTCGTTCTTCGGCTGAAGCAGAATATCGTGCTATGGCCTATGCTGCTAGTGAGATTGTTTGGTTGCGTCAACTTTTGCATGATCTTGGTGTTTCGGTTACTACCCCAGTTCCTCTTCATTGTGATAATTAGGCGGCTTTGCATATTGTTGCTAATCCTGTTTTTCATGAGCGCACCAAACACATTGAAATTGACTGTCACTTTGTTCGTCAACATTATCTTAATCGGCTAATTCATCCTTGCAAGGTTTCGAGTACTTTACAGTTAGCTGATGGATTCACCAAACCACTTGGTCCTGACAAATTTCGGCATTTTTTGAGCAAGTTGGGCATTCTTGATATTCATGCGCCAACTTGAGGGGGAGTATTAAGATACACATTATAAGATAATTAGTTTGTATATTTAGTTTGTATATATCCACTATTTGTGTGTAGATAATCTTGTAAGATAGGATGTGATTTACTCTTATCCCCTATCTCCTTATTGTAGGCATAGTTGGTTGATGGGGCCTATACATACGTACATTCTGTAAACACTTTTTCCTATGAATCAAATTATACGATTCTTCATATTTAACCCTCAAGAAAATTCCACCAAAATTTCGCACCAACCCTTTCAAGATCCTGTTCCCCATCCGCTCCTCGACTCCTCTTCCGGGTTCTGTCTCACCATTGATGACATGCCCAATTCCAATCTCGCCAAAGAAGATGCCAGGAAAGCTGTGAAATCCCGATATTTACATGTGTCCAAATTGCTCAGGATATCGAAATTGATAAATAATTATAAGCCCCATCGAAATTGATAAATAATTATAAGCCCCATGAAGAAAAAAGAAAGCTTTGTGATTCATGTGATGTTTATCTTGTTGATAGGAGAATTGTTCATTTGATTCCTAAACAATTGGCTAAGTTCTTTTTCAAAAGACGGGGTCGATCAAACTGGTCGGTTAGCTTGTCAGTCAACTTTCCGACGGTGGTGGTGGTGATCGGGGGAACTAGGGTTGGTTTGGTAGTAAAGAGAAATGTTGGTTTGGCGACAGCGGGCGGCGGCTTTTGGATTCCGTGGTGGTTTAGTCGGAGAAGATGAGATTAGAGAGTATCGGATGAAAAGGGTTTTACCTTTCAAATCCGGCTGGGACAGAAGAGATTCTTAAGTTACGTTTTAAATAGATGAAATATTAAAATATTATTTAAAAAAAACCTTAGAATAGTACAAGGATCATGAAATTCTTTGTCCAAATAAAAACTACCACTATTGGTGGTGGCGGAGATTGGGGGAACTGGGGTCGGTTTGGTAGTAAAGAGAAATGTTGGTATGGCGGCAATAGGCGGTGGCTTTTGGATGCAGTGGCGGTGGTTTACTTGGAGAAGATGAGATTAGAGAGTATCGGATGAAAAGACGGTTTTACCTTCCAAATCCGGCTGGTTCACAAGAGATTATCAACGATATATTATTAAGTTTTAAATAGATGAAATAATAAAATATTATTAAAAAAACCTTAGTAATAGTTTAAGGATCATGAAATTCTTTGTCCAAATAAAAACTACCACTAATGCATGCTAATGGTTTGGTGGTGATTAGATAAAATGCTGATAGTTGTACGCTAAATATTATCCTGTGCCCTAAAAGAGAAAAGATTATGCTGAAATATAAAATAAAAAGTTAAGGAAAATCATAAGTCTTATCTTAAATGTATTAACGATCAAATAGTTGAAGTAGCTGCAGAGAAACAACAACATCATATATCTCGTATACCCTTTTTTGGCCAACTCTTGTTAGTTGGATAGTTAGGTATTCCTTTTAAGTGAAAATAAATAAATAAAAGGGACAATTTGGGGGGGGGGGGGGGGTGCAGAGGTAAAGGTGACATGCTGTATTCCATTTGTCTTTCTTTTAGTTTTTTGCTTTTATCATTGATCAAGGAGAAAGATCCAAATGACATATTTGTATTGTCTAATTGTCCAACTGCCATATGTAATACAAATTAGATGTTCTATCCCTAGTATTAAACCTCACATACAGGCCAAAAATAGAGAGTAATAAAATCATTTAATTTTGACCCTAAAATTGCAGATGCCATTTGGTGATTATGAGCTAGATCACTATTTTATATTATGTTCATATTGCCAACTATCGATGATTAAGAGAACTTACAAGCGGCCATGCATCTACATTTCATTAACAATCGAAGTTTTCTTGTTCTATTTTGATTAGCATCTTGAAAAAGAGCTAGTCTTGTCTTTCTATCTTATATCTAATAAGTCGTTGAGTAATTTTGATTAATTTTTTTATACAATTTCATAAAACTAAGACATTAAAAATAGAATGCGAAGTATTTGCCTTCGCACACCAAATCAAAGTTTCCTGTAGCTGTCATCGTTTACTAAAATTTCTTCTTTGTTTGTATAGAAAATATTTTACTAACTTCAAAATTTTTTTATAGTTGTTTCAAGACATGGCTGGCTTCAAAGTGACGCGACAAATCAAAACAAATAACTTTTGACATCACTTCTTCCATTTGGGATGTAAAAGAGAAATCTAGTCCTCCCCCTCTTAATGGGGGGACGGAATTTTAGTCTGATCATCCTAAGACAACGTTTGCGTTTGATAAATAAATACGTATGATGAAGTCGGATCTTCATCAGTGGGATCGGAGACGATCATTGTGGTATGGCGTTAATTTTTCGTTTGGGTCCGTCTACTAAACCTGAGAAGGAAAGGTAACGTTAGAGGCCAGACTCAATGTCCGTATAAAACCTATTTATGTGGGTCGGCTAAGGCGTAGGCCGAGCCGAGGACTAATGAGTCCGAGATGCAGTTTTGATTGGAAAGGACTTAAAAGTCGTTCGAAAGAGTTTTTTTTTCATCTATTGATGAAGCTCGTATTTATAGCTGTGAAAGCTGAGAGCTGCGCGTCCTAGTATGAAGGTGGTGATGACACCTGACTGTCTAAGTGGTGATAATGGCTTGCATGATAGCCACGCGGCAGCTGAGGGTTGCTGTGCTGGCAACTCCCTTTTAGATGGTTGACATGTGGAGATAAATGACTGCACTTGCTGGCAGTCTTTGGCTGATTGTAGGCCAAGTGGTACCACGTGTTGGGCTAAGAGACCAATCTTGCTGTGTGGCAGGACACTTCTTAGGCATACTATGGCCGAGCTGGTCTGCCGAAGTGCGCAATGGCCGAGCAGAATTGCCATGTATGGTTTGGCCAAGAGGAACAATAAGATCTGCCGAGCTGAGCTGTGTAGGCTTGGAGTATGTTTGGCCATGTTCTGGCCGGATCACGTACTTGCCGACCTGCCTTTGTGATGTGGCCAAGCTGACCTTAAGGCAGTTTTAGATGACCTGTCTCGGCTGATGCTGATGGGGTCAAGGCTGGGGCCTCCTGCCTCGAGCTGGGTCAAGGTAGACTAGTCAACTAGCGGAGCTTGAGTCACGTTGACCTTTATTAACTAGCTTGAGAACCTTGTCTTATCCGAGCAGGTGAATTTTGGTCTCATCAACGTAGATTATGATATTATTGATATAACTTCTTCAATTTATTTCTTTTGTTTGAAACAGAAGACTAATAACTTCTTTGTCTACTGATTCAAATATATACCATCAAGAAGCGCGAATACTCCTTCAGAGAAGAAAATAAAAGCGGAACCGCGAATATAATATGGATATTTTCAGTTGATAAAGTATAAAGATTAAAGACATGAAACGCTGGACAAAAAATTTAAATATTTTATACTTTCTAAAGTGTACATGTTATAATAGAAATCCTTAGATTAAAAAAGTTATGATACACAAATACTGTGCATATGATGTTATACCCAGAAACTAAGTAATTTAATCTTAATTATGACATAGATATATTACAAGAAAAATAATTTTACATAATAGATAATTTTGGTACATAATTAAATCTGATGATAAATATTGGATATAAAAAAAATATAAAGATATGAATAGAATCTTGATGAAAATGTAAAGCTACCGTGCCTCAAAATCTATACCCACAGTTAGACCGAGTAGTTTTGGGAGATTTCAGGAG
This sequence comes from Eustoma russellianum, assembly GCA_036186865.1. Classification (NCBI taxonomy): domain Eukaryota; kingdom Viridiplantae; phylum Streptophyta; class Magnoliopsida; order Gentianales; family Gentianaceae; genus Eustoma; species Eustoma russellianum. The sequence continues at coordinate 1,550,295 of AP025059.1, read as the reverse complement.
CTCATGTAACCACTTTTATGGCGGCTCCCATCACCGGGTTGGGATCTCCTAACCCCACTTTTATCACCCCTATGTGACCACGCGACACGTGGCAGCAAAGAGGGATGGTGAAGCTAGATGGGAGTGACTCTCATCTAGCCTCACCACCCCTTGCTGCCACGTGTCGCGCGGTCACGCGTCACTGCGCCCCATTTGCGGTGAGGGGATCCTATCCCCTCACCGCCTCTGGTGATAAACAAACCACCTAATCCGGGTTCAAATCTCATCACCCCTACTCCCTCACTGCACGCGTCACCGCGTGGCAACAGGGGAGGGTGGTGAGGCTAGATGAGGGTTACCCTCATCCAGCCTCACCGCACCCACCTGCTGCCACGTGTCGCGCTGTGGACCGCGCGGTGAGGAGATCCCAACCCACCTAATCCGCTATACTCGCCCAGAACGCATTAGAGGTCCGTTCCGGACGTCTTGTCTAGGTCTTGATCCTGTGATTGCGATCATGATATTCATCCGCAATTATATTACCGTAATAACATTATTCCATTATCTTAAACACTTCTGTCTATAGCAGAGTATGTGAATCGAATGTACGTAACCATCCTCATGTGTTAGAAACATACAGATGTTGTTTTCCTGATGACCTAGACCCATAATAAAAATTGCATCAAGCTGTGTCGATCAACTGCTACTTTCCATAATGAAAATTGCATCAAGCTGGGTCGATCAACTGCTAGCGATAGCTTTTGCTATCGTTAGGATACTGAATACAGATGATGAAGAAGAATTATATTATAGAAAGCTGCAATTACTCGCCAATATAATCGATTAGTTTGTGTTTTGTTGTAGTCATATTACATTGAAAGAAATATAAGGTGTAGTATCGATCAAGTCTGTGAGTCAACGACAGTCAACAGTTCAACTCCAGTAGCTCAACACTCGAAGTATTGCAGTTCAGCAGTTCAGCGTCCAAGTATGGCTGTTCAGCCTCGGCTGCACCTCAACAGGGCATCATGACGCCCTTATAATATGCCAAGGTTTGCACCTCGGCACCAACTTCTGTTTATGTTCAAATGCCGCACTTCAGACCACTTCAGCGGGATAAGGCCAAGTCATGCACTTCGGCAAGGCCTAGTCATGCACTTCGGCAGAGTTCAGCTGTGTGCCACAGCAAATGAACCAAGTACAATACTACTTCGTGGGACCCTCAAACAGAGGTGCAACTCAGATATAATGACTACAACTGGGTATTTTTCCTGAACACGCCAAGGTCACAACAGTCGGCCTACTAGTTACATCAACCAAGCCGGCCTATTAGTCACATCAGTCAGACTACTGATCACATCAACAGACCTACGGCGCCTTAGGCTTTCTGCCCCAAGCAAGTGTCCTCTCCACAATCCATTACCAGGGGCTTAAAGCGGGAAAAAAATCTATAAAGGCAAGTCAACCAAGACAAAGAAAAGGAACCAAGATCTGAATCCAAAATTCAAACATTCATACTCTAAAAGCGAGCTCATATCCTTTGCTCTTCGTCTCATACTGTGAGAAACTCTTAACTCACCTCTTAAATTATAATCTCAGTGAGATATGACCCAAACTGACTTGAGCGTCGGAGGGTTTTTCCCGGGGCCAACCCCCCGGGACCTCTGACCTGTGCTTACTTGTGCAGGATATTTGGCGCTACTCCAGCTACACACTTTCAATCCCAGTTAACAACTCTTCAAGTTAACTGACGGAGCTAATTTGAAGTCGTCTACACCCTTGGTGAAGATCCAGCTTCATCATCCTACTTGCAATTATATTATAGAAAGCCGCAATTACTCTCTTGTACGCCCATATATATCGATTAGTCTGTATTTTTTTGTAGTCATATTAAATTGAAAGAAATATAAGGTGTAGTATGTTCTGAACCTTAAAATGTTGTATAAGGATGTATCACATCTACCTGAATATTATCAAATAAAAACATTTCAATTCAAATATCCCTACTTTATCCAACTTCTTTTTTTTCTTTCAAATACTACATTTACCAATCAACTATGTACAAAAAGTAAAGAATTAGAAATCCATAATAGCGTAAAAATAAGCATCAATCACTAACCCAACCTAAGTTAAAATGGAGAAAACAGTGAAAAAGAAAAAGAACGATTGTTTTACAACCCACAAGTGAAGAGTAAAAAAACAAAGCAACCTCATTCATCGTTTGAACACAAAATTCCAGAAGATTACATAAAGAATCAAGAACATTTGAAATTAGCACATATTGAACAAATCAAGCAATTGGATAGAAACAGAAAACCAAAGAAGAAAATACTTTTTTTTTTATAAAAAGATTTAGAACACAATAGTGGTTTTTTATAATTTAACATATGTTATGTCTAGTGAATTAGTCATTCAATTGATTAACATGTTGGTCTTTTTTTTTCTAAAGAACACCAAAATGAAAATGCTTTAGATTGAAATAAAAGATAATACAAAGTTTTGTTTGAATTTGAAGACTATAGGATAAAAATTAAAAAGAAAGTCAAAATTAAAAAAAGGGAAAAAAAGGAGAAAATTAGATCTATAAAAAAGCTTTTTATTGCTTCTCACAAAACATAGGAGTAGGGTAATATATAATAGTGATCTGCGTGAAATGTAAAGTTACATATCAAATTCTAAAGGACTTAAAAGTAATAAGGCATATTGTACTTTATAAATATTAAGATATTAAATAAAGGCCATAGCTATAAGTAAAGCAAGCTGGTAATCTTGCAACTATGATGTCATAACCTCTACTTAATGAGCTTTCTTTAATCGAATGACCATATTCTAAAGTATAGGAAGAAACAAATTAGACATGATCTATTAGATTTGTACCTTTATGAGAACATGGTCCAAGATACGAACTCATGGAGACGGAGAATTAATGCTAGCGAGATTTAAGCAAGATATAGAGACATCTTAGAGTATATAAAGGGGCTTATATACTCGTTCAACGTTAGATTAACTTTGCATGTTTGTTTTTTGTATCACATTATTTGTCGTTCATTTTGTGTCTATGTAGGTACATATAGAGCCGGGGGTCTCGATGGAAGCGAACTCTCTATCCTTTGGGATGGAAGTATTGTTTGCCTGTCTCTCACCTTCAGCAGACTCTAGCCATAATTTTTGTTGTTGTAGGTGAACTTTGCACAATCACAAGTTTTATATTTATATTTATCTATTGAAGAATTTTCCATCAGAGCAGATCAAATCTTAATACTGTGATAGTGTACACTGTCCACATCCACCTTTTATTCAAATTTTAAAATTAAATAAAAAACATTACAGGAGACCCTACACATATTTTAATCAAGTCCAAGATCTTATACTACAGTGTCTTATATTAATTTCCAGGAAGAAAGAGATTTGAAAGACGATGTCAAAGAATTTCTCCCGAGTGACCAAAGCAACCAGACCAGCCTCCACCCCCACCCCGACTCCCACCCCACAAGAAGAATCTCCTTCCTCAGGTCCCCTACCCCTTTCTCAGCAATATTAATGGCAAAAGCATTACAGAAAGCCTCCTCTGTACTCTTCCAGCAAAATGCACTTTGAGAAGTCAAGAATCGCAGATCCACTACATAAAACCCACTTCACTTTCACACTTTAGGGTTATGGTTTGGCATAGCTTGAGATAGTTTGCCCCCATGTCATTTTACCTTCCATTTTTGTTGGAGATTCCACTACTACTGTAGATCTTTGAATCTTTCAGCTCATACTTCTTCATGGTAAGAACTTTTTTTTTTATGGTGATATGATTTCATAAATTCTGAAGTGCCCCCGCTAATGTGCTTCATTCTGGTTATTCATTGGCTTGTATGAACTTTTTGCAGACCTAACTGCACCATTTTAGCAGGGATCCTTTTTATTTTGAATGAGTGATTTCCAATTGCTTTTGTATATCTTTTCTTAAAAAAAGTTGCTTTTGGATATATTAGTGAGATCTCGTTTGATTTTCGATGTAGCAGGATTCATTGATTTGCATTTATGAATGGTTTTTCTACCTTCTAGATTAATGTGCTGATACTTCAGAAACCCAAGCTGTATTTTGAGTAAAATTATTTTGTGAATGTAAGTCGATATTTGCTTTGCCTGGTCGCGGAGTTAAGGAGCACACTATCGCGATGTTGATTCTCTGCACTTGAAATGATTATTTTCTTGATGGAAGGAAAAGGGTTTTTTCTAAAGATGAATTTACAGTGGTGAAAGGGAAGATGAATCTGTTGAAAAAAATATGCTAATCTGCGGTGTGATCATTTGGGGCATAGCAATTGTTCAAGTAACAAGTAAAAGAATGCTGGAAGTTCGTCTATTTAAGGAATACCCTTTTTTCCTGACACACACACACACACACACACACACACATACATACATACATACATAAGAAGGATTAGGTGGCAGTCAATTGATCAGCTGTGAAGCTGAAATTGCATTGTTTCTCCTGGAAAAGTTTGCATTCAGTATAGTTACTATGGAATTTTCTGCCACTTGACTCAAGTGTATTCAGAGTATTGTTAATGATGCAATCTGTCACCATTCAAGACGTGCTTGAACAAATTCACTCATCTTTGTACTGGTTATGTCCATAAGACCGATTGTTAATTGCCTCTTTGACTGGTATATATAAAGTTTAATATACAAAAAAAAGGTTATTCTTTTTAGAATTAATTCATATATTTGCTACTTCTAAATCATGTTCGCGATAAATTTATTTGCTTCCTGTTGTAAGTGGTGTATGTATACTCTTCCTGTTCATCTGTTTGTCTACCAATATCAAATATGTTGCATGAGTATAAATTTCTATAATAGAGAATATTACAGATGCCAATTGTGTCCTTAACTAACGTGAAAATTTTCTTATGAGATCAAGATGGAGCTGGTACAGTGTACATTTCCATGAGGGGAACAGGAGGAGCCTGCAAAGCACAATATTTGAGACAAATGGTAATCTAGGAACTGCAAGAAAATTAATCCATTGCACCCTTGAGGTTCTTATTTTGTATTCCCCTGGAGATAAATTGGTCGGTGGTATAAATTCACAAAAAAGAAAAGTTGGTGGCTGGTATTTGATTTCGAGCTTTTGTCCCGTTTCTATGGATCATTCTAGTGATAACTGTGAAATTGTGAAAGCAGAGGATGATGTGAGCTCAATTCAACATTCTCAAGTATATTTTCAGGGCAGACGATCTCACAAGGAGTGGCAGCCTTCACTTTCGAAAATGGACTCGAACAAGTATTTAAAAGATGACATCAATAAGCTTTTTGAGGCAGTAGATATCTCAACATCCAAGAGTCTAGATCTAGCAGATCGGTCCAGAAAGAATGCCTCCAAGAGGCCAATGCGAGTTGGTCCCTCCAGTTCACCTGGAATTGGGTTTTCTGAGCCTGTATCCCTGAAGCAGGCTCTAAGAGGACTATGCATATCTCAGGCCGGAGAAATGGCTGCTATGAGACGGTTGCCAAGATCCCCTGCATCTCCTGGATATCTAGATGCTCGAAGAAGTACCCCTGTGTATAGGTCAGTTGAAACAGCTGAATCCCCACGTATGGGCAGAGAAGATTTAATTGAAATATCTCTGTCTTCAGGACTTCCTCCAAATTCCTTGGGCAGAAAGCAAGGATACCCTAACATGCAGCTGCCATACCAAACTTCCCGATCTTTGTCCCATTTTGCTGCAACAAAGAGTACAGAATCCTCATGTGCACCTAGTTTTGTTTCCTCTGTATTGTGCAAACCGCATATTCAACCAGTTGAAACCAAAAAAGTTGAAGAAAAAATCCTAGAGCCTATAATAAAATCAGGACAAGATGTACTTTCACCACCTTCTTTATCTGTCGAACCAACCTCAAATGGTCAGTTTTCCACTCAAAAAAGTGATGGAAATTCTCCCGCCTCGGAGAAAATAGAAATTCATCCTTTGGAACCAGTATCCGTGAAGGAAGAAGGCACGACACTAAGTTCCACATCCCCTTTTCATAATGCTGTTGATAATACCTTGAGGCTTCATGAAAGTATGTCTAGCTCAAGCAAGGTTGCCAGCAGTTCAAGTAGAAAAGTTGGCGCTTCAATGAAAGTAGCAAAAGAAGCTGCTCCGAGGATGAGAAGGAAAAAGAAGTTGCACATTGTTTCTTCATCTGTTGCCATGAGAAGTGGTAGACCAACCCTAAAGAAGACCACTTCCCATGAGGTGAAACCATCCACCAGATATAAGAATCTGGTGGTGAAGACTTTAAAGCAGGAAAGGATAATGATTGGAAGTGATTCTTATGCTTCATCTGGAGTAGTTTGTTCTAGCGATTTCAGTTCTGGCCCCTTGATTTGCCATAAATGCCAATGCTCCTTGACAAATGCAAAAAAGGAGGCAAATGATGATGCTATTACACCTAATCATCATTCAAAGTCTACTTCTATTGTTGATGAGGATAACAAATATTCTGACAGAAGTCCTCCTGACTCCGTTCTGAAAACCTCCAATACTAGTGCAGTTCCTTCTTTACAGGCCAACAGGACACCGAAGTTGAGGGAGAAAGCAGAGTTCTCACCAAGCTCAATGAGCAGCATTGGTGAATATAGTGCTAGTAGTAGCATCAGCGATGAAAGCAATGCAAGTGGGTCCAGTTGTGGCAACAGACCACACATGTCCAAGGACTTCAGGTGGGAAGCACTTGATAATGCGAGAAGACAGCACGGCTTTCTGAGTCTAAGACATTTTAATTTGTTGAAGAAACTTGGCTCTGGCGACATAGGAACAGTATATCTGGCTGAACTAGTTGGTGCTAATTGCCTATTTGCTATAAAGGTCATGGATAATGATTTTTTGGCAAGAAGGAAAAAGATGCCTAGGGCCCAAACTGAGAGGGAAATATTGAGAATGCTAGATCATCCGTTTCTCCCAACGCTGTATGCCCAGTTCACATCGGATGACTTATCATGTTTAGTCATGGAATTTTGTCCGGGGGGCGATCTGCATGTTCTTCGGCAGAAGCAGCCTGGAAGATACTTTCCTGAACAAGCAGCAAGGTAGAAATTTATGTTTCTATTAAACAATAATGGCTTCAAATCTTATGCTTTGATGAAAAAAGTTGTTGGCTTTAACTGTAAGCAATGTATGGTGTGGGGTCTAGAAACTTATAATATAGTTACAAATGCTGTCTAGTCAAAGAAGTTGGGTATGTGTGTACATCTCCAAATTCTTTGGCTTATGTTAGACTGTCTGTGTGTGTAAGGTGTGGGGCTGAGAATTTGTGCTGTACTTACAGACGGTTTCCAATTTAAGGAAGTGGGGAACGTGTACCAAATGCAGCATCTAATGCTTTATGTTAAACTCTGTGTGTGTGTGTGTCTGCGTATGAAAGAGGCTCATGCCCCAAGTATAAGCGCTCAAACTAAGAAAAAGTTTTAGATTATTAGAACAGGAGTCATCATGCGCATGTGGGTTAAAGTTAATTTACTTACTGCTGGTGTGAAGCTGATTTTCTGATCGATTGCGCCATCTTTTTACTTGCAGGTTCTATGTTGCTGAAATTCTCCTTGCTCTGGAATATTTACATTTACTTGGAATTGTGTATCGTGATCTAAAACCAGAAAATATTCTGGTGCGAGAAGATGGACATATTATGCTTACAGACTTTGATTTGTCACTTAGGTGTTCAGTTAGCCCCACCCTAGTAAAATCATCTTCATCTGTAATCGAACCTCCAAGGATATCTGGTCCATGTGCAGGATCAAACTGCATTGATCCATTTTGTGCTGGACCATCATGTAAGGTTTCTTGCTTTAACCCCAGGGTTTTACCTGCCGCTGCTAGAGCAAGAAGACGGTTAGCTGAACAAACAGCCCAATCTGCATCATTGCCACAGCTTGTGGCCGAGCCTACAGAAGCACGGTCTAACTCCTTTGTTGGCACACACGAATACTTGGCTCCTGAGATCATCAAAGGAGAGGGTCATGGAAGCGCGGTTGACTGGTGGACATTGGGCATTCTACTTTATGAGCTTCTGTATGGCAAAACTCCCTTCAAAGGTCCAGGAAACGATGAAACACTAACAAATGTAGTAGTGCAAAGTCTGAAATTTCCTGACAGCCCAATTGTTAGTTTTCAAGCTAGGGATCTAATAAGGGGGCTGTTAGTAAAAGAGCCAGAGAATCGGCTGGGAACAGAAACAGGAGCTGCTGAGATCAAGCGCCATTCATTTTTTGATGGCATGAACTGGGCGTTGATACGATGCGCGATTCCACCTCAAATTCCTGAATCCCTTGACATTGGCATTCAGAGATCTGTGTTGCAGCAAAAGGGGAGTAGAGATGTGGAGGGAGAGCAGTTGGAATTTGAGTTGTTTTAAGTAAAAACTTTGGAGTGGAACTGCAAGCTGGGGAGGCAATAAGTTTGCTGTTCCACTTTGTTGTTACTAATAGAGAACTTAAACATTTATTCTGTTTCCAAAATTTCATGGTAAAATCTCTTTTCCCTCTTGTTTCATGAATATCAATGAGGCAAGAGAACCAAGAAGAATTTGAAATTTTGTTCCATTTCAAATGTAGGCTAAAACTGGCAATGTTCTTGAGGCTAATGCTTCAAGTGGGAAATCTTTAATGTGGTGATAATTAATGGAGGCCTTTGCTATCGTATTATTAACTAGAGAGTGAATGCAGATATATACATGTATGTCTGGTTAACTTTATATTTATCACCGGACAAAAAAGGTAGTGTGGTACATTCTTTTGAGTAATAATGAATTGTGCTATACTATCGATTGGTATAAGATACACATGTATAACTATATTTGTTCAAGTAATTGAGGCTCATGTTGTTGGTGGAACACTTTCGTTAAATAATACCACAATAAAATTTATCTGGTTTAAAGAAAAGTTTTTTTTATATTATTTACTAATCACTTTTGCAGATACTTTATGTTCTATGCCTTTCTCCAATCACACCCATAGTATAAATCAAACTTTACTATCTCACGGTTTAGTTCAGTTAGTATATAAGTAGTAGATTACATTATAAGAAATCATCGGTTTGACTCTTGGCAGACGTAGTATGGCTGTTAAAGTTCCACCATCAGCTACTTGTATCAGAAGATACTTAAACTTGATACCTTATAAAGCGGACTTCTGACTTGATATTTTGTAGGCACCAAATACAGCGACCGTTTTTGTAGCTGCTTCCAATTAACTACAGTGACCCTTTTGTAGCTGCTTCCATAACTACAGTGACCGTTTTCCCAATAACTACCGGGGCATTTTAAATTCCCCGCTCTCGACGGTTGCTCTTTCCCGGCTCCGCTGCTGGAAAAGTACGGCGCTTCATTAGCATCTGTTTTTGCTCCATTTTATCTTATTTCGCAGAAATACACTAGCTTAAAGCCCTGTGATTGATCTGTCACACCAGGCCTATGTTAGATTATCAGTTTACGGCTTAATCTTTGGCCTTACACTTCACTGTTGTGGCCGTTGGAACTTAGAATCTGCAGTATGACAAGCTCTTCAAGGTATACTTATTCGTTCCTGAAGCTCCTGTTACTGAATGTTTTTAATACGTCGCTTTCTTTTCTGTGGAAACCCTAGTATTGAGTGGTTGATAAATACACTTCTGGAATATCTGGATCTTTTTTTGAGACAAAGTGTCAAAGTTGTAATTGTCACATTTTTGTGCTTAAATTTCTCTTTGGTTATTAAAAATATTACCCTTGGGGTTTGCAACATCCAATTTTTTGTTCAGTGCATAAATTTTGCTTGGTCAAGTAAATGGTGAGGCCATCGTGTATAATTTTTGGTATGTTCCTATAAAATGTTGGAATTATGTTTGTCCTGTCTTTTTTAGGGAGGATGCAAACGATACACTCCGTATACTTGTTGCTACAGACTGTCATCTAGGGTATATGGAGAAGGATGAGATTCGCAGGCATGATTTTTTTTCAGGCATTTGAAGAGATTTGCTCAATTGCTGAGCAAAAGCAGGTGAGTGTTGATGTCATATTTGGCTTAATGTCTCTCTTAATGTCAAAAAGAAGATGAAGAATTGAGTATTTTTTTTTTCTCCATCTCAAGTCATTACAATGTAAGGTACAAGGTATATATAGGTGTAGTAAAACATCTACTAACTCCTATAACTACAAAATGTAACAAAATATGCTTTGTTGACAAGAAATGCAGGCTTGCTTGACAACACTTAAATGGCGACGAGATTTCATGATATGTACTTTTAACTATTTAAACCCTTTCCTGACGTTGGAATGGCCCCCAGGCGACTGTGGCAACGGTGGAGGAACCACACCTGAAGAACACGGAACTGGGGACTGGTGAAAGTTTCAACTTCTACAAACTTGGTACAAGAACAGAAAACTGGTGAAATTTTCAACTCTCACGAATATAAATATTTCACAAGATCTTTTTCAAAGAAAAAATCTTGGCGCTGTTGAAGTTGGCAACCTCCAAGCATTTGTTTCAGGGTACTGGATTTTCTCTCTTCTTCCCTTTTTTCTTTTTTGGGTTCAGGCGAAAAATGTTTTGTGAAGAAAGTAAATTTTTTGGTTTGGCTCTGGTCTCATACAGTAATTCGATGAGAGTAATTTTTGTTTTGGTTCTCTTCTCACACGGTAAATCGGCGATAAAATTTTATGGGTTTGGAACAAATTTTGAAATAGTGTTTCAACACTGCCTTATGAGGAAACAAATTTTGGAACAAATTTCTTTCACACGGTAATTTGGTGAGAGAGAGTTTTAGGAACAAGCTTTCTATAGAAAGCAAAAGATCAAAAGAAGAACTGGGTTCTGCAACTACAAAAACTAACAAACTATGCTTTGTTGACAATAGATGCAGACGTGCTTGACAACATTTAAGATTTCATGATATTTGCTTTTGACTATTTCAACACCTAATGCCGGGTTATGTTTTGCATTTTATTACTCTTAGTAGGTGCCCAACTCATTTAGTTTCAGATTGTTTGTTTGTTAGTTCGTGATGTATACTTCTACATGCATATACAAGTGTTCGTGATGTATACTTCTACATGCATATACAAGTGTGCACGAGCATCTACTGTGTTAAACTTGTTAGAACTAATTTAAATTACTTAACTGTTTGTCAGGAAGGACAAATAAGTAATTGAGCTATCCAAATTTGTCATTCATGACTTCATCATCATCATCATCATCATCCATACCCAGTATATCCCAACGACAACAAAAGCTATCGTCAGGGTCTGGGGAGGGTAAGTGGTAGGCAGACAATACCTCTATCCCAAGGGATAGAGAGTCTGCTTCCAGTGAGACCCCCGGCTCTACCTGCATAAATGACATGATAATAGAGATATGTTGTGCTAGTGTGTTAGTGAGTAAATTCAAGAAATACAAATAAAGGTCTTTCGATATTAAAATACACATCACGTATATATGTACATGTAATGTAAAAGAACAGTAAAATATATGCCACCAAGTAGGAAGTTAACCTAAAGCGTATATCGTGTCTACGCCTATCTATGTCTCTACATATACTCTAAAGTGTCCCTATATATGACTTATACCTCGTTAACCTTAATCTTATGTCTCCATAAACTCCTATCCTGGACCATGTCCTCAGAGAGGTGCAAATCTAGTAAGTCGTGTCTTATCTGCTCATCCCAAGTCAGTTTGGGTCTGCCTTTACTCCTGTTTCCCTCTACAATTAGGCTTTCAATTGCTCTGACCGACGCCATTGTCTATCTCCGCTTGACATGCCCAAACCATCTTAATCTTCCCTCTCTTATCTTATCGGCTATACTAGCCACTCCTAACCTTTCCCGAAACACCTCGTTTCTGATCCGGTCTAGCCTTGTATGCCCACACATCCATCTTAACATTTTCATTTCTGCCACTTCCATCTTCTGTAGTTGTGACTTCTTGATGGCCCAGCAGTCTGTCCCATATAGCATTGCCGGTCGTACTGCCACCCTATAAAATTTTCCCTTTAATTTAGTTGGAAAATTTTTATCACACAGCACCCCTGAGGCCGCCCTCCATCTACACCAGCCTGCTTGCACTCGATGTGCTACATCATTATCTATGTCGCCATTCTGCTGCAAAAATGATCCTAGGTACTTAAACTTGCTTACATGCGGTACCATTTGACCATCGATGGTGAGTTGGCTATCCTCACTGTCTGCTACGCCGCTGAAGTCGCAGTGCAGATACTCGGTCTTAGAACGGCTAATCTTTAAGCCTTTTCTCTCTAAAACATCTCTCCACTGCTCCACTCTTGTACTCAGGGTATGTCTACTTTCTGCTACTAATGCAATATCGTCAGCAAAAAGCATACACCACGGAACTGCCTCCTGTATCGGCTTTGACAACTCATCAAGGACAACGGCGAAAAGAAATGGACTCAACGCAGATCCTTGATGGAGACCGACCTCCACCGGAAAGAAGTCTGTATTCCCCACAGCCGTACGAACGGTTGTTTTTGTCCTAGCATACATATCTCTAATTATGTCTATATACTTGACATGGATCCCTCTTGCTTCCAGACTATTCCATATCAGGCTACGCGGCACACTATCATATGCTTTTTCAAGATCAATGAAAACCATATGCAAATCGCGCTTCTTCCCCCTATACTTCTCCATTAATCTCCTGAGAATGTGTATTGCTTCCGTAGTTGACCTTCCTGGCATAAAACCAAATTGATTCACCGTAACCTGAGTTTCTCTCCTAATCCGAGTGTCGATTATTCTCTCCCATAACTTCATGGTATGACTTAGCAACTTAATCCCTCTATAGTTCCCACAACACTGTACGTCTCCTTTGTTCTTATATAGGGGGACCACGACACTCTTTCTCCACTCATCTGGCATCTTTCCTGTTTTGTAAATATGATTGAACAGAGTAGTTAGCCATTGGACCCCTTCCTCTCCTAAATGCTTCCACGCCTCAATGGGTATGTTATCTAGGCCGACCGCTTTAGCTCTTCCCATCTTCTTCAGTGCTCTCATCACCTCTCCTTGTGTGATGTTCTGGCAGTCGGAGTGCTTATGTTGTCGTTGATGGTTAGTGGTGTTTTCTCGTTCTTCGTAGTCGGCACTACTGCCGTTGAAAAGATTGTGAAAGTATGTTTGCCATTTCGACTTGATGTCTTGCGCTTTGACTAACACACGCCCATCTTCTCCTTTTATGAACTTTCCGCCTCCTAGGTCCTGCCTCTTTCGATCCCTAGCTTTGGCAATCTTGAACATATCATGTTCTCCTTCTTTTGTTTCTAGTCTCTCATACATCCTTTTATAGGCTGCAGTCTTTGCCTCTGTCACTGCCTTCTTCGCCTCCTTCCTGGCGATTTTGTAAGTATCCTTCAATCGCACTTGTGCTATGGATACCTTTTTTCTACTTGTAACCATGGTAAGCATGGCTCCCAGTCTTCTTTTGTTTCTAGTCTCTCATACATCCTTTTCATGACTTGTGCTATGGATACCTTTTTTCTACTTGTAACCATGGTAAGCATGGCTCCTAGTCTTTTTTATGCATTCCGGGTGGATTTCCTGCTCCTTGGTAGTGATCTGTTTCATGAAAACAAGCCATCAAGGTCAACTCTTGTCAAAGTCCTTGAGATTCTTCGTCGTTATTGCCTGAATGACAAACCTGTGCAATTTCACGTCGTCAGTGATCAGATCGTGAACTTTGCAAATGTGTAATGACCTTCCTACGTCATAGTAATTCATTTCCTTTATCCTCAACAAATTCTCAACCAAGAGGAAAAGTACCTGGAGAAGTTTTGTAAAACATCCTCTTCTTTGCACAATTTTTCACCTATATGCTTGCTGAATAAATTGGTTTTGCAATACATTGTTTGCACAACCTCCTAATGTACATCAGAGATACTTCCAAATGTCCTCAGCCAGTTGTACATAGAAGTTCTCATGGGGGTATTGTCACGCAGATGTAGATAAAAGATACTTAAGCCAGTACTAGACTTTTTAGTGAGCAATTTCCTGCAGTTTTTTTTTTTTTTTTTTTGGTAAAGGTTTTACTGACTGTCCCTTCTCACCTGGAATCCAGGTCAACCAATACCGGCCAACAAAGATACCTCTAAATTCAGTCCGACCTTTTGAATATTGTGAGATACGTTCTTTTTTCATTTTTTTTAATAATTCCTTACACTTTTTCTTTTTGTAATTACTTTTACTTTTAATTGGCAAGAAATTAATATTAACTATTTGGATGTCCTCCTACAGGTTGTATTGAAAGATGAATCTGATATTGATCATAATGATCAAGACTAAATTCTTGACCATTTGGATAAAGTGGTAAGTCAATTTCTTATTAGATGGTTGCTTTCAGTTGGATGGAATTAGTGCACTGTTTTTATTGACTTGAATATTGTAGGTAAGCAATTTAATTGACAGGTCTAGCCAAAAGACAACTAACAAATCAGAGGCCAAGCTTCCACTGGTTCGATTAAAGTAAGTCCATATATACGTATGTGTGCATATATATGTATACATGTGTGTGTGTGTGTGTGTGTGTGTGTGTGTGTGTGTGTGTGTGTTGGTCCTCTGATCTTCTTTTTGCAATTCTGTTACTTGTTACTGATTTGTTCCAGTCCAGTTCAACCTTGCTGTTATCACCTAAGTCACTTGACAGGTTGACTATTCTGGTTTTATGACGATAAATCCTCAAAGGCTTGGGCAGAAGTATGTTGGAAAGGTACCTTGTAGCATTTCTTAATTGATTATTAGTAGGGCTTCTGCTCCTTACTCTACCCTAATACACGTAGGTGGCTAATCCCCAGGATATTCTCATATTTTCTAAAGCTTCCGGAAAAGGTGGTCACACTGAAGGTAATCTGATTCATGTTAGCTTTGGGAGATCTTGGTATTTCTAGGGATGCTTCTGCTGCTGATTTTTACTTGGTTTCATTTCTTTTAGCACATCCACTGTAACTACCTCTGTGTGTTTCTAACACATGTGTATGGTTGCGTATATCTGATTCTCTATACCCTGCTATAGGCGGAAGCCTCTAAGGCAATGGGGTAATGCTGTTGTTGCACGGTAACTATAGTACCTCGCTCCATTTCCTATTTCTTCATGTTATTCATAAGTAATATGATTTTTCCCTACATCATACCAATTCTATGGAATGTCCCAAAGTGTTTTTGATTATTTCATACTGCTGTTCTAATCCTGATATAGGCTTCTAAATAATAGAAGACTGATGTTTGCATATGAGATACTTTTGTTTAGAATTATATAACTGAAATGTTTGGGTCCATTTATGTGTCGTAAATAGTATGCATTGTGAGTAAAAAGTAAGAGGTACAATAGTTACATTTTCCAAATGAGATTTTTTATTGTTAGTAGATGAAAAAGTAAGGGCAAAAGATTTGATTTTTTTTTTTTGGATGTCCTAACGTGATGTGCAGAAGATAATAGTTAATACTAGCAAAGGGTGGCAAAGTTCTGCCCCCTTTTCTTATAGGAAAGAACATCAGTTTTCTTGTGTTTGTACTTGGCTGTCTCTCGTTTGACATCCTCAATTCCAACAGCGTTAGATAAAAATATTGTGGTGGAGCTTATCAAGCACGGGTTTACGGGCAATCCGAGGTACTCCCATTGGACTCCCATAATACTTAAATGGACAATATTGTCAACTTCTTAAACTATGGCGCACAAACATATAGGAAGTTGTGCATCAAAGTGGTCATATGTTCTTGTTTGATGGGTCCATCTAGACGAATAGGTCCAAGTGTGACATATATGGTTTTCGTTTTTAGCAAAGTAATGTTATTTTTCACTCTGTTTTAAATTCTTATATTCTTAATAATTCAGATTAATTTCTTCTTAAACATAATTATGCGCGTTAGAAATAAAAAGACGTTATTTACTAGAGAGAAAAAAACCTTTAACAGTAAGTGCTACACTGCTACGTCGCCATACCTTTTTTTTTTTTTTTTTTTTTGACAGGAGTCGCCATACCTATTTAAGGATTCATACATGAGTACCACATATCAACACGTAAGAAGTTGAATAGCCATCCACGTAGTTCCTTAGCTTCCTGTACAGACAAGCCCTCTATGCATATGGATCAATCTGCTGCAATAAATCATCAAAAGATCAAATATGCTCCTCCACAAACAATCACCTAATAAACATGCCCAATGCCCAGGAAAAAAAAATTAAATACAGAAAACGGCATCATTACAATATAATATGTGCGATCCAAAAATAATAATAATATTTCCAATCATTTCCTAGGAGACTATACTTTAGAGGTCAATTGTCATGTAGCGAAGGTGCCGAGGATTTTCACGTCTCCTATAGGAGAAACCTTATTCATAAAAGTTTGTGCCTCTATTTCCTTTTAAGTCTTTTAATTGGCTTTTGGGCGTTGGAGGAGGAGCACAATGCGGAGGGTTCGGAGACTTAAAGTTGATATAAAATATAAGATCTCTAATCACGCGTTGACAATGTAAAAAAACAGTTTTTTCTTTATAAAAAAGAACAGCACCGCCTTTTTTTTAAAAACTGTTGTTTTACACATAGCGACGCATGATTGAAGTTCTCATATTTTACCTCATTTTTAACCTCTTTATATCTTAACTCATTGGGGAAACTGTGGTTGCAGGAGGAGAAGGAAAATTAAATAAATTAATTAATAAGGGAAAAGCCCAAGTTTTATTTTAGCCCTTCCTTGAACTTGATGGTTTGGTCCGACTGTTCAAGTTAGAATTGTTATTCCCCATAAATTTTATTGTGGTCATTGATCAACTAATGACCCAATAAAATGATGACAAATAAGTTTTATCTACATGCAAGTAAGGGGATAATTGGCCAAAACAAGGGGCCTATAAATATTCTTCACATTTCATTGGTCAATGACCAACTAATCATACTGGGTCATTGACCATTGTAAAATTTGTGCAGAAACAATCTCTTGAACAGAAAAAATATAGAGTAAGGCTGCAACATCAGATCCCAAATCGATGCTGATCCTACGCAAACACGGAAGTTTAATGCATCAAAAACGTTTTTTAAGCTTGATATTAAAATAGCTATGATAGTTGAAGCTGTTTGACTTTGTTTGGTGGATGTGATAGTTGAAGCTGTTTGACTTTGTTTGCTGGATCTGTTTTTGTCACTTGGCCGAACGATGTGATCAGAACAGTGATGAATTAGTTCTGATTCCCAAGATTAGCATTTGTTCTGATTCTCAGCACTTATATGATACTATGTTAACTCTGCAAAGGAATATTTTTCATTGATACATTTTTACTCTATACATCCATCCTTATTTATAGTATAATTACAACAACACAATACAACATTACTCCATTGTCTTAGAGGTTCTCGTCTATGGCGGGGTATAGAAGGTCGGATGTACGCAACCATACCCTTGCGTTAAAAACAATGGGTAATGTTTGCAACCATACCTATCCATCCCTATCTATAGTATAATTCAAAAAGTTAAATATGGTTATTAATAAATACATAATATTTTTCAACTATAACATGATTTGATTCTCCTTGATTACATATTCATGATCAATCACATTTTTTAGCACAAATATAAGAAGCAAATCAACTAGATTCGAATATCACACTTTATTTTTAAAAAGATGAGTGAGTTATAGTAGTAAATCTATTTCGATGTGTCACGAGGTTAATCCTCTAGAAGATTGAACTGTAACCAGCAAAGGTTCCTGCCATACTCGGTCTTACATGGTGTGTATGGATGTAAATCAAGTTCTTAAGGTCCGCTAGTAAAAGTTTGTCATAGTACAGAGACAGCGCAAGGAGCCTATTGGCACCGAAGGAACAACCGACGTGCTGGTCTGTCAGTCTATCAGGTCATTTCACGGGACAATAGTGTTCCCACACTATGAAGCTAGCCTGGAGGGGGTTCAAACATTTTTGTCTTTGGCAAGACTCGAAGGTCTGACGTTCTTTTCAAAACCCCTACTTGAAACCATTGAGATATATAGTTGCCTTCTGGTAATTATTTGTGATGAACAATTTTAGAAATTAAAAACTCACGGTAGACAAACGATACGCTTGGAGTTCCACATTAACTCAGGAATAGATAATAGCAATATTTAATATACAGTATAATATTGTTACAGTTACTCTCAGATAAGCATTATTTGCATAGGTAAAGTAAGTCTCATTTAGCATGCATTTTTTCAAATTTTCAAAGACTATGTAAGGCCTTCAGTTTAATTTTGTTTTACAAGTAGCGAGGGGAGAGTGGAAGAATTCAACGTGGGTCACACGTAGGGAGAAGCACTATAAACAAATATTTGGTCTGATGCGCTTTTAATATTTTGTGTGTGTACAGTATAAAGTCAAAACCCATAAGAGAATAACAACGTCACACAGTAAAAATTATCGTTAAGATCTGAAAAAGGGTTAGAGACATGCTAACAGAAAATATCGTTACTATCTAAAGAAGTTGTTAGTGACCATAGAAGTTTAGAGACATACAAACAAAACAAATAGAGAATCCTATGCACAAGGTCAATAATGACTAGCTTGACCTAGATAGATATGTAAAGGACAAATTATTTAGAAGAAAGCAGGGGACATGGTCTGAAACGCGGATACTGCAGTACAAGTACACGTGGGGAAAAGGCCACTAGATTTTCATGGGGTCAAACGCCATGGGTTGGTGGAGCATACACACAATAAACACGAAATTATTATAATAATTTTCTAGTATCCTCTCATCCTCGTGGTAATAAATTTGTCCGTTCTCATGTTTGAATGAAAAAAAAGGTTGTACATGCAAAAAGTGTTACCAAATAGTTGGGTAAGAATTGTGAATCGATGTTATTCAGACTCTGCGTAAATATATAAACCTAATATATCGGAAATATCTTTTTAGTAATAAAGAGCTCCCTCGAATGTATAATTCAAATTAGAGATGATTAAAAATGAAAATTACAGCCGCTCTTTATGTAAAACACATTAGGTTTAATATCGAGAGAGAGTTTAAGCCTGAATTGGTTCTAAGATGGGCAGTCTTTAGTCAGGAGGTCCGGTGATACTGCCTAGTATGTAGAGATGAGATCTCCAAAACACTCACACCGTCACCCTCTTGCCTACCGTCCGTCACGTGGCAGCAATGTAGGGTGGTGAGTCAGATGAGTGTCACCCGCATCTAGCATCACCACATCATCTTGCTGCTACGTGACGGACGGTGGACATGGGGTGAGAAGATCCGGTCCCCACGCGTCACTAGTTTCAAGTTGGTGACAATAAATAATATAAGTATAAAAAACTATTGTATTTTGAAAATAAAGGGAGCAAGTGTGAAGTAGACTAGACATAGAAAGGCGTACGATTTCATTGAACGCTCCCTCCCACTTTGCATTTGGGGTTTCCCCAGTCTAGTTTCAGGCACGCCTGCTGCCTCTGCTTGTGAACCTGCGCTTGGGGGCTTTCTAGTTTCTTCTCTTGCTCAGCTGCAGTTGTTGTTATTGTTGTTGTTGTTATTATTATTGTTGTTGTTGTTGTTGTTGTTGTTGTTGTTATTATTATTATTATTATTATTATTATTATTATTATTATTATTATTATTATTATTATTATTATTATTATGCATTGTTACTTGAGGCTGGATCTACCGTCCAATAATTATTGTCTAATACTCATGCTTTATGTAGAACGGAGCCCCATTTAAAATGTAGTGTGTGCGTACGTGGATAAATGGAGACTGTACAAGATTTATTGGGTAAATTATCTACTTCGTATATGATTAAGATGGTAAATAAATCAAATCCCTGCAGTTCGAGTTTGGTTTAATTTACTCTTCGACTTATTCGGTTTATTCAATAATAATAATATGGCATAATTATTTTTGTGGTATTAAAAATATGCAGAGCCCCTAAACAGTAAAACTTCTGTAGTATGGAAAATTATGTTGTGCAAGAAGATTCATACTTCAAAATTTCAAACCGAGAAAACAACACCAAAAAGAAAGCGTCAGAAACTCAGTCCTTCAAGTTGCTTATCCACTCATTCTGCATCACAAGCAAATTCGGTAAGGAAAATATTTGTACCATAGGGGATCTTGTGAATGCCTTCACTTTTTACCCATTTCCAGCACACCATACCACAAAGTCACAAACACTAAATGGTGGAGAACCCTGAGGTAGGGGTAACGCGGGGGGGGGGACAGGGGGAGGGCATTTGGTTCATGCACAGATGTTTGAACGTTTTAGGAGTCGGACTTCTGATTTGAATCATACATACATGGGGTTGAGTCGGTGAAAACTCCAAAATAAGGAATTTCATCTTTGACTCCAAAAAAGATGTTTGAACGGAAACATGGACCCCTGCTCTAAAATTTACATCTCACGATATCTTGAGCGTCCTTTTTGTCATTTTTAAAAAAAGTTGAACCCCAAACAGTAAGGGTTTCTGTCACAGATGTAAATCAGATACCCAACGGCCCGCTAGCAGGAGCTTGGTCATTTACACAGTAATCTGCATAAGAAGCCCTCCAGCACTGCAGGCAAGCCTACAGGCCAAGGAGCTCCCAGACTATGCACTGATGGGAAGGGGCTCTCTTATCATTGGCAAGAATTGAACCCCTGACCTCCTTTTCGAGAACTCCTACCCGAAACTAGTTGGACTATGTTCTGGGCACTTCTTTCTGTCATTCTTTCCCTTCAACGACGGTGAAAATGATCCAAACTTCAACGGTTAAATTCCATAGCTTTAGTTTATATGTTCCTGAAAGCCTTGTAAACATTCACAATGTTATCAAAACTTGTCAACAATTTCATATATTAACCGCTCTAGAAAATATTGTACTAGTTAATAGTTTAATTTATATTATATTATAAAATCAACATACATAATTTTTTTGAACCGATGGAGTATTCTTTTTTAGGGAAACAATATCATCTACTCATCATTTTGTTATTTTAATCTAATAAATTTTATTAAAAGAAAACCTAACAGTCGTGTATGACATACATTTGAAAGCACTGAAGCTCAAGTACTTAATTATACCATAACATGGTATCCTCCGGAACTAAACAAAATTTTTCGTTTTCGTGGAGCAAAAGATCATTCTTTGTCTTTGGAAGGCTCCACTGTCTCAGTTCTAAAGAACATTATGGAGGATGCAGATCAGTAACTCATCAGCCTCTTAGGTTGGGTAAGAAGCCCAACAGTCTCTTAGGTTGGGTGAGGACTTATGCAGTGACCACACAAGGTGTCACCCGCAAACGATACATTCGGCCTAGCAGCAGTGGAACACCCACACTGTACGTGTCCCTGAAATCGAATTTTTAACCTCTTGAATCAAATCTCAACCTCATTATCAACTGAACTATCGGGACAAATTTTTCGTTTTCTAAGAAATAATAAGTCAGTATACTGTCTGTTTTGTACTTGGTCTACAATAATCACACGTGTAATAGTCAGATGCTGTCTATTTCGTACCTTGTGTACAACAACCAAACTTCGTAACTGCAAGTCGGGCTTAGTCGATTAATATAATTCCCCATTCCAGTGAATACAATGATCAATTATATTTATTCAATTTTTCCATAATGCACCGACCATTCAACACTCTTGTAATTAGAATGATTAAATTTAAAACCATATTTACCTCTATCTATGCTTTCCAAGAATTAAACTATTGTTAGCTATTAAAAGGAAAAATAACTAAAAAGGGTAGAAAAAGAAAATTTATCCTTACTTTTATGCATGCTTGAACTGATAGATGACAAGCTCTAATCGACTGTGGTTTGAGATTATTGGTAACTATCTCCACTTCTTTAGCTAGAAGAAAGCAAGTGAAAAGAAACATTTGTATGCGAACATATATTCCAAACACTGACGATAGTTTTAATCAACTATCGTATAACGATACAAAAATCAGTCCATAAATCAAGAATTTCGCATAAAATAAAGTGTGCACCTAAGAATTGACATCACACCACCTCAATATATATCCTCAATTTCCTGTACGAAAGAAGGATAAAAGAATCACCAACATTCCCTATATTATCATTATTCTGTACTTTTATGTTCATTTGCATAAATGCATTAAAAAAATACAAATTAATGAACATAATTTACAGAGATACAAAATAGACAGCTTCTGACTGGTAAATTGGTTACCTAAGCTTAGCGTCCGAATTGACAATTATACCCTTACTATCCTCCACCATCTCAACCGTTCTCTACCATCTACCTCTCCAAGCACTTCGACGTGCGCCCAGACCCCAACCCCTCTCTCCCCCACCCCAACTATCATCTCCTTCTCTGTTCCATTGTCCCCACCATTTCCTCCATCTCTTTTCCATAAGGGTAACCCCCACCACATCCTGTCTCACCAATGATCCTAGCCCCAGCCTCCATTCAGTTGATATTGGGTTGGGGATTGACAACCAGAGGTCATGAGTTTGAATCTATAGACGTGCACGATATTACTCTGGTGCCAAACCAAAAGCCTGGTTTGTGAGGAACACCTTGTGTGGTTAACTGTGTAAGATCTAAACCAATGTAGTAAGACGGTGGACTCTTGATTTACACTATGACACGCAGCTCCTTAGGACTCGGACATGAGGCACTTTGGATTGGAGTTCACTCTTTTGCCAACAATGATCCTAGCCCCATTTTCAAACCTTCTCATCTCTGTACCACTATGAAAACGAGAGAGGAGACATGAAAAGAAAAACGAAAGAAAGGAAATAAAATAAATCATATACGGGAGCAATATTTTTGGGTGATGACGATAATGATGAGGAGATTGATTATCTTGTAGATGACTATCAGGTCTTCAATGGGCAGTGGCCACCCTCACGCGCACCTCCTGGCTCTTTCTACCTGCTAATCTGCAGTTGTCGATCAAAATACAAAAAACAGTCGTGAAAATCACAACGCCTGATCTTAGTTGCATTCCTAGGCACAGTCCGATCACTTCTTTTTCGAATGGCTATTTCTGTCAAATAAGCTAAGAAAACTAGAGCTTCATGCCACCGTCAGTGGCTGGAAGTCCCGCAGCGAAGTAGTCTGCCGGTGGTTTGATTGGAGTGGGGAGAGGAGGAGGGGCGGGAGAGATGGAGATTGGGAAGAGAAGGGGAACCGGAGGTAGGAGTGGCAGCAAAAGGGTATTGCCAGTAGAAAAAAATCAATATTAGACTGCCGGAGCATGTTCCCGGTGACTGAGTATTTTTAACGGTAATTAAAGACGTGTTCTACCCGCGCTTATACTCATTAATATGTGTTTCTAATACATGATTCCGACCCCTTATATTCTATAATGGATGAGAGACTTTAATTCAATGGATAATGTTGTTGTTTTTGTCGTCTACTTTAGACAAGTAGATTAGTCTAAAGGTAAAAAATAAGAAACTAGAAAAAGTTTTAGAACTAATTATCCCAAGGTACGTGAAAAGTTAATTTTCTCCTCAAGTTAAAAAGTATTTATTCTGATAATGTAATTTTATCAAAACTATGCACACAAGATTCTATTTCAAACAACTATTGGACCGGATACTTTAACCTAAGTTAATATTTTTGTCTAAGTTAATACTGTTTCAGATATTAGTAATGCATTCACGCTGGACGTGTCATAGTTTGAACTTGTTTTTGCTAGTTGCAAGGTTTAAATCTGAATATCTTGAAGAGAAAAGTTCAATTTTATTTTGATAATATAGGTTGGATCACCGCAAAACTATTCTTGCATTTTATTTGTCGTCTTATTCACCTGGATATAAGACAAATCCGGATTTTGAAAGAGGAAGTCTCCTCATTCCTTCCCACTCGATCGAGTCTCCGCCCTTTTGGTGCATTTCTGTCCGAACTTTTCCCCACCTACACTACATATCCTACCCCCATCCCCTCAACCACCATTGAAACTTGAAAAATATCTTCAACCCCTCATTTTGCTCAATTTCAAACTTCCTTTCCGATTCAAAACTTAAACATTCTATTATATCCACTAAATTTCACTTCTGCTAGGTAAATTATTTGATCTTGCTCTGCTTTTTGGCTGCTGCCATGGCTACTCAGAAACATTTGCATGAACTTCTGGAAGAGGATCAAGAACCATTTTATTTGAAGAATTACATTTCAGACAAACGATATCATCTCAAAAGATCAAATCTTTATACCAAGCCCACATCAATCCAAGTCAAGAAACGAGACCCCATTATGGAAACATCAAGAATTTCAGCATCAAAACGCAATATTTGCCAACACGCTTGTTTCTTATCGTTTCACCCTTCTCCTGACGTTACAAATTCTCCAGTTCCTAGTTTTTTGTCCCCTGTTAGAAGCCCTTGTAGAACCCCAAATGGGATTGGAAATGGCTCTGTTTTTCTCCACATCCCTGCTCGTACTGCTGCTCTGCTTCTCGAAGCTGCGATGAAAATTCAGAAACAGCAGTATCCTTTGAATTCAAAACCCAAATCCCAGATCAAGAATTTGGGATTCGGGTTGTTTTCTTCCATTCTCAAGAAGCTCAAAGATCGGAAAAGAAGCAAAAATAGCGTAATTGGGTATGGGGAGGTACAAAATTCGAGGAGAAGCGTAACAAGGGAAGAAATTTTGGGTGCCAAAGGAGTTAGCAATGTGGCGCTTTTTGGTTCGTGTAGTAGACGTAGTAGTGCGGGGTGGTCCGAGAGTAATGAAGAGAGAAGATCTTTGGGTATGGAAACATCTACAAGCAGTTTTAGGTCTGAGAATTCAGAAGAAATTGACTTCGTCGATCAAGATTGTGAAAATAGTGGCTCTGGAAAAAGATTTTGCTCAAGCCCTCATAGTCCATTTAGATTCTCTGTCCATAGTCCATCTTCCGGCCAATGTACACCGGATTCTTCTTCTCCGGCAGCGTCTCCGACTCGCCGAAACGAGCAGGTTTGTTTTTGCTATTATTTTTTTGTTACTTATATTGTAGCATAGGATTTCATGCAAATTTTATGATTACGATGATTCATTATTAACTATTACATATTTATTAACCAAAAAAAATCAATAATTGAGTAATTTTTATTTAACATTGATTAGTATGCATAAAAGAATATGTTTCATTATTATGTTTTCTATTAGTTTATGAATATTATAACAACATATACCCAGCGTATTAAGGATAGAGAGTTTGATTATAGTTAGACCCCTGACTCCATATATAGCTGTATATATGACACAATAATAGCTGTATATAAGGGTATTCTTGGCTCCGATACATCTACACAATGGATTTTACATCTCTATGTTGATGAATTAGAGCCGGGGGTCTCACTGGAAGCATACTCTCTCTCCCTTGGGACAGAGGTATTGTATGCCTACCACTTACCCTCCCCAGACCCTAACGATAGCTTTTGTTGTCGTTGGGATATACTGGGTACGGATGATGATGATATATGACTATCACAA
The DNA here is from genome assembly GCA_036186865.1 of Eustoma russellianum. Lineage (NCBI taxonomy): Eukaryota > Viridiplantae > Streptophyta > Magnoliopsida > Gentianales > Gentianaceae > Eustoma > Eustoma russellianum. The sequence goes on along the minus strand of AP025059.1, from coordinate 1,524,908 downwards.
TTTATTCATTGAACACCTATAAAAGTTTGCCATGGTTACACAATAATTTCATTATAATTATTTATTTTTGGATAAGAGTTGCACAATTAGTAGTTGGTAATTCATACTCACCCAAAAAAATAGAGCAGTTAGGAGCAACTATTTTAATGAGGGACTGGACAAGATAAGTGGCAAAGTTGGTATATACTACTATATTTGTCCATGAATATAATGCACCCAATTATATGTTAAATGAGTCAACTCGTGATTGGGTTAATTGAGTTTGACCTGATAAGTTTGTCGGTAGAACCGTAGAACATCTGTTAGCTTAATTCGATGCCCGGGAATGTCGACCGTCGATTACAATATGGCATAAACTTCTGCGCTGAAAGTCATTGCGATTTTCTAATTTAATAGTTGAAAAATAAATGATTTATTTTGGCAGCATGATGAAGATGGTTGAGACTAATTGATGTACGTTTACAACAATAATGTTCTATTGTTTTAGAGACTTATGTTTATAACGGAGTATACAACATCAGATGTTCGTCCGATTAGGAAATTAGTGCAGTTTATGTCTACAGGTATATAAGTAATGTTATGCATAGTTGAAGGAAACAGTACTGCATGTATCGATCTATTGTTTCGTTTTTTATCTTTTTTTTTTAATTTTTTTAAAAACAGTACTGGAGTTATTGTTCATGTCCTGGTTGTCTTTTCTAACGAAACTTCTGCACCAAATCCTTTTCAGATACACATGTCTGGAAATTTTATTTTAGGTAGAAGACAAATTAAATTTATTTCATTATAAATTGATGTTTTCATTTTCATTTGTGGTAAGGACACATTATTTTTTGACTTTAGAATATGATAAATAAAGCAAAATGACTCACTAAATTGACTGCGCTTTTTATATTGCGAAGTAGCAGTTGATTGACACAACTTGACACAATTTTAATTATGGGTCATCGAGAAACACTTCTTTCTATTTCTAACACATGAGTATGGTTACATACATCTGATCTCATACCCCGCCATAGGCGAAAGCCCACCATGGCTAATGTTGTTGTTCATTATAAAATGTGATATGATTGTTTGATAAAAACATTTCGAGCCACAAGTTCTTTACTAATTAGCTGCATATAATCATCAGAAATTTTATTACTTTTTATGGCGCTCATCTTCCTTTTTCCGCTTTAATTTGACAGAGGAAGGAAAATTCAGAGGTCAATTCGTTGGAGAATTATGGAAATGAAGAAGTGGAAGAGAAGGAACAATGCAGTCCAGTATCAGTGTTAGATCCTCCATTCGAGAATAAAGATGATGAACATGAATGCTTAGATGAGGATGATTATGATGTGGAATGCAGCTTTGCAATCGTAAAAAGTAAGTACCCTTTCTATTTTATTTTATTTTATGTGACAAATCCTTAATTTTCATAACCTTTTAAGCATGTCATGTGCTGCTTTCCAAATTAGTTGTGCAATCGTTTTCTGATTACTTGTTTTAGCATATTGGGTCGCAAATTATTCTCAAGTCGTAATCCACTAATTAATCTCTACTAATAGTGATGGACTAACAACATATTTTATGTCGTGTACGTAATGACACTGGTCCGTGATTATGCAGTGAATTTCTAATAATTTTATGATAATGACCTCTTTTGGTTTATACTGAAGAAGGACTATTGGATTACATCATAAACAAAATAACGTTTTACATTTCCTTCCTCGAACAAAACCGACACAATCGATTAACCTTTCAGCGATTACATTATTAGCAGCACGCACGTATGATGGTGTCACAGGACAAACTAAAACATTCGTTAACGTTTTTTTTTTTTTTTAAATTACTCCGGTGGTAATAATACATGAATTTATTGATAGGGCATCCAACGTGCAAGTTTAAAAAAAGAAAGAAAGGTAATAATATTTTATCTTATTAAACAACAGTGCAAGTTAGGCATACATAGGAGATTGCAATATAATGTGGTTGTTACGTTTTTTTTTTTTTTGAATAAATCAATTCTCTTGATTAATTTGATTGATAGATTTAGAAGAGGCTTTGAAAAGAATGAAAATGGGTAAAACGATTGAAACCAATAATATTCCAACTGGGACTTATAAATGTCTAGGAAAAGAAGGTATTATGTGGTTCACAAATTTTTTTAGAAAGATTGTGAAGACCGGTAAAGTGAAGAAAAACACTCTAGTATATGTGTATAAAAACAAAAGAGACATACAAGCTTGTGCAAATTATAGATGAATTGAGCTAATGAGCACACAATGAAGCTCTGAGAGCGAGTGATTGAGAAAACACTTTGCAAAGAAACTATTATATCTGAAAATCAATTTGGATTTATGCCTGAAAGATAAACAATGGAGGTTATTCATCTCTTAAAAATTAGCAGAGAGATATCGAGAGAAGAAACAAGGTCTACAGATGGTTTTCACTGACTTGAAATAGACATATAACAAAAATCATTTGGAGAATGTTTGAAAAGAAAGGTGCCAGAGTAACATATATAACAATTATTAAAGACGTGTATGTGAACGCAATAATAAGCGTAAGAGACTTCAAAAAGACTAAACCCAAAGTTCTCTATTACAGTGGGTTACGCTAAGGATCGATACTAAATTCATACTTATTTGCGTTAGTTATATATGAGCTTACTCGATACATTCAAGACATACATAGTTCCGTCTGAGTGTTGTCGTTAATCAATGCTCTTGATCTTATGTTTCTTGGCGGCTAGTTTTCGAGGCTTTTCATTTTTAATGGACTTCTATCATCTGTGGATCTCATCATTCTATAATATATTGTTGTGAATTTTGTTTTTGAAGGCTGTCAGCTTAAGAATTCTCATTCAATTTGGACTCACTGAAAAACTTAAGCCTAAAAATGTGATCTTGTTTCGCTTAGTGATGATAACTATGAACATAGTGAATGGCATATTATTTTAAAAACTCAGATGTCTCCTTGACCTTTCCTCCCATGCGTTTGTCTGGTTCTTCCCCAAGTTAATCTTGAAATTTTGCTGATATCAATAGGGGCAAAGGAGAAACTCCTGTACAAGCTTTGTAGGTTCGAGAAACTAGCCGAACTTGATCCCATTGAGCTTGAGAAAAGATTGATGGAAGAGGAAGAAACGGAAGAAGAGGAAGAGATTTGCGCTCATATTCATATGCCCCCAGCTCACAGAAGATGCGACATTGAAGCTTATGTGAAGCAAGTGTTAACCAAAGCTGATCTATCGCTAGAAGCAAAAGTTCCTAGGTACATGGAGAGGCTTGTTTCAGACTTGATCATCGAGGAGGAAAAGAGTTATAAGTGGTTGGATGATGAAGAAATTCTGGTTGAAAGAGTGTGCAGAAAGTTGGAATGTTGGAAAGAGGTGGAATTGAACACCATTGACATGATGGCCGAGGTGGATTTCAAAAATGAGGTTGATCAATGGAAGAGTTATCAAGAACAGAGAGAAGAAACAAGAACGGAAATTGAAGTTGCAATTTTCGGGATATTATTGCAAGATTTAACAGATGAATTGGAGAACTCAAAAGTAATGAGGTAACTGATTATGAAAATTTAATAGTACTGTTACGACATATATGTATATATGTATGTCGTAACAGTATGACATTGTATGTCATGTCGACAGTTCTATGAAGGCGAGATTATATGATGTACGGTGATGAGTATAAACTACCACATGATCTAATGGTCATGCATGCAACTGAGAAACTTGTTGGAATGATAATCTCGGGTTAGGATCCTCACCCCACGCGTCACCGCACGACATGTGGCAGAAGGAGTGGGTGGTGAGGCTAGATGAGGGTCACCTGCATTTAGCATCACCACCCCACCCTGCTATCACGTGTCGCGTGGTCATGAGTGGGCTGTGGGGATTGAGCGGATGAGATCACCTCACCCACTTTCCCCTCACCCCACACATCACCGCGCGACACGTCAAAGCAGGGGTGGGTGGTGAGGCTAGATGAGAGTGACCTGCATCTAGTCTCACCATCCAACCCTGCTGCCACGTGTCGCGCGTTAACGCATGGGGTGAAGGGATCCTAACCCGGGATTGAGGGGCAATAGATCGCATCCGGATAATCTCATGTGACTTTGTCATTCCACAAGATAAGATAAAGGGTTAGTCTGAGGTATTCTAATTTAGTTGTTGAGGTGGGGACGGCCTAGCATGAGGTACGATGAATGTAGATGTACTATATATATGCTAAAATGGAGGTTGTAGGTGTATTATTAGTGTGAATTATTAGAACCTAACCAAAACGATACAGTTTAGGTACTAGTTCTCTGTTTAAAGCGAATAAAGCAAGCCTTATCTGCTCTTTTTGATTTTCTCTTGGTGCTCTTATTTCAGCTTTACAATGCATAAAGGAAATCATAGTGCTTTGTATTCAATAATTTAAACCATACTCAAAACTGTGAAAGCAAATTAATATAATAGTCAGTGGATTATCAACAGAAGATAAGGGAAGTGGATGCCCCCTTAGGGCACAGTTTAATAAACAAACTTAAATGTACTTCGGAGTTAGCCGCCCTCTTAATCGATGTGATGATGGTTTGAATCCTATCAGTTTATGAAAAGATGCAGAGATAACGTCGAAAAGACCGTCTTAGTCATGTATTATACCTTAGATCTCTATCTATTGGTATACATCCTTTGATTTACTACTAAATTTTGACAAGAAGTTTTGCACAAGTCCGATAAGGTTTTTCTTGTCTCCAGGGCATAGTTCAGTTGGTCCTCGAGTTCGGATTTGTTCCAAGAGGTCAAGAGTTCGATTTCAGGAACATGAACATTGTGGATGTTCTGCCGTTTCGGCCTGGTTTGCGGGGAGACACCTTGTGTGGGTCACTGTATAAGTCCTCCCCTAACTTAGAAGGCCGATAGGCTCCTGATTTGTATCATTCACAATGTTCCTTGGGATTAAGACGGTGGAGGACCTCAGGACTAGGGAATAGCCTTTGAGGACTTATCATCTCTTGATTTGCTTTTGCATTTTTGACAACACAGTCCTTGGTGGTCTGTCTCTTCATGTTACAGGTATAAATTCATCAACGCTGGAGAAAAAAAAAAGGAAAATGGAGAAAAAACGAGTATGATTTTACAGCGTGACGCAAAATATGATATAGTTTTACTTATATTTGTTGCAAAAAAGTATTTCAATCGTACCACGTAAATAAGCTCATGAAATAATTAATGACTAAAATACATGGTGTGAATTGATGCAGTTTTGTCTTAAAACCACTATTGGTGTAAGTAGTTTAAAAATCAGTAGTACAAATAGCAGCGTGAAATCAATCTGATGGTTACACAATGTCACCGCACAGACTCAGACATGGAAAAATATTTGTGTCATTGGTTTTTATACCTGATTTTCTTCTTGTATTTGCAAATGATTTATTTATTGAAATTACTTTTAGGGTAAATTGCACTCAGTTACATAATGCTAGGGCATATTCGTTCCCGACTCAGACACGAAAAAGTATATATGTCATATCACAAGTTTTTCTCTTTTTCCTTTTTTCTCAAAATATTTTTAATCATCATCATCATCAGGACCCAGTATATCCCAACGACAACAAAAACTATCGTTAGGGTCTGGAGAGGGTAAGATAAAATCCTTCATCTCGAGAGCCTCTACCGTCTCAGTTCCAAAGAGCATGTGTGAGGGATGTAAATCAAAAGCCTAGCGGCCTCCTAGATTATGTGAGATCTTACGTAGTGACTCACACAAGGTGTCTTCTCGTAAACCAGGCCTTCGGCCTAGCAGCAGAGGAACACCCACACTGTGCGTGTCCTTGGAATCGAACTCTTGACCTTTTAAAATAAATCGCAACCCGAATACTAAGTAGATTATGTCCTGGGTGCGTCATAACCCAATAGCCTGGTAACCATATTGGCAAGTCCATTACAGTCTAGTCTTTTATTTATTAATGGGCCTATGATAATCTAACACAGAATTTCAGTTGACTAGTCCACTTTAGGAAACTTGCACGTTGGTGCTCTTGAGATGTCATATTATTTTGTGTACCTTCGTCAGAAATTCTAAAATCGGGGTAAGCTACAAACACATCCATGCATGTTAACATATCAATTCCTTTAGGCGTGTGTAATTTATTTGTTCACTATCAATAACTATTATAATGTTTGACAATTATTTATTGATCATTATAATGCTTGTGACAATGGTTTATGATGTTTCAAGAGCAGCATACTCAAAAGATCCTTAAATTCATGCAATCTTCTTGGATCTCAAATGGATGAACAAATGTAAGCTTGGGCTTGTGTTGATCACACATACTCCGATATTAAAGACAAAATTTTAAGGTTAGGAGTTGAAGAAATGCTTTGGTATGGTGTACTAGTCTCCCGTGTTTGCGCAGAGTCTCGTAAGAGGTCAGATCGCTTTGATACAAATTATATCTTTTATCATTTCTAATTATCTCTCCCTGACGTTCTATGTTCTGAACCATCAATATTCGGCCCATCAATCTTCGGGCCACTGGATTTTTGAAAATCGTTTTAACAGAATACTATCTTTTCGGCCTTGTCAGCTTAAGTGGGCTATATTTGACTTTAGCTGCAACTTTGTTATTGGGTCATGGCTCGAGAAGCTCAATTCTGATCCGGTATCATAAACGCTGCTGCAATTACTCAAGTTTCATTAGAAAAAACAAAAACAAAATTCTTAATGCCATATATACTAGAAGTTTTATAGACTATATATGTTAATGTGTCCAATGGAATCAATGATACACTCTTTTTTGACTTTAAAATATAATGGAATAAAGCAAAATGACTCACTAAATTGGCTGCGCTTCTTATATTGTCAAATAACATTTGATTTACACAAATTGACGCAATTTTCATTATGAGATATCGGAAAACAACCTCTTTTTCTAATACATGTGTGTGGTTGCGTACATCCGACCCTTTATATCCTGTTATAGGCAGGAGTTTATAAGATAATGAGGTAATGTTGACGTTGTTGTTGTATGAAGACCAATGTTTTTACAAAAATGACATAAACAAGAACCCAACGATAAACTTCTTAGCAAGAACTCCGTCGACACAACTTAAGAATCACCATTGATTGACCGTGGATTTTCCAAGAAAGTGTCCAATGATGATGTTGTTCATGCAGTTGATAGGAATAATGAATTAACAACTCGTCTTCCAAGGCACGACAACGTTAAAAATAGTCATTTTTTTTATGACAATTTCATTATGAATCATGGCTTTGCTTTGTAACATTACAACGTTTAAAATTCTTACACATGAGATTTGATTTTATGAGCCACCATTTCAGAATCTTATTCATAATTCTATATCATAAAAAATAGCTTCATAAGTGTGGTATCATGTTCATATACATATAAATTTTCAGGAAATATATATAAGTAGAATTCTGGTCTGCTTCCCGAAAACAAGAAATTATGTATAAGCTTGAAAGTTGAAACTTGTCCCCCTCCATAAGCAAACACACTTCTTTTCTGAAGCAAAAGGCAAATATCTTTGAAAAATCAGACACTCAGCCGTCTCTTAAGTTGTCAATTCTTTGCTAGTGATTCATGGTAAGGTGTCTATTGCAAACCGGGCTAGTAAACCTTTAGCCCAATTGGGGCGGATATAATGGCTTCGCCATTACTGACGCAGACAGCAGTATTGCACCCACGCTGCGTGTGTCCTAATTCGAACCTACACTTTTGTAGAGCAATGTTCCAATTTGAGTACCAACTGAGCTATGATGTGGGAGCAAACACACTTCTTTTCTAATAGTCAAGAGCAGCTATATTTGTTTATTCCCATCCAAAGGGCATTCCTCCTTATGATTTATTTACTAGATCTTTGGGACAAATTGTAGGATTATTATAAGATGAAGAAAATAAAGTCAGAGAACCAGAATTTCTGAGTGAGCGACACGTGTTCAATTAGCAAGATTTGATCACATTGACTTTCAAAATACACCGTATAAAAAAGCACCTTTTCTCATCATAACAACTCAAATCAAAGTTTTAGCTTTCTCATATATCATGATTAAACTTAATCCTTCTTTCTTAAGGGGCCAGCTCAGTTACGTAGTGTATTGATTAGACAACTTTAAACAAAATCAACCAAAAAAGGCAAGGGTAGGTTGGAAAGCTCGTTGCAGCCGTTAGCTACCTCATATATTCCGGCCAACAATCAAACACCCTTTTTGACTATACTCGTCTCCCGAACATATCTCATTGGTTCCAGATAGGAGGTTTCGAAAGGAACCTCAAGGGTTTGAACTTTACCGAAGACGTGAATGTTTGAACTCCCTCTAAGATAGATGCATAGTGTGAGAGCATTATTGACCCGTGGAATGACCTAACAGGCTGACAGGCCAGCCCGTCGGTTGTTCCTTCGGTGTCAATAGGCTCCTTGTGATGTCACTGTGCTATGACAAACTTCTAATAATGGGCCCTGAGAACATAGTTTACATCCCTACACACCTTCTAAGACCGGAGATGACAGAGACTTTTATTGGTTGGGCTCAACCCTTTTTGACTATACTCTTCCTCCACTTGCTCATGAGTGCGCCAACAAAATTTTAAAGTTTGTAGAAGATTTAAGTTGTGTACCTTATACACACATATATACACACACATATACACACGCATGCACACACAAGATGACGTGGTAAAATTTGAGTTAAGAAGAGTTATTTTGCTTTTGCTTTCTTTTTCTTTTACAAATCGGTTAGAATCTCTAGTTAAGAAAACATGCATAAGTGGTCGTGTTATGTAGCGGCAAAAAATAAAAATAAAAATGTACTTGTTTATGTTATTTAATATCTGACAGGTGATTTTATTTATCCAAACTTGACTTCTGCCTAAATTAGGAGCTAAGCATAGATTTGAACTTTTGACTTGTGACACTTGTATGCCAGCCTACATATAAAGAGCTAAAGAAGGGTTGAGTTACATGATGCTTAACATTGTGGGGTTGGGATCTTCTAACCCTCACTTTCCTCACCCCTTTGTGACCGTGCGACACGTGGCAGCAAGAGAGGGGTGGTAAAGCTAGATGAGGGTCACTCGCATCTAGCATCACCACCCCTCCTGCTGCCACGTGTCACGCGGTCACGCGTCACCGCACCCCTCTGCGGTGAGGGGATCCTATCCCAACATTGTGATATACTAGTAAACAAAGCGTTAAGACAATTAGTTTATTTATTTCGCTCCTTTATCTATCTAAAAGTTAGGCATAAAAAAGAACGACCCAGAATGAAAATTCTTAAGTCCCTGGGCAGGACTTGTTGCAGAAATTCATGGAATAGCGTTCAGTCGTCGGATCTTTATTAAAAAAATTCAATGGTTAGATTAAAATGAAAAACCTACATGTAATTTGAACATCATATAGGTTTTCTCTGCGCGACATATATGAGGAAGAAAAAACTAAACTAAAAGTTTAGTAGAAACGGTATTTTAATATTAATCGTAATTGTAGTCATGGTTGAAAAGCAAACTAAAATTATAGTAAAACTTTTGGAGCTATCATCTTGTATGGGCTTCTTATGTCATGTTTTCCAATAAACATTTCCATATTCATTATTCTCTATAAATTTCAATAAATGTCTCAGGCTTTGGATTTATCACTTTTTTACTAATAAACAATTTACGGCAATAAACTTTCATTTCATCTATTTACATATATTTTATGTAAACAATATCATTTATTAACCCAAAAAAGAAGGAAGAAGAAAGAAAACGAAAATGATGACTAGTATTGGGTTCAAGGCATATTTTAATATGATCAGTAGCTAATTATTAAGTATCTTGATAACTACCATTGGGAATGAAAGATATAATAAATGGGTGATTTTCTGTCCTAAGCACATAGTAATAGAGGTAATTAAATTCCTCTATGTCAACAAATTCCTGCTCTGTTAATATGTCAATTACTTTCCAGTTCCGATGGAGTCAAGGACACACTCTTTTTTAACTTTGGAATATGTTGGAATAAAGAAAAGTGACGTACTAAATTGGATGTGTTTCTTATATTATAAAGTAGCAATTGATCGACACAACTTGACGCTCATTACGGGTCATCTGGAAACAACCTCTGTGTGTTTCTAACACATGAGTATGGTTCTATACATCCGACCCCCTCATACTCCGCCATACACGAAAGCCTCTAAGACAATGTACTAATATTGCTGTTGCTTTATTTAGGTATGTCTTATCGGGTAATGATAATATTTACTTACTTTATTTGGAATGGGCTTAAGATCTTTTAATTTAATTATGTTTGATCTCCTATCTAGTTTCATAAAGTCATCTTGTATATAATAATTCAAGATGAATCGAATGCATGTAGCAATATTTTACTAAGCTTGATATAAAATGAGATATGATGTCATAACTCAGTTGGTAATTGGGTTGTGATTTAATTCAAGAGGTCAAGAGTTCGATTCCAAAAACACGCACATGTGTGGGTGTTCCATCAGCCTAGTTTGTAGTGGGATAACTTTTGTGGATCATTGTATAAGTTTTCATCCAAACTTAAGATACGATTGAGCTTCCGATTTGCATCATCCACAATGTTTCTTGGAGCTGAAACGGTGAAATCTAGCTACCTTTTTCTCCCAACAAGCGAGCGTAGAAAACAAGGAAATTAAACACCAAAAAGGGAAACAGCATCAGAAGTTATTTCGAACAAAAAATATAAAAGTTGCTACCGCTAGAAAGCAAAAAGGCCATGCAATTAATTGAATGAACAATGCATATACGTCACGGCTGCAGGATCGAGCAAAGGAGAGAGAAAGAGATGCATGCAAGAAATTAAGCAGCAGTGAGTGAAATGATGAACAGTGGTTTGCAGCACATGATCAGCATGGATTATGGTCCACTGCTTCGTCAAGGCGTACGAAGTCTACGTGCATGGGAAGGGACGTCATGCTTCTTTCTTCTTCTCTTTTTGATCAAATTCTCTTCCAATACAAGCAATCAGTAGGACTCAGAATTCATGGGGCTTCTGACTTTGCTTCTTCTCCTTTTGCTTCACACGATTCTACTCATTTATTGTTTCTTTCCTCTCAGACATAGACTGTGGGATTCTTTCGCGTATTCAATGCCAGTGTCACTCGAGCAGTTTAGATTCTTTAGGGTATGGACTACTTGTATCAACAGTACGTATTTTATATTTGATTTGTTTATGTTTGGATTTACACGTTTTCATTTCTAATGGAGTCAAGGATGTACTCTTCTTTGACTTTTGGAATATGATAGAATAAACAAAATGAATTACTAAATTAGATGTGCTCCTTATATTATGAAGTAGCAGTTGATTGACATAGTTTGACACAATTTTCATTATAGGTCATCGGAAACAACCTCCACGTGTTTTTAACATATGGATATGGTTGCGTACATTCGACTCCTATATCCCGTTATAGGCGAGAGATTCTAAGACAATATGGTAATGTTGTTGTCATTTTATGTTTGGATTTACACTCAAGTCTTCGGCTTTTTTAACGTATTCTTATATAAGCTATACGGACGTTTCTTGCTACAGATTTGAACATTTAGTGTAACAAAATAACAAAATTTGTGTAAAAGATATAATTTCAAAAATTCTGAATGTTTTGCGTAACAAGTAAAAAATATCTAAATAACAAAAGTTATTAACTCATAATACATGTAGACGATGAATAGCATGGTACATATTTTTGATGTTTCAGATTTGTGGTTAAACTTTTCAATATAACAAGAATCCACTCAAACAGATTACCAAACTTAGAGATGTGGAAAAGATATTGAAAGGCGTCGGCTATTGCACTGTACAACAAGATGACCTAAAACTTGAAAGTCGTCGAAGATGTTATGTTACTTAGATGTAGGGTGCAGCAATGTGCCCCGAACGCTCGACATTGTCAGTGTAAGATCATGAGACTTTGTATTATATTTGTATCATTTATTTAAAGAACACTAGTTGTTTGACGTTACTCTGAGTTACAGCTGAAGCAAGAAGCCGAACACATCAGCTGAAAACTAAAACAACTGAAGCAACAACTGTAACTAAATTCGATGGATCCTTGACGGAAAAATACAAACTTAAACACTTTGCCACGTCACCAGCTGAAAATCTGTCATCACGTGATGAGTGGTGTAGAAGGAAGGAAGGATATGTGGATAATTTCCTTCTTGTATAAGGATTAGGAATCTCCTAAGAAGTAGGAGTTTCACTTTAAATTTATTTTCTTATTAGTGTTTATTTCTTTATTAGTGTTTATCTTTTCCTATTAGGTAATGGTTTGTTTAGACTAGGGTGTCTATAAAATAGGGTAGGCCGAACCATTGAAGTGGCGGCGAGTACTAGTTCGGTTTTGAGTTATTTTCCGAATAATAAAGTGTGTTGTACTTTATACGCGTTGTGTTCTTTGAATCCGTTTTTACTTCAATTGGTATCAGAGCGAGGTTGTTTGGAGAGGGAGGAGCCACCGTGGAGGGTTTCCGTGTGAAGGTTGATCCCGGGAGGAGGCTGTCGTGTTCTTCGTATCAAGAAGAGCCGGATTCTGTTCAACGAGTAATTAATTAGAAAAAGAAAAGAAAAAAAAGGGCCGCCACAGCTGAAAAATCGGCTGATACCTTTTTCTAAAGCCGAAAGGAATCGGCCAAATTTTGAAAAAATCCTCCCCGGCCGAAAGGTACACGGCCGAAAATATCAAACAGGGATTGTTGATCAACGAGTTATTGGAAGGATCAAACCACAATGAGTGAAGTCGGTGGAAGTAGCGCAAGGCCCGTGAGCACCACACGTCAATCGCGTGGAAGGGAGCTGAGTTCGGCAACCGTACAATGTCCAATGTTATCCCCAACCAACTATGCCGTGTGGGCTATGTGCATGAAGGTTGTTCTAAGGGTTCACAAAGTATGGGATACAATTAATCCGGGTTCGGACGATGCTGAAAAGAATGATATAACGATTGCCCTCTTGTTTCAAGCGATCCCCGAAAACTTGATCTTGCAAGTTGGTAATCAAGAAACCTCAAAAGCGATTTGAGATACCATCAAGACCCGCTATCTTGAGGCGGATAGAGTAAAGGAGACGCGTCTCCAAACCCTAGCCACCGAGTTTGATAGACTCAAGATGGGGAAAACCGATTCTATCGATGTGTTCGCCGGAAAGTTGTCCGAAGTAGCAGCAAAATCGGCTACTTTAGGGCAGCCCTTAGAAGATTCCAAGATGGTCAAGAAATTTCTTAACATGTTGCCAAGATCGAAATTCATACACATTGTTGCGTCATTAGAACAAGTGTTGGATTTGAACAAGATCGATTTCGAAGATGTTGTTGGTCGCTTGAAAGCATACGAAGAACGAATTAACGAAGAAAGTTTCAATATTACGTCAGACAGTACCTTGTTTTATTCATCTTCTTCCGATCAACAAAATAAGGGATTTTTGGATCAGATGGGTAGAGGCCGCGACTCACGTGGAAAAGGCCGAGGCTGAGGGAGAGAGACGAGAAAGGATCGCTCGAAGTTAATATGTTTTTGTTATGACAAGTCCGGACACTTTGCGAGCAAGTGTCCCGAGAGAAAAACGAAGATGAACGAGGCATTTATCGCCGATGAGCATGATGTAGATGAAGCGGTGTTTGTCCACGAAGGTGTTGATTACGTATCTCAAGAAGTGTGCTTGAATGAAAGGAGCTTGATGCTGAGTAAATTGACTTCTGAGCCTATGGAAGATCATATATGGTATCTGGATAACGGTACGAGCAATCATATGCCGGGAAATAAATCTTACTTCTCCAAGTTGAATGAAAATGTGAAAGGCAAAGTAAGATTTGGAGATGGATCTTGCGTTGAAATTAAAGGCAAAGGAACGGTACTTTTTCAAAGCAAGACAGAGGAACAAAAGCTGCTTACAGAGGTCTATTATATACCAGAACAGAGGAGCAACACACTCAGCCTCGGACAAGCTATAGAGAGTGGTTATGAGGTGAGCTTGAAGGGTGAGCACTTGATGATGTATGATAGGGACGACCGTTTGTTGATGAAAGTTCAAAAGAGTCCGAATCGACTGTATAAGATCTGTATAAAGCCGGGTGTCCAGATGTGTCTTCAAGCTAAGATGGATGATGAAGGTACCAGGCTGGTTCACATTGGCCAGCCTCAGCCGCAGCCGCAGCCGAGCACAAGCGCAGAGGTGCCAGCTCTGCCTAGGCCGAGCCCGGAACGCCAGCACTCAGACACTGGCAGAACAGCCGAGGCCGACACATCAGAGACAAAAGAAAAGAAGCCTCCGAAGCAAAAAGCGGATATGGCTAAGAAGCAGAAAATAGTTGAGGACAAGACATTCGGACTCAAGTATAAAAGGAAGTCCAAACAAGCTCATAAGCACGTGTAATCAGTCCAGCTAAAGCCTGACCCTAGAAATGATGCCGAGGCATATGACATACAAAGGATAGTCGCCGTCTCTCCTCAGCAGTTGCAGCAGAGCTCACTACCTCAGCTCGGAATTCCAGTAAGATGAAGTGGATCAAGAAGGCAGAGCTCGTTGGCAAAAAATAGCACAAGGTATGGAGCTAATCGACGTACGCAGGTTAAGAAGAAGGAGGTGCGCCAGCATGGCAAGAACTTCTGTGAATCATGCGGGAAGTATGCAGTGAAGAGAATACTGACTACCAGACATCAGCTTATGTCAAGCGTTGGAGTATGTAAGTGGCGACGAGCAAAGAGCGGATATCTTGACAAAACCGTTGGCGCGGACGAGGTTCAAGGAAATGCGAAGTTTGCTTGGCGTGGAAGACCTTCCGAGGGTATATTCAGAAATTAAGGGGGAGATTATTGGATAATTTCCTTCTTGGATAAGGATTAGGAATCTCCTAAGAAGTAGGAGTTTCAATTTAAATTTATTTCCTTATTAGTGTTTATCTTTTCCTATTAGGTAATAGTTTGTTTAGACTAGGGTGTCTATAAAATAGGGTAGGCCGAACCATTGAAGTGGCGGCGAGTACTAGTTTGGTTTTGAGTTATTTTCTGAATAATAAAGTGTGTTGTGCTTTATACGTGTTATGTTCTTTGAATCCGTTTTTACTTCAATTGGTATCAGATCAATTATTATTACTTCAGGATAAGGCCCCGCTAGCTCATTTAGATTTGGGTTGAGATTTGATCCAAGAGTTCACAAGTTTGATTAGAGAGACACGCATAGTGTGGGTATTCCACTACTGCTAGGCCGAAAGTCTGGTTTGCGGAAGGACACCTTGTATAGATCACTGTGTAAGCCCTCACCCAACTTAAGAGGCCGTTGGACTCCTGATTTGCATCCTCCACAATATTCTAAGGGCGGTGGAACCCTCGGATCAGAGAATGACCTTAAAGAGAAGAAGTATTGAGCACGTATTCTTATTTTCTCGTCCAATTTGTAGCTTGAAAAGATTGTGATCACTTCATCATCATTTTCTTTAATATGATATCCGAACATTAAAAAACAATACTATCGTTTCCTTGTTCACATTCTGTTTTATTTCTGTTTTGTATATTTTTGTTCTTTTTTCATCGTTGATTTCTTTAATTATGGCGTCAACATTTACCACGACATTGAATGCCGTTATTTCTGAGAATTGTGCTGCAATTCTCTATATCTGCCCTCAAATGAAAGTCCAGCTGCTGTATTGGTTTAGCCACCTCTCAATAGACACAATTATCACTCGTGAAGAAGAACCTTTAAGATGGCGTTGACAATTGAAAATAAGTTATACTTCATTGATGGATCTATGATGAAACTTAATGAGACGGATCTAAGATTTCATATATAGAATCAAGCTAATGTAATGGTACAGCATTGGATTCAAAATTGTTTTTTCACCATCAATTGCTCAAGGTGTTATATAGTTTGTTACTGTTTATGAGATTTAGAAAGATCTTACTCTCAAATTTACCAATGTCAATCCTTTTCGTTTATCTGAATTGCGTGAGGATTTCTATACAGTTGAACAACAAAACTTGTCGGTTAATGAGTATTTCACAAAATTAAATATGTTTGTAGGAAGAATACTAGCATTAAGACTAGTTCATAAATGTACTTGTGCTGGTGCGCTTGTGATGTCATGAGTTTGTGGAAGGAGGCTATATGATCAAATTCATAAAAGGAACGAATAATGAGTATAGTATTGTAAGATCTTATCTTTGTTATGACTCCCCTGTCTAGTATTGCTGTTGCTTTCTCTATGGATCTCCAGTATGAGAGAGGGTTGTATGTGTAATTAAATTTAGTTTGTTAATAATATTTCTGTTTTGATGGCTAATGGTGTCACTCAGAGTAATTTTGTGGCTAATAGATACAACTACGAACCTCAAGGAGGAGGCTCTAAAAGGGTACTCGAAGAGGATATTAGAATTCATATGAAAACCAATTAATTGTCATTGTGGAATGACATGTCACACTATGGACAGGTGCCATAAGAAATACAGATACCCTTCTGGATACAAGCACATAACTTAAGCTAACATGATAGATACCTTCCAAGCCACCATGGGTTTGTCAAGATGTGATCAGAATGAGAAAGAACAAGATTCTCAGGTGGTTGCACCAGAGCAAGTTGCTTCAATTCTTACTTCTGATCAGTATTAGAAGTTACTTGACAAGTTAAATGAGAGAGAAAATTTGATAATGAATGCATTGTGAAGCAGCACCAAAGTTGCATAGCAATGCTGTCATGTTTGCCCAGTGCTTAGTCAATTCTGATAAAGGGACAGATAATGGTTTAATAAGTGACTTAAATGTGTGGATTATGGACTCTAGAGAAACAGACCACATATCGTGTTCTTTGTCTATCTTTGATTCTTATACTTTTATTTAAAATGCATAATAATGTTTCTGCCAACACACATTGGTTTAGTTAGTCTCCATCCTTTCTTGGTTGTATCATCACAAGTTTGGTTTGTTTCTTTCTTTTCTTTTATCACAAGTTATGTTTGCTCATTCTTTTTCGTTTGATCTTTTATCTTTCAGTAAGCTTACAACTTCTTCAAATGTCTCTGTTTACTTTTATTTTCATCCGTGTTTTATTCAGGACCAATTCTCCAAGAAAAAGATTGGTCCCACTAAGCTTTCTAAAAGATTGTACTATCTTCATAGGACTGTCAAATAACCAATGGTAACGCCCATTTTTTGTGCTCTTCCAACATCTTCAACCATGTATCATTCTCCAGCATGTGAGCTATCTTCTCCCCTCCCTTGTGGTAAGGGGATCCGAGCTAAGTGAAATTTGTTTTTAATGTCAATTGCACACTTGATTTTATCTTTTTTTTTTTGTGATTTCGTTAATTTGATGAGAAGAAGGCCGAAGGGATTTAAATCTTAAGCCATCCTTTCGGTACGTCTTCATTAATTTAAATTAACAATACAAATGTAGATATATGGGTGTTATCGAACCAAATAATAGGTTTTCGAATTCGGATTCGTTTAGCTGAACGAACTATTTGGCTCGATTTGTTTAGCTAAACAATCTTTAAAATTGGTTCGAGTTAGGCTCCATAACACTATAACTAGTTAAACGAGTCGAATTTTTCGCGAACAGTTCGGCTCATTTAAATAAAATTAACAAACAAACTCAAACCAAAAACGAATTAAACTCAAATAGTTCACGAACTATTCAGTTCGCTTAACACGTGTGTATAGATATCCTTTTACAAATTAAACTAGGAGAATCAATAAAGTTGTAAGGCTACTCCAACTTATTTAATCATTTATGCGATCGGAACCAGAAGGGCTAGAGTCATTCCAATTATTGAGGAAGTCTTCATCGTATTGGAGTTACTTTCAAGTTTTATGCTTTCAGTAATGCTCCAAACTTTAGTTGTTAACGTGTGATTTGACATAAGATACCGAAATCCCTAATTTTTAAGGCAATTTATATTGTGTGAGATCACTTTCCTTTCTTTTTCCCCTTTATATACGCAATACTTAAAATAGTGATTAATTAATAAACGCACTTGAGGACGGACATTGGAATAACTGTTAAGATTGTTTCTTTGTGACACTAAGATCACAGGTTTGAGGCACGGAAACAACATCTTACACAAAGTATAAAGTAAGGCTACGTACATCAAATCGTGAAGCTATCTGACCCTTCTCTAGACCCTATACAAACGTGAAATTCTAGTGCATCGGTAACGCCTTTTAATAAACGCACTTACCGCGTTCCAACTATCTGATATAGCTTTCACCAAAACATAGTCTTTTTATGTATTTGGCCATGTGTGAATTGCATGATCTCAGTGACATATAGTTACTACTATATATGTGTGTGAAGTGCTGACAACAAAATACCGCGGGTTTGTTTCACCATTGCATTTAAGAATATGATAGTGGTACTATATGGCATATGTATGTATGCATACGCATACGCATACACATACGCATATGTCTGCATATTGTATATGCATTTATAAATATGTATGTCTATATGTATATGTATGTAGTTATCTATGCATTTCTATGTCCATATGTGCGAAGTATGCACCGAAGTAAGCTTATAAATAAAAAATATATAACCGTGTAGGCATTGAAAAAGAGGCTTTTCTGTAATTGTCGGCTGATATATAATCATCTCATTATGTGAAAAAATTAATCACATTCTTAGTCTCATTCACAGTAGAAAGGAGTACTGTGACTTTCAGGGTGTCAGAATTTATCACAGACAAAAAGATGAAATGAAAGGGCACAGTTCCGATAAGTTGCTCTCCCAAACAGTTGCTACAACTATTTCTTCAATTATATGGTCCCCAATGTTGCATTCTTAGTCGGAAAAAAGGTTGACTTTGGTTCGTATTTCGGTATCGAAATCGAGTTGGAGTGAGTATGACAATGTATGAGTTTAACAATATATGTATTTGGACGTAAAATTCATATCTGTTTGGTATTGAAATGAGAATAGGTATGATTGTCATTGATGGTGTTTGAAACGTATCGGAATTGAAATGAGTATCGAAGATGGGCGGACAGAAAATCGACCAGATTAATTTGATCGGCCAGAATAGTGACCAGCCGGCGGACAGCGACAGCTGATCGGCGGCGGACGGCGTTGAATGGCAGAGGCCTTTGACCGGCCTGTTTGACCATTGGAGATGGGTGGGGGCAACCGGAGTGGGTTGAGGGTAGTCAAGCTCGAAACTCATACCCTCAAATTATATCTCTATATTGAAAGACAAGGGGAGCTAGTACATCAAAAAACGATATTCATTACTAAATACTCATATATCAATCCGAAAATCATACCTCCAATTTTAACAACCAAACAACGTGTATGAGTTTGGAGGCCCATCAAACCCATACCCTCCGAAAATTATACCTCCAATTTTAACAACCAAACAATGTGTATGAGTTTGGAGGCTCATCAAACTCATACCCTTAATGAAGAAACCCTCAACCAAACACTCCTTAAATATTTGATCCCATAGGCTCCTATTGTCTCAGTCCTATATGGTTGTATGAAGAATGTAAATTGAAAATTCAATAAACTCTTAGGTTGATAAGGCGTTGCCAAAAAAACCCCTCTTTCCTTAACATTTGACGCAGTGGAGTCCATGAGCATTTGCCTTGTTTCCTTCTCCTCATCCTTTTTTTTTTCATTTTTGTGAGGAAAAAAAAGATTTGTCAAGATGGGACGTCTAAAACAATATTATGGTAAGACATATTTGAATATTATCAGTGATTAAGCGCTTATCATTTTGTTGTTAATTATTAGTATTATTGTCTATCAATTTTACACACGTAGTTTCTGTGAATGATATCCAGTCCTAGTTTATTTAATCTTATTGAATTTTGATCAAACCTCTAATACGTCCAACTTGGTTTGACCATCAGAAAATTAAATGGTCATATATACAGCTGAACAACTTGGTTTGAGGCAGCCTTGACGGAAGCCTACGAAGGCTACGTAGTTTCTGTAAATGGTCATATATACAGCTGAACAACTTGGTTTGAGACAGCCTTGACGGAAGCCTACGAAGGAATGGGAACTAAACCAGCTCCCAACACCCCAGAAGTTATTATTCCAACATGTTCTGAATTGGAACATTTGGAGGAACAATTTGAGGAAGATGTTGCCGCACAAATTGGGCATGAGCAGCAATTCATTGAAATTAAATCCAAACGGAAAAAACGCAACGGTGGAAAGAACTTGATGGAGCATCCCTCCAAGTGGAAAGATAAGGTACTCACGCAACCCGCCCATAAATGAATATTGCCTTCTGGAATGTAAGGGGGTTTGGAATGTCCTCTAAGCAATCTGAGGTTTATGATTTTGTGAGGAAGAATAAAATAGATGTGGTAGCTCTTTTGGACACCAAATTAGCAGCGAAACCCTTTGAACAGATGTTGAGATTTGTATTCTTAGGTTGGAAATACATGAACAACTTTAGTCTTCATTCTGGCAGTCGTATACTGATCTTTTGGAACCCAATAAATGTGCATGTAGAAGACATCTGCATGTCTGATCAAATGATACATTGCAAGATTTTGCAGCTTGTCACCCAGAGACAAGTAATTGCTTCGTTTGTGTATGGGCATAATAGCCTGGTAGAGAGAAGAAATTTGTGGGAATGCTTGCTCCAAGCTCCAAGAAACACAGACCTCCCTTGGACTGTTCTTGGCGATTTTAACACGGTCTTCCGTGAAGATGAAAAGGTAAATGGAAATGAAGTAACCTCTTATGAGCTGAGGGATCCATTAGACTTCTGTCTTCGCAGCAACCTGGTTGAGATATCTTATTCTGGATGCAAATTCACTTGGTCCAATGGGAGAGTCAAAACTAGGTTGGATCGCATCTTGATAAATGACAAATGGCTGGATCTTTTTAACTATTCCGCGGCTCATTATCCATTATCTGGAATAGTTTCTGATCATTCACCAGGAATCTTATATATGGAGATGCCGGAATCATGATCGAAGGTCCCCTTCAAATTCTTTAATATGTGGACCAAGCATGATAATTTTGCTTCCTTGGTGCAGCATGCCTGGAATGAGGAATACTATGGCACCAAAATGTACATTTTGTGTAGAAAGCTCAAGGCACTGAAAAGACAACTGAAAAAACTAAATGAGAGGGACTTCTCACACATTAGTGAGCGAGTCAAACAGGCAAAAGAACATCTTGAGGAGTTGCAGCTGAGGCTTCAGAATGAGGACAATGATCAACAGCTAGAAAATTCCCTGAAGGAACATACAGCACTCGCAAGAAAATTAATAAAGTGGGAAAGAAACTTTTATATGCAGCAAGCCAAAGGATTATTCATCAGACTCAGCGACCGAAATACTAAATTTTTCCATGCTTGGGTAAAACGCAGCAAGGTGAGAGGAAGAATTACATCAGTTGAAAAGTTGGATGGATCAATAGCAACAACATCAAAGGAAATTGCTGACACTTTTGTTGCCTACTACAAGAATCTACTTGGAACCAAACAGCAAGTCTCTCCAATCCAGCCCAAAGTCTTAAATAGAGGCCCAAAGCTCTCTCAAATAGAAGCTGCGAGAATGGTTCAACCAATTTCACCATCCGAGATCAAAGATGCTATCTTTGGTATTGGGAAAAACAAATCTCCAGGTCCAGACGGATATACATCGCAATTTTTTATGAAGGCCTGGTAAATAGTTGGTGATAACATTACTGATAGCATTCTGGAATTCTTTGAAAATGGGCGGATTCTGAAGCAAATAAATCATGCGATGATTGTGTTGATTCCCAAATCTGCGAATGCTAAGAGCGTTGGGGATTTCAGACCTATATCTTTATGCAACGTCATATACAAAACCATCTCGAAAATCATTGCAACAAGGCTATCCTGTGTCTTGGATAAACTTGTTGATGAAGCACAAGCAGGATTCGTCAAAGGAAGATCTATGGCTGAAAATATCCTACTCGTCCAAGAATTAATTAGACAATACGGCAGGAATCGCTCTACTCCGAAATGCTTAATCAAGGTGGATATTAAGAAAGCATTCGACTCAATATCTTGGGAATTCTTGGAAAGTGTCCTCAGAGAGCTTGGTTTTCATCCCAAATTTATTGTGTGGACAATGGAATGTGTCACAAGTACTTCGTTCTCCATCTCTATCAATGGATCCATTGAAGGTTATTTTAAGGGCCAAAGAGGATTAAGGCACGGAGATCCTATCTCCCCCTTTCTCTTCGTAATTGGAATAGAGTATTTTTCCCGGATGATGAAAGCAGTACATACGGATCCCAACTTCAAGTTTCATGCTAAATGTAATTTTCTCAAAATCACCCATTTGGCGTTCGCGGATGATCTAATTTTATTCTCACACGGTGATGCAAAGTCAGTTGCTGCAGTAATGGATGTGTTGAATGAATTTGGAAGAACGTCGGGCTTACACAGCAATCTTGCCAAATCTGAACTTTATTGTGCTGGTATATCGGATGAAGGTAAAATGGAACTTTGTACACTCACAGGCTTTAATTTTGGAAATTTTCCATTTCGATATCTGGGTGTTCCCATTGCGGGACATGCGTTACAGCTTGCTCATTTTGGCTCCTACATACGAAAAATTGCCACATACATTGCTCTGTGGAATGTCAAGTCTCTTTCCTACGCGGGTAGAATTGAGCTAATAAAAGGGGTCCTCCAAGGTGTCCACGCGTTTTGGTTAGCAATTCTGCTCGTTCCTGTTAATGTCCAAAAGCAAATTCAACGGATTGCGAGAACATTTCTTTGGGGAGATAAGGATGAAAGAGGGAAGAAAGCTTGGGTTGCTTGGAAGGATATTTGCAAGCCTAAAGAAGAGGGAGGACTTGGATTACTTGATCTTGCGACTTGGAATAATGCTCTACTGACAAAACACCTTTGGAATATTCTGCGGAAAAAAGACTCGCTCTGGGTAAGATGGATACATAACTACTACAATTTACATAATGGAGTGTGGGGTTTTCAAGTGAAGCCAAGTCACTCTGTGTTCCTTAAGAAATTGATGCTTATCCGTGACACTTTGAGGAATAAATTTGGAGCGTCTGACTGCTGCAATTCAGCAATTTCAAGGTGGGTGAGAAATTATGCTTTGATTACATCTCAAGTTTATAAGGAATTGCGACAAAGGCACCACCGAATCTACTGGAGCTCCATTGTTTGGGCGAATACCAATACACCGAAGCACGCCTTCACTCTTTGGTTAGCGGCCCGCAACCGATTGCCCACTAGGGATAACTTACATTTTGCTGTTACTGATTTATGTTGTCCAATATGTGGCTTGCAAGTTGAAACTCAAGATCATCTCCTATTTAAATGCGATTTTACAAAACAGGTATGGAACTATATCCTTAATTGGCTCGGTGTTGCACAAAGGTTCTTAACAAGCAAACAAGGCGGAAAAGTATTAGAACCAAATTCATCAAAGCTTCTATCGCGGCAGTTATTTATTTTATATGGCAGGCTAGGAATTTGAAGATTTTTGAGGACCAATCTCCTTTGGCCCCGGATGTGGCACATAGAATTGCTACACATGTATATAGATCTTTGTACAAGATCTGTGAGTAGTTTTTGTTAGTGGTTGTATGTTTTGCATCCTGGGTATGCCCAGACGGAAGTGTAAATGCTATGGTCCATTTTTGACCTTTGGTTAAATGAAAATTTTTACATTTTAACCAAAAAAAAAAAAACTTGGTTTGACTTTTGAAATCCCTATTATTGATTAAAAACTAACGAAACTATTAGTTTTTAGAGAATTTTTGAGATAAGGGGCGCTAAAATTTACATTTTTTTAAAAGAGGATCAAATAGTTTAATACTTATTATAATGGTTTAAGAAACTTTAAAAATTTTGTTAAAAGGGTTTAAGACCCTTAAAGGTAATTTTCAAATATCATTTCAAAACCAACATAACCATCCCTCTCCATTCCTTTTTTTTTTTTTTGATTATACCCTTTTCCAATCTATGGCTCTACACATTTTTGCATTTGGGAATGGTTCCGTTTCTCTGAAGATGGTTTCAATGACCATCTACATGCATAAAAACCAGTAACACCTGGGGCATTAGGCGTCGTTCATGGGCGTGATAAAAAAAAACTTCAAAAAATAATTTAGTTTTAATTAAAAAACAACAGTATGATTTGAGAAAATTTCCCAAATAGCTTATGCGCCATTCTGAATTGCGCCTTAGAAGAACCAAAGTGTTAGATGCTCTAAGACGTCATTTAAAATGACACAATAGGTATTCAAATGCACCATTCAGAATAGCGCGTTACTAAAATTACATTATTTTGAATTTGCCGACCATTCTAGTCCAGAGGATAATTAATATACGTCGACATCCAAATTTCTAACTCTATCATTAAAGAATTAAATTCAAAAAGCTTTTCCTCTTTACAAAAAGGGTGCAGTGGGGGTAGGGGAGGGGAGGGAAGGTATGCCATTTAAAAGAGGGTCCTCATCTTATCAAAAAAAAAAAAAAAGTTCATCGTTGGGTATTACAATTATAAAAATTTTAAAATAGTCCATGACTAACTATTTGATACTCTTTTAGTTCTTCATTAGGTTGAAAGAGACAAAATAATAGAATATAACAACAACGTTACCACATTGACTTAGAGTCTCCCACCTATGGCGGGGTATGCAAGGGTCGAATATACAGAATCATATCCAGATGTTATAAACACACAGAGGTTATTTCCCGATGACCCGTAATGATACTTCAAACTATGTCGATCAATTGTTACTTCATAATGTAAGAAGCACAGCCAAATTAGTGAGTTATTTTGTTAAATACATATGTTTTTTTTTTGTTAACTACACACCTTGTTATTCTTAAATCATTAATTTAATCTCACTATTTATTGTTGACGAAGATTTAAATAAAAAAGTATGTATTTTTTGTTAAAATACGTATTTATCATGGGCCTTCACTTTGCTTGTTGGTTAATACGTAGGTCTCGAGATGCTTATTTGTTGACTATTGTACGACCAATTGACATTTATATTGAGCGCAGAGTATATGTAACTCTTTTAGCAAGAGTTCTGGTGGTGTTACTATAGATCTACTAGAACTAATGCCAGTGTTCTCTTTGCTAGTTCAAAAATAATTAACATATATTAACTGAGGTTAATGATAACTCTATGTATGTATTCTATTTATCACTTTTCTAGGTTTCCAATGTGGAAATACAACATACGTGTTGATGAGTCAATGTTGATTTGATATATAGTTTTAGTTGTTGGCCTGTGTATGCATAGGAGTTTACCTCGACCTTGAAGCAGGAAAGGATAACTATTTCCATTTAATTGGTTGATAGATAGATTGACTTAAGTAATTAACAAAGCAGCAACACAGCAACATTACCCGTTGTTTTAGAGGCTTTCGTCTATGGCAATGTACAGGAGGGTCGGATGTATGCAACCATATCCGCGTGTTAGAAACACGCATAGATTGTTTTCCGATGACACGTAATAAGTAATTAACAAAGCATTTCAATAAATAATTAGACACTTGGAAAGAAATTATATCAAGAAATAATGACGATGGAAAAATCATTTTCATCTTGTCTAATTAAATTAAAACTCTCCATATTTTTTCTTTTATTCAACACGGATTTGAAACTTCTGATCTTTTTTGAATTCTTAACTTTAAAAATAATCATGATAGTGATCAAAAGCCTGACAAATTTGATTCCCTCTGTTTAGCTCCGAATTATGACATTTCTACCTAAAACAAGTCAAAATACTTATTTCTCGGTCAATCATGGCCATGATCATCGCGTACGGAGACATCATGATATATCAAAGGAATGATGGGTGAATTATTCGAGACTCTGAAAATCATCATAAGTATTTTAGAATGTGGGTTTTCCCATGCATGCATACATACTACCTCAAGCTGCAGTTTACCCTCTAAGGGAAGAGGGAGAGTAATTTCACAATTACCCTTTCCGACAAACACACATTTACACGATTTACAAGTAAAATTCCAATTATTATTAGGGATTGAAGGAAGCAAAAAGAACGGTCTTACTAACAACCACCTAATTCGCGATATATAAACAAGAAAATGGTATAGAATTAAAATTACTAGATGAGACTGTGGTAATTTTCATTCATAAACATTTTGATTTAGACTCGAAAGGAAGAAAGTATCATTTTATTAAAGGTCGTTCTCGATGTACTAGGCTCTCGCGCTTGTGCAGGGTCTGAGGAGGGACTAGATTGTTTCGCGATCTGATGTACGCAACTCTACTCTACTTTTCGTGCAAGAGGTTTTTTCTGCAGCTCGAACGCGTGACCTCAATGTCACAAAATCAACACCAATAAATGCGCTACATGTAGTATGAAACCTAACGACCTTATACAATTTAAAGAGAAATGAAATGTGAAACTAGATTTGCATCATTAAATTTTCACCTTTCCTACAAAAGTTGATTGCTTTTAACTCTTTATATTTTCAAATTTAAAATGGAATAAACCTTGTGGATTAATTAAATCTAATGATGAAATAGCAAATATAATAGTAGTAGTAGGATAGAGCATTTACCATAGAAGCATAAGCATAAGCATAAAAAAGAAATCACTCGTAGTAGGCTACTAGTCTGTCCTCTTGGACAAAAGGACATTCTTTGTCCCTGAAGACCTCCACCGTCCAAGCCCACGCTGTGTGTCTCTCTCAATTCGAACCCTTGACCTATTGGAACAAATTCTAACCCGAGACCCACACAAGGTGTTTCCCCGCAAACCAGGCCTTCGGTCTAGCAGCATTGGAACACCCACATTGTGCGTGTTTCTGGATTTGAACTCTTGACCTCTTAGAATAAATTCTAACCAGAGTAACAACTGAGTTATGCATTGAGGGCTACTAGTCTGCCCTCTTCCTTTGACATTAATTTGTTATCTCTATTAGCTAGTCTCCCTTTGCTCTATATTCTCAATTCTTTCATACAGATGGAGAAGGAAAAATGGCAAAATTACTTTTAGTGTGGTATTTATGGACTTTTCTCAAGTTCAAAAGTTTTGAACTTCAAAAATGCCAAAGAGGGAAAAAGAGAGAAAACAAGTAAACTTGCACGCTCTTTGTTTGTCTTTCACTTATATGCATCTGAACGACAAGAGGAAAAAGAAAGTCTTGAATTGTATATATAAGTATCCACATGCGTAGATAAACCCCCTATTTCATTTATTTATTTTTATTTTCTTTAACTTCAGTCGAGAAACTGAAGAAAAATCCGGGTGGATAAAGGTAGAGTCCTCGAGTATCTGAAGTATGTAAAAAAAAAGAATTATTTACTTATAGAATTAAAGCAGGTGGTTTATAGCCCTTATGTTATTTATTAGATCATACAAAATAATACAAAATGATGCATATTAGAGGTATGAATTAAAAACATGTGACAGTACTTGGCCCGCCATCTGAAACTCAAGAAACACCCCAAGCAAGATTGATATGGACAAAGTCATTTCATGTACACTTACGTTTTGTGGGTCCATTTTACCCTTCATAAATTCAAAATTTTTTTCATTGAATATCCCTCGTGGCCCTCAGAAGGGACACTGTAGCTATGGTTCCATTTTCGTCTTACATAATATTAGTAGAACATATATAAAACCGTTTCGGGTGTACTAGCTTTTGCGTTTACGTTTGAGGAGGGGTCGGATTGCTTCGAGATCCGATGTACAGAGTCTTACCTACACTTTGCGTAAGAGATTCTTTCTGCTGACACATGACCTCTAAGTTAGATGCAACAAACTTACCAGTCGCTCCAAGGTCCGCTCTGTTAGTAGAACAATATGATATTGCAAAAAGGACATGTACAATAATTGGCTAGCCTATGCGGATAAGTAGCGGAATGCAAAATTACATACTACACAACTGACCTATATAATAATTTGGGTATATATATATATATATATATATATATATATATATATATATATATATATATATATATATATACATTCGTGTGAACGATACAATTTGCGGATATACAAGATAATTTGTGTTGTATGTAGGCTGTCAGCACACATACTACGCAACTGACTTATACAATAATTTACTAAGATACGCTATAAGAACCAAACAATATATGACGAAAATATAATATGAGGGACATTATAATTTCCCTTTTTCTTGAAAGGACATGATCCGGGTCTGGCGCTACTTTCTTCATCACCTTTTTGTGCTCTTTCCCTCTCTCTCTACCTACTGCAAACCTCCTGAAAATCAAATGGAGGACCACTATGGGATGCCTGATCTGAGTCCTTACATGAACGGAAGGCCAATTTTTCAGCCAATGCCAGATCTAGAAGTACCAGACCTCTTATCCGGCCATCATCACGGCCTTACACCGCCGCAGAACTATTCTGATATGTTCCTGCTTAGCCGTCAGGCCACGACTGAGATAAATCCGGTTGGGATTCACCAGGAATTCCGGCTAGGTTCCGCGACCGGTCCCACTAACTTTGGTGGCTTGGAGATGGATGGTAGTTGGCTTATGGGAGATGGTGGGAGTGGGAGGTGGCCTAGGCAAGAGACACTTGCTCTTCTTGAGATCAGAAGAAAACTTGATTCTAAGTTCAAAGAAGCTGTTCAAAAGGGTCCTTTATGGGAAGAAGTTTCAAGGTACTTAATTTGCTAATTTATAGAATATTATATGTATCTATGGTGTATTTTTGTTGCATTTTATGCCCTAATTCCACACAAGTTCTTTGGCCAAAGGCAAGAATTCAATTATCTATTATAGTATACTTATGTCAAGATCTTTACCAGCTTGCCTCGTTTTACTCAAATCTTAATGATGTCTGAAAGACAACATCGATCTTAGCTTGTTCTTTAACATCTTGAACATTTGCCCCATTAAGTGTCAACTTATATTCCATCTTGTCGAGACAGTTTATGTCTGGTTTTCATTTGTGACTTTTTTCATGCTTTTTATTACGGGAATTGAACTGTATCATTTTCATGTATGAAATTTTGGGTATTAATTTGTTTTTTGTTTGCTTTGTGCTAAAACCATTGTGAAAGGATCACTTTAAAAAGATCGAATTTCCAACATTTAGTTGTGCCTGATCTTAAAATCCTTCATCAGATAACATAAAACCTTGGTCACAAGATCAGGGAACGCATAGTACTCATTTTAATATCCCTTTTTACTGGTGTTTCCTGATGCAAAAGGATAGGAAAAAAGCAAGCTCAAGACTAATGATCTTGATTTTGACTGATGATACCTCTTTCCACAGAAACAATGGCGTGTTTTAGCCTCCGGGAAAAGGGGCATACACCTAGAAAAGGTCAAAGCAACTAACTCTTGTCGCTTATGAAACTAGGGTTCCTATCCACTTGCATACTTCTGTTCACATAACAAGATGGATTCTCATGCCCCTCCTTTTGATTTTTTTCCCCTTCTCTTTTCCGTGCTGAAACGGTTCCAGCATTTTAGAGATCCTTGGATCTTCAAACATAATTTATGTAACGTACTCTTTGAGAGAAGTGTTGAAAAACCACACTAAATAAAATGTTCTGAATTTATATATAAAAAAACATGTAAAAAATTTGATTGGAAAAATGAGTTAAGCTTGAATTGGATTAGTTGTGATCAGAGTTTGGTCTGTCATCATACTCTGAATTCTGAAGAGATTGAATGTACAACGACGGATACTGAATTTTCTGTGATGAATTCAGAGTCCGATCTGATTCTAAAGTTTCTGTTTTTTTGACACAACATTGCACCAAGCGAAGGGTGAAGCCATTTACTTAACATTTGGTTTAAAGTTCGCTGTCTAGCGTTCAGTTGCAACATTCAGATTTTGACCAAATGTTCAAGCGTTTGCAGACACCAGAATTTTCCAATGTCTTTTCATGAAATGATGCAACATTTGTAAATTGGGACACCTCATTTCAACCATGAACGGTCATAAACTAACTTTGGAATTTAAATTCTGCATAGAGATGTTAAATTAACTTCTTGTTTACTAAAATTAAAGTCTATAGATAGAAGAATGCTAAGTTTTTGAAGACATGCTTTCGAAATACTTTAGGCGAAACTTTTTGGAAAACATATAGAATTACTTCTTATTTCTTCTTTTTTCTATGGTATTAAACAATTCTAATATACAAGTTCGATCTTCTTCTCTTTGTGAAAACGAAAAACAGTCGTTATATACCATTTGTCGCGTAGTCTACCTTACTCATTAGTGGAGTCAAAATTGCTTTAAAAACCATAACATTCGTTACGTCTCAGCTATTTCTTTTTTTCTTTTTGCGTTTGCTTTATGTTTGGTTACCATATCTTGCTTAAATTTCCAACAAGAAGAAACATATTTTTTTTTCCTTTTGTTGTTTGTCCACATGGGTAATCGTTCATCCTTCATATCTTCCAAAATCATCTTACTAGTTGTAATGAACCTGATTCACCCTTGGGCCTGTGTGAAACTAGCAATAGTTATCAATTTTTTAGACTTTGTCTTCGGTGACGTATATATTTGTATATCATGTCATTTTTCATATATTTTATATATCATTTCACTTCTTTCATTTTTCCTAATGTGAGACAGAGTTTTTAGTTACAAAATAATTTACATGATCCAGGATTATGTCCGAGGAGCATGGTTATCAGAGGACAGGAAAGAAATGCAGAGAGAAGTTCGAGAACTTGTACAAATACTACAAGAAAACCAAAGACGGGAAGGCCGGACGCCATGACGGTAAAAAATATCGATTTTTTTGTCAACTTGAAGCTATATATGGAGACAGCAGAAATGCATCCTCATTCTCAGGAATCCCACTCATCGGATCAAGTTTTCGATACGAAAACGACACTACTCAAGATGCCCTTGGCCCTTCAAAACTCTCTGATCAAAGCATAAGTTTCTCCAACTCTTCATGTTTCTACTCTTTGTCATCAGAAAATAGTGACCTAAATGTTACTATGGATAACAAAACCTTCGATAAGGAAAGGAAATCAAGAAAGAGCAAGAGAAATTGGAGGGCAAAAATAAAGGATTTCATTGATTCACAGATGATGAATTTAATGGAAAAGCAAGAAGCTTCTTTACAGAAAATGACTAGGATGATTGAAGAAAAGGAACAAGAAAGAATGATAAGGGAAGAAGAATGGAGGAAACAAGAGGAAGATAGATTAAGCAGAGAGCAAAAGTTGTGGGCTAGTGAGAAAGCATGGATTCAAGCGCGCGACGCTTATTTATTGGAGACCATGAGAAGTTTAACTAATGGAAAAAGTGTGCACAATTATAAGCCATCTATGGATTTAAGTAAGAATCTTGAATTTAAATCGTCGTCTAGTGATGATATGTGGCAAGAATGTGAGATTACAAGTTTAATCCAAATAAGAACATTTATGGAGGAGAGGTTTCAAGAAATGGATTGTTGTGAGGAGGTGTTGTGGGAGGAAGTAGCAGCCAAGATGGCATGTTTTGGGTATGACAGACATGCATCCATGTGTAAAGATAAATGGGAGAGCCTAAGCAACTATTTTATCATGAAGGGAAGCATGAAGAAGAAGAAGGAAGATTCAAGAGCCTTTTCTCACATAATGAATGAACCTATAAATAGTGAAATGGGAGGAGGAATGTATTCTTGCAATGCCAATGCACAAGGGTTCAAGAATTGGAAGGCATGAGCAAAGTGAACACTGACGTGTATCCGCATATGATGGCAGCAACATGGTTGGTGCAAAGTGTGACGAGGATTTTCTTGTATTCATTTGGCTGAATGATTCAACCATGTTTTGTACCGTCACAAGGAGGGCCAGAGATGTGAAGATGAAAGCTTATGGGACAACTGTGGTGTAAAGTTTAGTAAGCAGGAGAATCTATGAGCTGTGGTATTACCATGGATTTAGTAAATTCAGCTTTGTTCCATTCTCTTGAATGTAATCTATTTTATGAATTTATAGCCAGTTTAATGTGTCATTCTCTTGGTTGGAATAATGATAGTATATTATAGCCAGTTTCTTGTAACCGTCTTACAGCTATGTTTAGTTTGTAAGAGCTAATTGTATCATGAGTTTTTTATCAATAAGTTAATGATATTCATTGTGTCATGCTTTGAGTGTGCGTATATATTCACACTAAAACACGTTTCCAGTGTATTAGGTTCCGATATTTATGCAAGGTCTGGGGAGGGGTTGTATCGATTTGCGATCTGATGTACGCAATTTTAACCTACAGAGACTGTTTCAGCGTCTCGAACCCGTGATCACAAGATAACAACCTTACTAGTTGCTCAAAAACTCGCCCTTTCATATGTTCGCACTGATATCATGATTTGACTATGTATCACATGCATTCAAAATGAATAGGCTCATCCTACCGGAATTAAAATGACAAGTATCAATATTTCTCAGTACACAATTGATCAAAGTGATGCACGATTCGTCCAAGTAGTAAACTTTTTTTGCGGGTGTATATGGATATTTTAGGGTTCACATGTCAACCGCGCCTCCTTCAAGGTAGGGTAATAATGAACCGGGCCGAATACTAGGTTTTCAATTCGGATTCGTTTAGCTAAACAAAATGTTCGTCTCCATTCGTTTAGCTACATGAGCTTTAAAATTGGTTTGAGTTCGGCTCGATAAACTATAACTATTTAAACGAGCCGAACAATTCACAAATTGTTCAGCTCGTTTAATTAATGAACCCAAATAGGTGTTCAAATTCAGCTCGTTTAAGTAAAATTAACGAATGCACTCAAACCAAATACGAATCAAACTTGAACAGTCTGCGAACTAGGTTCGCTTAACACCCCTGCCTCAAGGTAATGCTCAAGTACTATGAGGCATTTGCTTGTGTTTTTTAAAATGGAGGCTCCTTCGAGGTTGTTTTCTAAATAGATGCTATAATAATATAGTGATACAAAAGTAATTAACAGTGACACACTAACAAAAGAGAACGTCATTGAAAAAAAAAGAAAGAAAGTATTTATACAACAAAAGGAGATTGAGGCCCATAATATTTGTTTTAACTCTTGTCGGTTAAAGACTAATTATTTAACTACTAAAAAATTAATAGTTTCTCTGCGTCCATATTAAAATTTATTATTATGTTGAAATTACATTGTTCTCATTATTCTGTCAAAAGTTGAGGCTTCTACATCTGGTCTGGGTTTTCATCATTTTCAATCGTTATTTGCTAAATACTTCATCACTAAAATTTGTTGGAAGAATTTTTTTTTTTTAAAATAGCACCCTCAGTGTCAATACACTTTTACTGTTATGAGCGTAAATTCATTAGTTTACCATTTTCAAAAGAGAATAATGCATCTTTTGTTGCCATGATCAGAATGATCCCTCACTTGAAATTTATTATATCGGCACCTCATTAGTTGGGATTCTTTTGAGGAAAGATAGATTATACATGTGCATTTATATTGTATGTGTATGTGTGTGTGTATATACCTTTTACAAGTATCTATACGAAATGATGACTATATGACCAATATGGTGATCAGAAACCCAATTGAACACCTGTCCATTGTCATGCAAAGTCCATCGATGAAGCTTGGCCTCAATTTTAGCAAGGGGCGTCACTAATAAGAGTACATACATATGATTTTCCACAAAAAAAATAATATGTGTGTGTGTGTGTGTTTGTTCCGGTCTGTGAAAGATTATCTGGCCAACAAAGACTGAGTTTTGTTTTGATTTTTGATATTTGAAAGTATTCTTAGTACCACTGTATTATACTAACCACATTATGCAATGCAATTGGATGTGCATGCTTTCAATACTTTTAGCAGCTGCAAACCCTTCAGATTCTTTTTACGAATGGAACTTCCATCCATCCCTGCCCAGCTCGCTCCAGCCATATAATATGCTAGTAGGAATCAAGATGAGTAAAATCGCATTCACTCATATAAACACATACCCATATAATAACTATGTCATTGTTGTTTATAACACAACTCTTTTTTTTTTTCAAACGAGAATGTCCGTTGCATGAAAGAATAATTAATCCGCTCGCGGTCAATGGTTTACTGCTCAAACTCATTGCTTAAAAAATGGCAAAATGCAGCGGTACTAGGACATATATAGAAGAGGGTATCATCCTTTATGTAATGTAACTTTTGCAAATCTTTACATTTGTGAAACAAGGTAAGAATATGGCGGAGATGGACAACTTAATCTCCAGTTTATAACGAATAATCCCTAAGTTGTACTCGAGTGAGGACATTGTTGCAGAAATACGCAGGTTTGAACCAAGACATGCATAGTGTGAGTGTTTTAATATTGTCTAGGCCAGTAATAGCTATGACATTGTATCTGGTTAAACTGGGTTAAAGGGTTTCTGGCCCAGTTTGCAGTAGGTACATTGGGTGGGTTAGTGACAATGTATTGCAAATCTAGAAGGCCGCCGAGCTTCTGATTTTCATCCTCCACGAAACTCCTTGGGACTAGTACGATAGAGGTCCACGGGACTAGAGGTATTGTCCTTTTGCTTCAGAAGAATTCAACAGGATCCAAATCTTATAACAAATCTCAATTTAAATACAAACTGGACTATGTCCTAGAGTCAACGAGATCCAAATCTGGAAGTACCATGTGATTAGCAAATTCTTTGGTTGTTGTTCCCAAAGACTTCCCTTTCCCTAAAGTAATAGACAATTTAGTGCTGTCAGTAGGGGGGAAACTAAATGTGTAACAATTTTAGTAAGGAGTGAGATGGGGAAGCAGTCGTAGTCTTACCTTAGGGTGATGCCATTTGATTTGACTATTTACTGAACTAACTGTAAAACTGTCAAACAGCTTTCCTGAGACATGCACTCTCACAATCAGCAATAGGGAAACTCTCAGTCTTGTGTTTTGCGTCAACTGGTTTTTGTCCCTTTACTCTTCTAGTTACACTTTCATTTAGACCCTTATAAAGAGGAAGTTCCAACGAGTCTTTTATAACACGTGGATCAGTTTAATCGACACATTTGCACTGTTATTAAAAAAATTAAATAACAATCTTAATTCTCTTTCCAAAAGCTGTCATAAAACGAAAATACTTTACAAACAACGCACTTGCATGTGTATTTTTATGAGGCTCACGTAAATGTACATTTTAAATATGTGTCACTTATAAAGTGCTTTAATTTAGAGGAAGGTTTTCAAAGAAAAGAAAAGACTATAGGAGAGAATCATCACCCGTCTTTCTTAGATGATGGAAACCTATAAGTTTAACATTTTCAAGCAATTTGATTTCATATGTCCAAATTCGATACCCTACTTGGATGAGCGAGACTTGTATCAAATGACTTATAAAGTAAGGAGACTTATATTAAATGACTAGTATAAGTCACATAAGATGTGAACACATACCATAGACCAAGGAGACTTGGGGGCGTTTGGTTCGCATTTGGGTATTGGAATCGAAATCAGAATGTGTATGACAGTGTATAGGTTTGACCATATATGCGTTTGGGGTATAAAAGTCATATTTGTTTGGTATTAAAGCAGGAATGGGTATGATTGCCATTGATGTTGTTTGAAACGTATCGGAATTGAAATGGGTATCGAAGGTGGGCAGCCAGAAAATTGAACGGAAAAATTTGACCGGCCGGAATACTGGCCAGACGGCGGACTGCGGACCGGCGGCGTTGACCGGCAGGGGCCTTTGACCAGCCTGTTTGACCATTGGGGTGGGTGGGGGCAGCCAAAGTGGGTTGAGGATGGTCAAGCTTGAAACCCATTACCCACATATTATATCCCATATTGAAAGACAATGGGAGCTAGTATGTCAAAAAATGATATTTATTATCAAATACTCAGATATTAAACCGAACTCATTACGTATATGAGTTTGGAGTCTCTCCAAACCCATACTTTTTAATGAAGAAACTCTCGACCAAACACCCTTTTAAGTTATAATAAATGGCCAATATAAAGCAACGGAGCTTACATCATTGTTAGAGTAGTCATACGTGTCGTGCCTCAGCTTGGTAGCCCAATTTGAGATATACTTTCTCTATTATAAAGACATTATCCAATGCATTATTAGATAAATTTAAAAAGAAATACTTTCTCTATTCCAATTTGTTTGTCTAGGTAAAACTTACACACAGTTCAAGAAAAATTGGTTGAAAAGTTATTTAATATTCTTTTACCATTTATGGAGTATGGACAAATATTTTTTAACATCTCAAAGTAGAAAGATAGATGGTCTTTTTTAAGACGGAGAGGATAACATACTAGTTGGTCAGCAAAACTATCTTACTTTTCTATTTTTATGTTTTAATGTATCAATTTTTTCTGAATGACCATGTAAGAGAAAAAAATTAATGGACTATAAAACTAGAACAGAAAATATTGTTTGTTTAATAAAGCCAAGGTTATATTCTATTGATGTGCCAACTGAAATGTGTTGGTCTTCCGATGAATATCTTCGGAAGACTATATTATAGACTATTAAATCTCAAAAATATCGTTATTATATATATTTAATAGTTATAAGTATTATAGAATACTACACCGACGATACCATGACATCTAATACCATAGAAATTTTCGCGGTTGGTATAACAAAGTCGGTCTTCTTACGGGTTTCAATAGTACGCGCAGGCTAACTGGTTAATGCTTATCATGGACTCACAGTCACATGGTGGTTTGAAGGCTCACTTTTCTGATCCCAAAGCTATGTGTGTTCTTTTGTTCTCGGCTTATTATTATTATTTTTTTTTTTTGCCATTTCCTGTGTTTACTATTTAGATATTCACATCATGCATATGCACTTGATCGATATCAAAATATTGTGATCTAATAATTTTAAGCGTAATATCAAGGATGATAACACGATATCGTTGCTCTTTTCTTTTTTTTAATTGACCATTTTAGATGACGATTTTGACTTACTTACCGGCCTTTTATTCCAATGGGCATGGAATGGCGGCAAATGTTTTTTTCGAACACACAACAGCGACAAATTCCCTTTTTTTTTTTAGGGGCAGCGACAAATTCAAGTCCTCGAAAATAGCTATTGCAATTGTTCGAGCTTTATATTTGTTTAACGATTTGGAAAAGGTGTCTTGACCGTGTCAGGGATGTCAGGCTCAACAATTGGGACAAGGCCATTTTGTTGACGGATTGTTGCGTAATGTCTAAGCCATTGGCATTTTCATTAATAGCCAATTGAGATGGTTCCGGGCAGGATCAGGGCAGGCTCATTTTCAGGCCAAAAATGAGGCCGTGAATAAGAGCTCGCCACGTGTCATCCAAAAAAAAAACCCTAAAGTCTTCCGCCGTTCACGACACCCCTCCCACTACCCCATTCTCTTTATCCTATTTTCGTTCTCCCCCTACCCTTCTCTTTCTTCATTTTTACACAGACGTTTACCCTTGTATCTGTGTGTATTTTTACACAGACCTTGGCTAGACAGTTCATCATCTTTGGTCCCATGATTCTTAACAGTTGCAAATATTCTTAGACTCAGAAATAAATTCCTTATATTTCTCAATTGCAGAAATTCTACGGAACTTTTGCAGATTTGGGTAGTTTAAGCAATTGGCTTTTGCAGGGTCTGGTCTTGTGGTACTTAGGTGTTGAACCGTTGATAATCAGAGTCGTAGAAGCATTTGCAATACATCCCTCTTGTAGAACAATGTGTAAAAATGAAGAAAGAGGGAGGTAGGGGGAGAAAGAAAATGAATGACGGTAGTGGGAGCGGGGGCGGGGGAGAGGGGGAGCGGCGGAAGACTTGTAGGGTTTTTTTTTGGGTGTGTCGCTTTTTTATGTGTCAGAGGGAAAAAAGTTTTTTTAAAAAAAAAAAGCAGGCAGCTTGTGCGACGTGGCGAGCTCTTATTCGGTGCCTTATTTTTGGCCTCAGAATGAGCCTGCCCTGATCCCAGCCCGGTTCATTGAGACCAATCTTCAGAACAGCCCTCCACTTGGCAAACCTTGCACCAGCAGAATAGTATTTCTGGCAGCTTTCAGCAAGACCGTCAAGACCTTGGGTGGTGGTTTCACCATTGGTACCAGGAAGTTCAACAGTACCCTTTTCAACCTTAATTCCTGGCAAGACTCCACCTTCCTTCAGAACATCAACCAATGGTTTCATTATGACTCACTAAATTGGTTGCGCTTCTTATATTGTAAAGTACAGTTAATCGGCACAGCTTGACGCAATTTTCATTATGGATCATCGGAAAACAACATATGTGTGTTTCTAGCATATGGGTATAGTTGCATACATATGATGCCTCCATACTCCACCATAGTCAAGAGTCTCTAAAGCAATGAAGTAATTTTATTGTTGTTGTAGTAGAGACGCAAGGGAGGAGCATAGGTGGAAGAAGATTTCGTTGCCTAGGGGGGCTCAGCGTACAAATTTCTAGTTGTGGCAAGCTAGACATGATAAGTTACCCACTGGTCAATTATTGTACCGGAGATATCTTAAAGATTGATTCACCTGTTTGTGAAATTCGGAGATGTCTTAAAGATTGATTCACATGTTTGTGAAAATTGTTGAGACCGGGAGGATAGTGGTATGCATGCCGTTCGGGATTGTACATGGGCCATGGCAGTGTGCAAACGGCTTGTTTAGCATCAACACTTGCGATGGATTGATTAGAATCTTCAGGAGGATCTGAGTGACGACAGTAGAGTTGGGTTGTCTGGCTTTTTATTTGTTATGGCTTGGACCTTTTTTGGCAAATAGTAGTGCACACACACCCTTTTTGCTATATCTTCGAGAACGATAATTGATATATGATCTATGTGAGACTGTCACAGATATGCAAATAATGCATAATTATTTTCAGGTTGGTTGGTGATCTACTTTAAAAACGTTTCCGGTGCACTAAGTTTTTGCGTTTGCGCAGGATCTGCGAAAAGATCGGATCGCTTTGCGATCTGATGCATGCAGCATTATCATACACTTTGTGCAAGAAGATGTTTTCAAGACTCGAACTCATGACCTCAAAGTCACAAAACAACAATCTTACTACTTGCTCTGTCGCCCGTCCTCAGTTGTTGATCTGCTTTATGGCTTGCTAAATAAATGTTTGGATTTTTGTGATTTTCTTTAACAGAGGTTACTGAATATAAAAAACTTATTGCATGTAATCCCATTTTTTTAGAACAGGATGAGGGTGTGGAGAGTATTTGCAAAGAAGAAACATTAAATTAAGATTCACTGAAACCAATGCTACAAGCTTTCGGAATCCAGTGTAAAGTTGATCGTTATGAGTTTAGAGTTTAGGGAGGAACGAACAGGCTGCATAACACTGGCATTGAGAGGCCACCATTACACCTCTTAATTAACATGATCTTATTTCAAGCTAGGAATCTTAGATTAGACTGGGATACATTGAGGCATACTCATGATGTGAACGTTAGTGCAGATAGTTAGTTGAGAAGTTTTGCTGAGCAATGGCTCAAACGATTGTACTGATGTATTTATGTCAATACAAGCAATCCTTTTTCTCGGAAAAAGTCAGGAGAATATTCACCTAACGCCACGCATGAACACATCAGTTAACCCCTCATACCCCTGCAACACAGGAAAGGCATAAAGCCCAGAAAATGCATGTGTCTATTCCCATGCGATTCGCACCTCAAAGATTCCGCAAAAACAGAGCAAGCGGGTCCGAGTCTGTGAACGAGGACAAAGACATACTGCCTTAAGGTAGAACAGAACAATCTTTGTTCAAAACAGAG
Source organism: Eustoma russellianum (assembly GCA_036186865.1). Taxonomy (NCBI): domain Eukaryota; kingdom Viridiplantae; phylum Streptophyta; class Magnoliopsida; order Gentianales; family Gentianaceae; genus Eustoma; species Eustoma russellianum. The sequence goes on along the minus strand of AP025059.1, from coordinate 1,485,279 downwards.
TAAAAACAATCTTAACCTATTTGCTTTATTTTAGGCCGAACCACAGCAATAACATCATGCCGTGTGTAGAGAAAACGTACAGATAATGCCCCCAAAAACATAGTTCAGCAAAACTCAGATAGTACATTTGTATACAAAGTTTTATATTCAACTCTTGATAGCCGCATTTTAGATGTTTAAGGCCTACCGTCACCACCTCATACAGGTACAAGTTTTGGCCCTAAACCTCTTGTGAGTAACAAATCATGATTTCCCACCTCAGAAACTGCTGAGTTATCTTAATTTAACATCCTCTATGAATCTCGTGTAATTAGACACAAAGTGTTAAGGGATAAGCATCCGGCTACCAAATTCCAGCTTGCGCTAGCTTTCGGCCTACCCAACTCCAGCTTGCGCATGCCTAGGTTGTTACCAACAGCCAGCCTTATCTGGGTTTAAATGTATTTTACACTATTTAGGATTATCCATGTAGTTGCTATCTTGTGGTTATATTTGTTGTAACAAATAGGGTTTTTGTATTGTACTAAAATACAAGTTGTAAGTCCAAGAAACCCTATATAGGGTCAACCGATGTATACCATTGAAGTGTGAATAAAAATCCACATTTTTCCTCAATATCTCTTATATGGTATCAGAGCGTTAACGACTCCAACGAGTTCCTCTTCCTGCTTATTTCGCGTGCTTCGATATGGCGGAAAACTCATCAACCAAACATGGCTCATTTGATGGAGTCATTGCTATTAATGTTGCTGCACAATTACCTCTCAAACTTAACAAGAATAATTTTCCCTCCTGGAAAGCTCAGTTTGATGCACTACTATATGGATATGATCTCATGGGATTTCTTGATGACAGCAAACCTTGCCCGCCACAGTTTGTAAGCGACAAGGACAACATTAAGCAGCCTAACCCAGATTATGCTATCTGGATTCGGCAAGACAAGATGCTACTGCATGCTCTGCTTGCATCAGTTTCAGAACCTGTGGTCCCATTAATTGCGTCCGCCTCTACCTCGCGTGATGCGTGGACGAGGCTTCACAAGTTATATGCGAACAAGTCTCGCTCTCGTATAATGAACCTCAAAGAGAAGCTGACAAATCTCACGTGTGACACTCAATCAGTTTCCGACTATCTTCAGAATAGGGCCAATTCATCAGCAATGCCCGTGAGATTCTGAAGATAGTCGGAAACTGATTGAGTGTCACACGTGAGATTTGTCAGCTTCTCTTTGAGGTTCATTATACAAGAGCGAGACTTGTTCGCATATAACTTGTGAAGCCTCGTCCACGCATCACGCGGGTAGAGGCGGACGCAATTAATGGGACCACAGGTTCTGAAACTGATGCAAGCAGAGCATGCAGTAGCATCTTGTCTTGCCGAATCCAGATAGCATAATCTGGGTTAGGCTGCTTAATGTTGTTCTTGTCGCTTACAAACTGTGGCGGGCAAGGTTTGCTGTCATCAAGAAATCCCATGAGATCATATCCATATAGTAGTGCATCAAACTGAGCTTTCCAGGAGGGAAAATTATTCTTGTTAAGTTTGAGAGGTAATTGTGCAGCAACATTAATAGCAATGACTCCATCAAATGAGCCATGTTTGGTTGATGAGTTTTCCGCCATATCGAAGCACGCGAAATAAGCAGGAAGAGGAACTCGTTGGAGTCGTTAACGCTCTGATACCATAAAAGAGATATTGAGGAAAAATGTGGATTTTTATTCACACATCAATGGTATACATCGGTTGACCCTATATAGGGTTTCTTGGACTTACAACTTGTATTTTAGTACAATACAAAAACCCTATTTGTTACAACAAATATAACCACAAGATAGCAACTATATGGATAATCCTAAATAGTGTAAAATACATTTAAACCCAGATAAGGCTGGCTGTTGGTAACAACCTAGGCATGCGCAAGCTGGAGTTGGGTAGGCCGAAAGCTAGCGCAAGCTGGAATTTGGTAGCCGGATGCTTATAGGCATGGTGTGTGTGAGAATAGCCAACGAACACGCATGGCTTAGAGCGAGGAGCAAGCTTATGTTCAGAGTAAGGCCGAAGCCAAGGAAAACAGAGACAACCAAATGCTCGTAAACCGTCATAGTTAGGAGGTTTTGAGAACAAGAGCTCATATGGTGATTGATTTTGGAGCGTGGGCGTTGGCAAGCGGTTTATAAGATAGACGGCGGTAAGAAACGCATACGACCAAAACTTTATGGGTAAGGACGAGAAATGAAGAAGAGCTAGCCCAGTTTCAACATGTCGGTGTTTACGTTCAGCAGATCTGATGTGTTCAGGGGTATATGGCGGCGAGACACGGTGGTGGACACCCTCAGACTCAAGAAAACCCTTAAGACTTTTGTATTCAGTACCCCCATCCGTATAGAGCGTCACAAGAGGACGATGAAAGTATTTCTCAACCATTCGTTTGTATTTTGGAAAAATGACAGAAACATCAGTTTTGCGAGACATAGGAAATAACCAGACATATTTAGTGTAGTAGTCAATGAAAAGAATGTAATAACTGTAACCTTCAATTGATTCAACAGGGGAAGGACCCCAAACATCCGAGTACACTAAATCCAATGGACCACGACTTTCTACTGAAGAACTACGAAACGGTAGCTTGTGACTTTTATTACTAAGACACGATGCACAAAAAAAGGAATGAGTCGAAACATCACATGAAATAGACACACGATGATTATTGTGCAGGAATTGAAAAACACGAGATGACGGATGGCCAAGACGATGATGCCATGTGGACAATGGTGTAGTGGCGGTAGCATGGACTTGTTTTGGAGTAGGTGCATCAACCGAGGAGAAAATAGGCCCTGGAACCGAAGCCTCCCACTCGTATAGCTCACCCTTGGTCCGTCCGTGAGCTAGATGCGCCTCCGTTTTGAGATCCTTCACAACAAACGTAAAAGGGAAAAATTCAATAGAAGTATTATTATGCTGACAAAATTTAGAAACAGAGATTAGATTTTTATTAAGGAAAGGCACATGCAAAACATCAGATAAAACAAAGGACTTGGAAGAGGATGGAAGAATAGAAGAACCAGTGTTGGAAATGTTAAGGCTTGTGCCATCGCCGAGGAAAACATCATCCGGACCCTCATAGGGCTGATGATGAGACAAGGTAGTGAGGTCATTTGTTGGATGTAAGTGGGTTTTTCGTATTAAGCGCCATCCTGATGGCACCATTGCCCGCTATAAAGCTCGGTTAGTTGCCAAGGGGTTTCATCAACGCCCGGGCATCGATTATCATGATACGTTTAGTCCTGTTGTCAAACCCACTACTGTTCGTGTTGTACTTTCAGTTGCTCTTTGTCATGGCTGGTCTATATCTCATTTAGATGTGAATAACGCGTTTCTTAATGGACACTTAACTGAAGATGTTTATATGACTCAGCCGCCAGGGTTCATAGATCAGGATCGCCCATCTCACGTGTGTCATCTTAAGCGTGCCCTTTATGGCCTTAAGCAGGCTCCTCGTGCTTGGTATAATGAGTTGAAGCTCTATCTCCTGCAATATGGGTTCTCTAATTCTCAGTCTGATACATCTCTTTTTATTTATCGGTGTGGCAATACTATTATATATTTCCTTGTCTACGTTGATGATCTCCTTGTCACAGGGAATTGTCCTACATCCATCCGCAGGTTTATGGATTCTCTCGGTGGCCGCTTTGCCCTCAAAGAACTCGGCCGTCTAAACTATTTTCTTGGTGTGGAGGCTGTCTTTACAACAGCAAGCCTTTATTTATCTCAGCATAAATACATTCGTGATCGACTGGATAAGTTTCATTTCACAGGTATTAAGGATGCTGCAACTCCTCTCTCTGCCACTGGCCATCTAACTATTTCCGACGGCACCCCTCCTGCGGACTCTACTCAGTACCGCAGTCTCATAGGGGGTCTTCAATACCTCCAGCTCACTCGGCCAGATATTGCTTTTGCTGTGAATAAGTTGGCTCAGTTTATGCATGCTCCTACTCAAACCCACTGGACTGCAGCCAAACGGCTCCTTCGGTACCTTAAGCACACCATCCATTATGGACTTATGCTGCAGCGCCATCAACCTTTCACACTTCGGGCATTTTCTGACGCTGATTGGGCAGGTGATCATGATACCTATCGGTCCACTACAGCCTTTGTACTCTTTCTTGGTGGAAATCCAATCTCGTGGTGCTCCAAAAAGCAACGCACGATTGCCCGCTCCTCTACCGAAGCTGAGTATCGCGCGGTTGCCTCGGCTACAGCCGAGGTTACTTGGGTGACTAATCTACTCACTGAACTTGGCGTGTCCCTCACTCACCCCCCGACTATTTACTGTGACAATTTAAGTGCAACTTATTTATCGGCTAATCCGGTGTTCCATAGTCGCATGAAGCATCTTGCTCTTGATTATCATTTTGTTCGTGAAAAGGTATCTAGTGGCGCTCTCTCGGTTCAACATGTCTCCACGACAAATCAACTTGCGGACGCACTCACTAAGCCCCTCCCTAAAGCTCGGTTTGAACTTCTTCGGACCAAGATTGGTGTTTCCGACGGAACCACCATCTTGCGGGGGCGTGTTAAGGGATAAGCATCCGGCTACCAAATTCCATCTTGCGCTAGCTTTCGGCCTACCCAACTCCAGCTTGCGCATGCCTAGGTTGTTACCAACAGCCAGCCTTATCTGGGTTTAAATGTATTTTACACTATTTAGGATTATCCATGTAGTTGCTATCTTGTGGTTATATTTGTTGTAACAAATAGGGTTTTTGTATTGTACTAAAATACAAGTTGTAAGTCCAAGAAACCCTATATAGGGTCAACCGATGTATACCATTGAAGTGTGAATAAAAATCCACATTTTTCCTCAATATCTCTTATACAAAGTCTTACTAATCAAGATTTAACCTTTTTGCATACAAGAAAATATAAAGATATCTCATCGCACAACAGCGTTACGTTAATATCTCATCGGCCTGGGGTTGGCGTAACAACACGATGCATCAGAGCACCGAAGTCTGCCACTCTGCCTCATCTATTGCTCAACAAATCCAAAAAAGAGTCAGAGAACTGAAGAAGATAATTGATTTGAAAGGAAAAAAGAAGGAATACGATGAATATTGCCCGGAACATGTGTGACCTGTTGAAAGTCCAAAGGGTTAGGCTCCAGAAGGTTTGGACGCATGGAAGATGGTGGCTGGGAAATCGAATGGGTGCAGACTTCTGTTCTCAAGTGTTGGTGAATGAGCATTAATGGAGGCGGTCTCCAGCTCCTTCCGGATTTTGGGCCCCTCAACTGGGGATGTATTTTGTGATGTAAACCAACCTGCGTTTGGACCCATTTTGTGCTGTAGACTAACCGCGTAATTAGGTTAGTAGGGTCTTGGGCGACAGGCTCCTTTTGCTTGATGCACTCATTTTGAGTTTGGATGTAAACGTTTGGGATTGGCCCGGGATATATAAAATGATCCGAATTTAAACAAAAAATATAAGATCATGTGAACCAATATAGTGTCTTTTCAAAAGAAAATGTGGCAGACGCCTTTTCTGCAATTGTTGGTAAGTTACCATTATTTCTTGGATTTTCTTCAAGTCCATACCGTGTGGCAAAAGGACAAATTTAAGGTACAATCATTCGGAGAAAATCAGGAAGTTATTATCACACCTACCAAATAATAGAAGGACGCGCAAAAACAATGACAATTCTGCACAGGTCCCTGACATCATTCGTCATATCCCATGGTAAAACAATTGCATATAAATTCACAACAATGACACCAAATACACATTTGATATAAAACACATTCATCCAGGCAAGGACGTGTACCATATTTTCTAAACGAATTCTAACCAACAATTTCAACTAGGTACACATAATTCTACCAAGCCAGCATTGATTAGTGGCTAAATAAGAAGTCATACCACTTCAGACAATGGTTGCCAAATAAAAGTGAATTGATAAATAGTACTTTGAAGATATGAAACACGCATCCTTATGCGTTGCCACAATTACAGCTTAGGACTACAGCAATCAGTGAATAAACACCTGACATAACTAAACTAAACGTTTCTCACATTAAAAACAAAAGAGTAAACTAAAGAAAACGGTAATGGATGGGATATTGCAAATTAAGCAGTCAAAATTTGTCTGTAAAGTCAGCATTTAAATTAAACCAAAAACGAAAGAAATTGGGGGGGGGGGGGGGACCCAAAAAAATGTATTAACTATTTTTTCCTTGCTTCCAGGCATTCGGACCATATCCATACGGTCACCATACGCTAAAACCAACAAAAGACCTACGACATTATCCAGCCTCCCGAGTTCTTACAGGAACTATGCCCAAAATCAATTAATCATAGTTACTGGGGGCAAAATTCTAACGCTACATTAAACAACAGAGCAATAGCCGCTTATCAGAGCATGTTTCAACATGAGCACCACTTCAATATGCATCAGGGAGCTTTGCAGTCGTCAAAGCAGCAGAAAAGTCAGGCAACTTCGTTTCACATGACAGGGGCGCTTCCATGACTAACATTTGATTAATTGCTCCAAATAAATACAGATGTTAACTCGAAGACGTGAACAAAACAAGAATGATGATCATACATTACTTCAAGATACAGGTACATCTAAAGGTTCTTTGGTAATGCTGGTTAACTATGATTTCTGGTGCATCGAATGAGAAATGGTCACAGCAAGACCGAATAATCAAACTCAAACACGAGCAAAGCTCATACTTGGTCAGTTTATGTAGTATATATCTTGTAATCATGAAACAAAATCTTCCAAGAGAAAGCCAAAATCTACACACACGAAGCATAAGCACGTAAATAAAATGAGAACCTTGAGGATATACAGCTTAAGCCCCAACTCCAGATTCGATCTCCTGTGCTTGTTTTTTTTTTTTTTTTTTGGGTAAATAATCTATTGTGCTTGTTTACAATAAACGTAGATCGCTTGATTTCCTCTTCAAAACTTGGGAAAGCTGATACTGCAAAAGAGCATAATAATCACTCATACTCTAAAGCACAACAAAAATTTCATACATGAAGCCAAGGTAGAAGAAGATATAAAATCACTAAAAAGCATCGAAAGCATCCATAAGACAGCCATTCGTCTACAAGGATGTGCAGAAAACTCACTTGCTCAACCTCAAGGAGTATCTGGTGTCAACTTGCTGATACACCTTTCATGGACAATAGAATCTTGAACCACATCCTCATGACATCCAGTTACAGCATCAAAACACGGTACGTTGGCGTAAACAGCTCCCTTGAACATCCACTGGGCCATTTCCTGATCATAATAATCTTCAAACAGCTCAGCACACAAAATGCACAAACATTGACTTTCATCAGCAGGAACCATTGAAGCACTACATTCCAGTCTCTTAGCGAGACCTTCAATGGGACCTGATGGTTCCTCTGCAGACACAATATCAACAGCGTCTGCTAAAATGCTGCTGGAATCTGCATACCATATCCGAGATGCTTTGTTTGAGTCGTGCTCTCTATTTCTCAGAGCATGCCATTCCAGATGGCGGCCGACATGGTCTTCAATTTTGAGGCGACCTTCACATATGCCACACTTGTATGGAAAATCCACAAAAAGTTGGCTGATAACAGCTGGATGCAGCCTGCGAAGTACATCTCCCTTAAACTGAAAACCGATGAGACTTTTTATCTCAGCCTGGGGGGATGGTGGCAACTCTGTTGACACAAAGACAGGTTTGGAAGAAGACTCTTCCTTCATGGTATACAAGGAAGAAATGGGCAAGGCCGCAAGAGGCAGAGAAACTAGACTGGAGCCAGATGCAGTTTCAGGGCTATGATTCTTAGGTTTAGCGAATATAGATGACGACTCTGTCTTGGTTGCAGATATTAATCCCTTTGCAACTAGGGAACTCAAAAGACTCGAAACAGGTGTTTTTGCATCAGCGACATTTGTAGACTGTGCTAAGGAGCTACTTGACAGAGCAGCAGTGATTGGAAAAGATAATGGAGAACCGTCAGCTTTCCGCTGAGGAAGAATTGAGGACAGTGCAGCAAGACTTGACGGTGTCGAAATTGACATCAATGGAGAAGATTGAGTTTGAGAAGGACCGCTAGAAAGAGGTAAATTATTTTCTACTGAAGTCACATCAACGGAAGTCTGAGAGCTTTGAAGGGAAAATGTACCAGAAATGGAGTTACTGTTCAGATTCCCTCTAACGGCGGCTAACAAACTATTAGTGCTTGATTGTCCAAAAGGCAGTGAAGGAAGAGGAATTTGATCATCAGAAAAAGAACTTGCTGAGGATAATGCATGTGAAACTGGCTTCAGGACTTGATGAGACAAATCAGGCTCAGAATCTATTTGCTGAGGAAAAGAAGTATGCTCCTTCAAATGAGAAGGTATTGCAGAAAATGAACTCGAAATATTCGCCAAATGCACCCTCTTGTTTAGCAAATGGGTATTTTGAGATGGAAGTGGCAGAGATACCTGACCTAGCTTAGTATGAGGATCCTTGTTTAAAGATCCTGAACGTTGAGAAGTTAAAGGCTCTGAACGAGTCCTGGCCTGGGGTTGATTTTGTGCAGCAAGGTTATGGACCGATTCTGGACGGATACCTCGTGAGCCAGGAGGATACAGCCGAGATTGTACAGAGGATGCATCTCCAAGAGTCTGCCTCTGTAGTACTACGGACAAAGTGGAGCGCACTTTAGGGGTATTTGAGGGTTCACACCCTGCAGAATCAATACTTCCTAGACCAACCTTTGACTGAAACGACGTCCGACCATTAGAGCTAGTAGGAGCTGAAAACCCACTAGTAGAAACCGGATAGTTTTCAGAATGGCTCGGCATAGCTCTATCAGCAAGTGACCTCATCCTCTCGGGAAGTGGTTGTTCCTGTGACCATGAAGATAAACCCAGGTTTCCAGAAAGACCCTGGTCTTTTATTTCCGTTGATAGAGAATCAGCTGAAGCTTCACTCTGCAACAGTACATAAAACAGTCTCAACATATAGCATATATAGGAAAGAATCCTTCCATCTTCTATCATTAGTTGCATAAGGGGCAAAAAACAGACTTTATTACTTCAAATCTTACAACATTTGGAAGCATTAGCATTTTAGGGGGAAACTGAACAAGTCCTATAGAAATTTTCTCATGCTTGTTCCTATGCTACAACTTGTCAAAGGCAAATATTCGTCTGTGGTAATTCAAGATTACCAGGCCTCTCCACTTAAGATATTATTACATTCTGCTGGCGCAATGTTCAAATCAACTAGTCTATCAGTTAAAATTGCAGAGGCGAGATTTTTCTATTTCTTCAAAGCAAAAGCGACACACACAAGAAAAAAAAGAAAGGGGACGAAGAAGGTTCCTTTTTACTAGCATCTCGTAGTGAAGGGTCAGTGTTGAACTTAGATAAGGTAACAACGAACAGTTGTCTACTTGTCTTATAGGTACAACTTGCAAAACGGCTATCACAACTTCTGGTGTTGCAACGATATGAGATAAAAAAACATACAGCTGCATGTCTGAGTGAACAATGGGTGTGGATTGCACGTGGACATACCATTTTTTCAGAATCATCAAGAGACCAATGATCTCTGGCAGAGCTTGTGCCATTGACATGTTTGCCCACTCTTGAGCTCATATCATCCCAGAGGTACTCTTCTTCCTCAGAGTTCTTCCAGCTGACATTCATCGGAATGGTGCTTTGACTAGTCAGCCCATAGTTTGGATCTCTTCTTCTATTAATGGGGTAATTTTGTACCGCATGCTTTCCATCAAGTCCGTTTCTTTGGGTGGACACTGTTCCTCTGACATTTCCAGAAAACTTTTCCCTGCCCAGTTCCAAGCCTGATTGACTTGGGATGCCTAGATCATATTCATTGTCTCCAAATGGTGGGCTGGCATTTTTTGACCGCATAACATCACTTAGCTCTCTTTGAGTATGCTGACTACTCTGCAAGTTATGAAACAGATACATTAGACAAGAGGATGTTGAAGGTGCAGAATTCAAACAATCACAACCGACAAGTTGGTATCATCTCAGTAGAAACATCAACCCACTGTCTTCCAGGGACAATACTGGTTCTTTCTAGTCCCCCTAAATCAGCGGTCGAGTTTACTGTAGTTTTACTCAAATCATTGCCTGCAACCTTGGCCTTTGCCACAAGCAGCAACAATAACATTACTCCATTGCCTTAGAAGCTCCCGCCTATGCCGGGGTATGGGGGATCAGATGTACGCAACCATACACATGTATTAGAAACACATATAGGTTGTTTCCCGATGACCCATAATGAAAATTGTGTCTGTCAATCAACTGCTACTTCACGATATAAGAAGCGCAACCAATTTAATGCATCGTTTTGCTTTATTCCATCGTATTCCAAAGTCAGTCAAAGAAGAGTGTGTTTTTGCCATAACCAGAAAAGAACAGAAGTTACATTCAGGTGCAAACTGCATCAACAAACTACTCTCTATATTTCCCCAACTCAAGCAACATATCAAAGAACAAAATTAGAAAGACCACCTTCTTGCTTCCGCACATGGTTAAAAAGTAACAATTTCATTTATAGAACACGAAAAGAACTATAAATTAGAAGACATTATTCCAGACTTGGTCTGAACAGATGCACAAAGGCAGCCCTCAATCCTCCACACTTTTCATGTGCTTGTATTAGAGATAAAAAGTTGAAAGGAAAACATGCATGGGTGTGCATTCGATGGTCTGAGGTAAACAGAGAACTTAAATTACAGCTCAGATTTCAAGTCAAGTCAAATGAGATGGTACATTTTGCTCATTAAGCACGATTCAAAAACCTTTTAGCACTAAAGATGCAGAAGTCGCGCTTCAGCAACAGCAAGTATTGCATGTGTCCAAATTAGAGAAGGAAAAATTCCAGGACTCAAAAAATCTATTTCACTTTTAATTGTATTCACATCATTACACGATTCACTAAAATATGGACTAAAACAAGAGAGTGGATAAAACGCTCAAGTGTCACAACACGTAGCCACTTTGTGTGAAAGCAATAGGTGGAGAAAAGCATCTCCATATTGATTACAGTTCCCAAGGAACGCTGTCCACTAAAACAATTATGTCTAAATTAAGGGTATAGGACGGGAACAAAGCAAAAAAAAATTCTGCAAGAACTGATGCAAGGGCATGGAAAGAAGCAGCATGCAGGATCAGTAGCCATTACATTTACGACATGGGAATCAAGAATATAATAGTGAAAGAATGGACTGGCATTGATGTATGATTCGTCATAACAATCACTGTCATGGGTTATCTTACTTTGGTTGACTGCTGGAGACGTTTCCTTGCCTCCAGATATTTGGGATTAACATGGATGCTAGCAGGGCGGGAAACAGGTGCATCAACTCGAGACGTTGTCCCTGAGGGCAACCTGTTGATAGCAGCGGCAAACCCAAGTTCTTTCTCAATCGCCTGCAGCGGTTGGGGTGGAAAAACTCCTTTCCAGGTTCCAAAAAGATGCCTCATGCCAGGATGAATTGATGGATCAACCTGTCTGTACGCTTTGCAGAAGACCTGATAGGAATATGACAGAGGGAGACATGAGTAGATGCATTTGCCACAAAGCACTTCAAACTGTATTAAATTGAATACTCCAAGAGCAGGTTGCTACAAGCTTCAGCCATCGTTGGCATTGCTGATGGTGTATTGACTTCTTAAACATTAAAAGCTACAAATGCTTCCATTATGAAACAAGATCATGTAAACTTTTACGAATATGTTTTACAATTAATCATCCATAAAGACATGTTAATCTAACCTCTGGTAGCTTGGCACCAAAATATTTGATGTAATCTCGCCCTATATTCTTCACAATACTATCCAGAAGATATAAAAATGGTAACTTTTGCTCTCTAGGAACCTGCAAATTTGAATAAGTCAGAATAAAAAAAATGAAAGCCAGAGCCCACTCAGCAGCAATTGCGAAATCAGTAATGACCACCAAAGAAAAGTGGTTGTGCAAGGACATAATAGAGACAACAAATACAGAGAACAGCTCAAATCAGTAAATGAACAAAAATCTACACAGGAAAGCTCCTACAAAGACAGGCAAGTCCTGGATGGAAGCAAAGGAGATTGAGCTGTTTTGGTTTCTCCTTCATCAAGAGACCAAAGATTAAGCTTATGATGGTTTCTATAAGGGTACCAACACTGTCGTTCATCATGTCCAGCAAAACTACCTACAAATGAACAGTAGTGAAGCTTCAGACCACACAAAACATTAACCCAATGATCCTTTTACCATGTGAGAAGAGGGAAACGGGAAGGATTGAGAAACAGATTAACGACACAGAAGCTTGGCGTATTGAGACTCTGTTTGTACTGTTAACCAAAAATGATCCGTTGAAAAGAATGCTTTCAACCAGCAGGACAATAATCGCCAGAGGCAGCATGACTATTCTATCCTCCATTGTTGATAAGAACAAAAGTTGAATAGTCTGCAAAATAAACTGACAAGTGACACCAACTAATACACTACATATCACAAAATCTAGATTCATGGGAAATATCAAAAAGGCAGCAAAGAGCTCCACTCGTACCAAAGCAAAGAACATAAATGTGAGAATCTAAGTTCTAGCTAATTAGGAGATACCACACAACTAATTCATTCTCCAGCTCAAACACTAGGATGGAAATCTGAGTTCATTGCATAAACTAAATAATAAAATGGTTTAACAGAAAAAATCCCAACGTTCAAAGCCAAAGGATTGAAAAAAGAGTCACATTGCAGATAGAAATGTTAAGATTCACCACATCACCAAATCATTGTGAATAGTAACTCAAAATCATAGAATCCATAATACCAGTGCATGTAGAATCTCAATAACCAAATTTGTTACATCAGAAAGTCAGAATTATTTCCTAGAACAAAATCTTGAGCAGACAGTTTACAATACCATCACGTGCAAGAATAACCTATGCCACCGTACATCAGTAAAAAGAGTATCAAACAATAATTTAATTCAAAGTAAATGTTCTTTCTAAAAGGATTTAATGCAAAATTGTTTTCACTAGCCAACTGCAAAAATATAATTGACGCACTTTTACAACAACATTTCCATACAACTACAATGCACGGTGCAAAGGAAATGGATTTCAATTGGTGTCCTGTCAGACAAATTTGCAAAGAACTTGTGATTCGTTTCCTATTAGAAAAAACATAGACAGATAGGAAATGCGCAAAAATTTCTGAAGAAACTTGCAACCACTGAATTAAAGAAAGAAAAAAAGGTTAAATATTGCAAGCGAAACAGCACCACATAGATTTCATTGAAATATCTTTTACAAAGTGAAAAACAATATCACCTTGAAACACAACTGCTACCAGTTCATTCCTCAACGCCTTTTCTCATTCCACTTAAACTTGAAAAGGCAACAATTCTACCAAAATTTTGACCTACAACTATTCGTGAATTTAATTAAAAAGAAAAAGCAAAAAGTAGCACTGAAAAGGAATCATAACTTCCTTTCTTATAAGGTCTATTACAATTCTATATAGCAGAAATGGTAATGTTAAGAAGCTTGAATAACCTCAAGGATATTGGAACAGACGATGGATGCAATTGCCTTGGCAGCATGGAGATTTTCACCGGCAATTATAGTCAAATTGGTTATGATAGGTTTCGAATTAAAAGTGAGCTCCGCTAAAGCTGTCCTATACTGATTCACAAGTTCCGCAAGATCGTTCCGTGCCTGTGGATAAGGTCCCTTACTAGAGTCACCGCTCTCCGAATCTCCACCTCTGGCTGCAGGCCGCTGCATAAAACTGGGCCGCCCATTTGAGGCCCGATCGAGTGCAACGGTCGGGTCTTGAGTAAGTCTAGGTTTCTTCAATCCGAGTTCTCGAGGTCTCTCAAACGTTCTACGTGAATTCTCTGTCTCCATCAGCAATTTGAAAAATAGTACAGAGCCCTAAAAACCCTAGCTCTAGTTATTGATTTATGAAAATTACATAATCTGTGAAGCATACATCTATAAACCCTGATACAAGAAATGAAACGGGAAATGAAAAGAAAAAAGCTTTGCTACATACAACAATCAGAAATATTAAACCTAAACCAAAATACAAATGAATTCCACTGTCTAGATCTTGCGAATGATCCCGCAAATCCAAATTTAAAGCAACTGACTGAAAATGGAAAAGGCGCTGAGCTCGGAAGATAGAGAAAGCATTTAGGATTTTCTGAGCTGATTCACTCTCTTAAATCATGTTGGTGAGATGGAAAACGTCACCAGAGTCGATGGATCCGTGTGGTGTTCAGGGGCGGACGGCGGAGGCCGAGGGGCGGACGGCGGAGGCCGAGGGGCGGACGGCGGAGGCCGAGGGGCGGGGACGGTTTTGACAAGTGGGGAGGGGACACTTCTCTCTGGGCTTTTCTTTCAGTTCTTGTAGGAATTGCATTCTTATATAGAATCAGTGATTGTGATTATTGCCCCCATGGGCATAGTCCAGTGGTAAGTGGCAAAGGTGATTGGGGCTAGAACCCCGACGTCCCAAGTTTGAGTCCGTGTAGAGACAATCTTTGTTGAAATATTACAAGGGTTGCCTCTGGGCTGGCTGAGTCTGGAGTGTCCTCTCCTTTTGCAGGGCTGCCGATGGAGCACATCCCTCGATTTATATCCCACCTGGCTAAGGGGCCTCTGGTACAGGTGGGGGGAGAACCCACTCCCTCATCAAAGGAGTCCGTGTGGAGACAATCTTTGTTGAAATATTACAAGGGTTGCCTCTGGGCTGGCTGAGTCTCGAGTGTCCTCTCCCTTTGCAGGGCTGCCGGTGGAGCACATCCCTCGATTTACATCTCACCTGGATAAGGGGCCTCTGGTACAGGTGGAGGAGAACCCACTCCCTCATCAAAGTGATTGTGATTATCGTTCCGGGGCATAGTTCAGTTGATACTCGTATTGAAATTTGTTCTAAGAAGTCAATAGTTCGAATCCAAACACGCGCACAATATAGATACTCAACTGTTGCTAGGCCTAGTTTGTAGACACACTTGTGTGTGTCACTATGTAAATCCTCACACAACATAAAAGACTCCTAATTTACTTCATCTACCATGTTTCTTAGGGTTGAAACGATAGTATATCATAATCAATGAATGGACTTTTGCTCCAATTGATTTGGCTGTTCAATGTCTTCATTATGTCATATTTTTATACACAAGACATTTTGAAGTTATATATACATTTCAGTTTGATAAAAGTTTACAAACATAAAAAAGGCATGACCTCATTAAATATTTCATAAATTCTAGTACCATTGTAATTTGATCGTGTCACTAGTTAGTTACTATACCATCAAATTTCACATTTGATAAATACAAGTTATTAAAAACATCGACATTTAATGTCTTGCCAACTTTAAAACTAATGTATTGTCGAACTTTAAAAGTAAATCCTATTTTTTGCTATTATCTATTTATGAGTGTTTACTATCATATATTAATGGTTTATATTGATCCTTTACAATGATATTTTTAATTAAACAATGACATTCAATGTCTTCTCAGCTTTAAAACAATGTAGTGTCATGGCATGTTTACATCTTTAGTGAAGGACAACTTTTATTAGACAAGTGAGACGGACCTTGTAACAATTGATAAAATTGTTGTTTTGTGACATTTATGTCGCAGATTCGAACCGCAAAAACAGTCTCTTGCATAAAATGTATAATAAGACTACGTACATCAGATTGCGAAGGAAACCGCCCCTTCTCCGAACCGTACATAAACGCAAAAGTCTAATACATCGAAAACATCCTTTTTCGCTTTTATTAGACAAGTAGCGGACAAGTTCTCGTGCAAGGTAAACGATATTTTATGTTTATATATAAGCGCGTATTGGACAAGATTAAGAAATCCTATAGACTTGCAAAATTCGTTTTCATTTCCAATGGAGTCAATAACACACTCATCTTTGACTTTGGAATATAAAAGAATAAACCAAAATGATTCATTAAATTGGCTGCGCTTCTTATATTGTTAAGTATCAGTTGATCTACATAGTTTGACGCATCATTATGGGTCACCGGAAAACAACATGTGTGTTTCTAACACATGAGTATGGTTGCGTACATCTAACCCTCCATACCTCACTATATACGGGAGCCTATAAGGTAATGGGGTAATGTTGATGCTGCAACATAGACTTGCAAAAATTATTCGTGCAATGATTATAACTCGTTGGCGCAACACTTATACTGGGAAAGGACAGGTATACGAACCCTTTTAATAAAGTGAACTTTATCATTCTGTGTCATAATAACCATTTAAAGTTGGACTAAAAACAGTTGCTAATCATCTTAATGCTCAATGATCAATGTCCTGTACTGGTCAATGATGAACTGCCAAACATCTTTGTAATTCAATAACGGCCAAAGAATTTCAGAGTTCTTTAAACTATTCATGAGGAATGTTTTAACCTCTCAGCTTTTTTTCGTAACATTTTAGTCAACTTTTTAAAGCGTAACAAAGCGTAAACCCTGTTTTGTGGGGAATCTGTTGTGGATTTGCTTATGCAGAGGTGGGTTGTGGTGTGAGATAAGAGGGCTACAGCAGAGAGAGGCTTGCTGGCAGCTTTCATTTGAAGGGGGCTTGACAAACGATATCTTCAAGATATCTCATGTATCAATTTGTAATTATTGTGTATTGGCTTTCTTTATTCAGTTAGGTAAGAAAGAAATAGGAATAAGCATCAAATCAGAAACTTAAATATACTGCCAAATCAATAAAAGAACGAAAGCTGCTGTGTAATACCAAATTTGTCAGTCCTGGTGCAGATGGAGGGGTGGTAAAGGGGTGAAGGTGCTTGGAGGTTCCAGGTAGAGAGGGGTGGCTGCAGCTTGACGAAGTAAAGAAGCACAGTGGTGATGGTGGGTTGTGAAGGAGTATGTCGGCTGTGTTGACTTTCAAGAGGCTGATAGAGAGAGAAGAGGGAGGAGAGATGCTGATGGTAGGTTGAAGGTCACTGGAGCTCAATTATTGAGTTGAGTTCACACAAGGAGAAAACTGGAGGAGGGATGCTGCCAGTTGGGTGGTTCACCGGTGGTTTTAGGAGGTCCTTCCAATCCGGCAGGTTTACCGACGGGAAATGGCGCAATCTTACGCTTTTAAAGAGTTCAGGGGATAAAATGTTACGAAAAAAGATAAAGAGACACAAACGTTTCTCCAAGTTCCAAGAATACTTTAAGCGCACTGAAATTGTTTGTCCTTCAATAATTGATCCGTGACAATGAGATAGTGATAAAGAAACAATAGATGCCAATGGAAAGACACTGTGGCACCTGGTCGGGAGGCAATCCTTATCTGGTCCAGGTATATCCAATCCTTGAAACCATGCATGCTATCACTCACAACCATAAAGAATGAAGTTTATTTATACCCAAAACGGCGGAGAAAAAGAAGAGAGAGACGCCTACAAGGCCCATAGGAGTCATAGGCATCCACTGCGAGATTGAAAAAACTGGTCTATACCTAAAAAAGAAGATGGGTTTTTTTTTTTTTTTTTTTTTTTGGGGGGGGGGGGGGGGGGGGTTCCACCAGCTTGTCCAATATTCAGCTTGCTCTCATGTCTTAACACAGCAATTTGAGCCAGAGCAATAGTGGAACAATGGAAAAAATGATCCAGCACTCGACAGAAGAAATCTCTAAGGATCCAAAATCCTAACAGTAGCATCCACCATCACTTCTCCAGGGAAATCTTAAGCTTCAAAACTCAGCCCAGAATAGAACAAGGACAGCATATACCCATGTTGAGACCCAAGGGATCTTATCAAGCCAGTGTTCATGCTCCACACCCCACCCCTCAAAACCTACACAAGTACACACCCCCTTAACCCAACATCACACCAAAAAGGAAAAGAAGATAAAATATTTTAGTGCAAGTTTGATAAGAACCCAGTAAATCCACGCAACTCTCAATAATAAGCCATTAACTTTATGCTCCTTCAAAGGAGGACACAGAACTCAACTATTTCTGCCACTACTACATTTTTTATTTTATTTTTTACAGCACGCATGGAGAGAACAGTTCATCGATTAAGGTCTGGCTCCTATATAAACAAACATACAGACGTTGTATGCAAATGGATGCCTTTGACAAACATTGCGTTCCCTCACCAATCCAGAGTCATTGTTGAAGAAAATGAAGGTAGTTGCATATATGTTTGACTAATAACCGCCATGAAAGTAACAATTTACGAGTTCGTCAATAAATCACCTCATACTGCCACATACAATTCCAAGACTGGCTGACGTAAAAACTACTACTTCGTCTCCCAACAAGCTACAGTTAAACTCAACCATTTCATAAATGATGCCCTTTTATAACCCAAAGTTCAAAATTGGAAGCAAAGAGACCTTACCGGAATGCTCATGAGTATTTACAAAAAAAAAAAAAGGAATGCTCATGAGGGATAACAAGTCTGTTAATGAACATTTGCATGTTAAGGGAATTTTAATTAGGACAACTGCCCATTTAGTAAAACACAAACTTTTCCGTATTTGTCCAAATTTATCCTCACAAAGTATACCATAGAAAATTCTGAGAACATAAAACAAAGCAAAGAAAATTGCATTATATAAGCACGATAATGTACTTCCAAGCAATGAGTAGTGCAGGAAATCATGAGGTTCAAGCTTTAACGCCACCATCAGAAAACCCCCTATCAAATGAGACTCCTATTTCCAAAGATTTATACAACAGCTGTGCATGATAGTATCAATAAGTCAAATGATCATAAATTCGTGACCGTATAAAATTAGCAAAGTAACACTGGACTTCAACCAGGTTATCAGGCTACTCAAGTTGCACGCTTACGCAAAATATCATGACATTTATATCTTCCTTAAAGTTTGAGGCTGGCAAACAGCGCCTCCAGCTCCTCCTCTTGTGATGTCGTTCTCTGCATCATAGCACGAATAAATCAATCAATACAGAACTTTAGAATTAAGGTAACTAAGGCAAGAAAAAAAAAGAGGCGCAATTAAGGCAATAAAGATTCAAAAACAGGAACACTAACAAAGTCAAACAGCAAAATTAAATGTTAAACACACCTGGACGGAGAGGAGGTTGAGGATTTTGTTCAAAACCCGCAAGCGATGCAAAGCGTAGGAACTATTTGCAGGAAGTTTGCTGATTCTACTTATTTCTAGACTTACTGCTACCTCCTTCTCCTCAGTGCCCATCCTATTTCGTGATCTTTCAACCCCAAAGTAGGAAAAACTAGCGCCAATTATTGAACTAATCGAACCACCAAAAAAGGAAAAGACAAACCCTAGATTTGCCGACAGAGCCTGCGACCGGCAGACAGCGGAATAAGTTTTTCCGATTCTGATATTTGACACGAACTCGTTTTTCGCCAAACCCTCTAAATATGTTTTTTTAAGGACATCAATATGTATTTATTCTTTTCTTTCGTATGTTGATTTTGTTTGACCCGACAAATTGAAATATTTATTATTTTTTATTAACGGTGAGAAAAACTAAAATGAAAAAATCCCTCCCTTTCAAAAATATTGTCACCAAAAACGTTATCACACTTGTTAACTTTACAATATAATATGTTGAAATGTGTACATGTCATAATATTTTCGAGATCGATAGAATATTGCTTTACATTTTCTTTTTCTTTTGGATCCTTGTATAGCTGAGATTTGGACATGTGATGTTATGGTTTTTTAGCACGATGATATTACAACAATATTGAAGTCTTTTTACACGATGATGTTACAACAACATTAAAGTCTTTTTTCATTATTTGAAATCAGTTATATAGATCAATCATTTTTCTTGCGTTTTGTTTATTTACTCTTTTTTTTTGTTTTTTTGTGCCGTAATATAAATCTATCCTCCTTTTATGTCTCTTAATACATAATTCATAATATGCGTCTTTAGAATATGAATCTTTCAAAATGTCATATTAGAGCTCAAAAACAATTTTCTCTATATAATTTTCCTATATAAATTACTCATTAGTTAAGAAATAAACATTGCACTTGCACGTAATAATAAGACTATGCGTCACAAAAACTTTGACTAAGAAAATTTGAAATAGAGAAGAGGATCGGAAATGTTAGGGGTGACGTGTTTCATGTTTTTCGGGTTTCGATATCAAAGTGACAAACTCATGTCTGATATGTTTTCTTTGCGTGTCTAGAAATATATACACAAACTCGTACATGTTAGGTTTCGTATCGTGTATCAGGTTTACCCATGAACTTGACAAGTATAATTACTTCAAGCCGTGTTCAAGTCATTTTATGTATTGACTCTTGAACACCGGTGTGGAAGAGAAAGGAAACGGAAGGCGGCGGCTGTAAAAGGTGAGAGCGGAGATGAAGGACGGCAGCAGTAAAGGGTAGAAAAATGAAGAAGGGTTTTCGGATTTCTTTTCTAGTTCAAGAGAGTTTAGAGAATGAATGAGCAAGAGTTGGGTAGGGGCGAGCGATTTGGGTTTTGAAATTTTCCAAATGTTTTATTTTACAATTTTTATTTTAATATTTGAAAATTTTAAAAAAATCCGGGTATAAAGAGTTTAAATGCATAACCATGTAACTGGACATGACCCACTCTTAATAGGTAAATTTCAGGTTTTACCTGATTTGTACACAAGACATGCCAAGACTATACTCAAACCCGCGAAAAACGTGTTAGGTTCGTATCGTGTTTGAAATTGACGTCCCTAGAAAAATGTGACTAGAAGTGTCAATATCATTGCTTATAATTCGCCCTTTTATATAAGCTAATTTATTAATACTGTTGTTATATTATGCGAATGTTATTTTAATTATGGACAAATATGAAAGGAAAAAAAGAGAGTTAAGCTTTACTTGAAAAATCAATTTTCATAATAAACATGATAATAATCAACAAATGAAATACAACCAATTTTTGTGCAACCCTAAAACGAACCATTTAGCACAAAATTTAATTGTTTAAAAGCACAAAAAGCAAGTTATTGATTTTTTATTGTAATAATGTTTGATTTAAATCAAGATAATATTTATTACTTTTCATCCTCTTAACATGTTATTTAATACTATCTTCGTCTTAATTTCATAATCATTTTTAATCCACAATCCATCTCACGAATTTGTCCACTTCTTACTATTAACCTTTCAACTAAATTAGTTTTAAAGGTATCCATACAATCAACCAATAAAGGTCATGCATAAACTATAAGCAAGTAATGCACTAAAGATAAAAGTGAAATTTGACATAACCTTAATGATCAGATAATACATTGACTTATATCTCCTTAAAAGTTTATATTTTCCAAAACGGATTATGAAACTAAGACAGAAAAGTATGATGCAGCCCATTTTCACAAAAGTGTCATTGTTTTGTAAAATATATATATGTGTGTGTGTATGTCTATATACATATACACATGTATATAAATATTTCTTTTATCACATAAAAAATATGAGAGAAAAAATTGTTAAATCAAAACGTTATGTTAGATAATGTGCATAAGAGTTGATCACATTTAATATCCATAACTAGTATAACCATAATGTTATGTCATTTATGCAGGTACATATAGAGATAGATCTTACTGGAATCAAGCACTCTTTCTTTTGGGATGAATGTATTGTTTGCATGCTCTCATCTTATCCAGACTCTAGTGATAGCTTTTGTTGTTGTTGGGATATATTAGGTATGGTTGTTGTTGTTGAACTAGTATAGCCGTTGCAAAAATTATCAAAACTTCAAGATTAGCAACATGTATCCATTACTTTTGTATTGTAAAACTGAGACACTTGGCAAGAAATTAAGAGAAAAAAAACTAACGGAAATTACTGTATTATACAAACTAACCATGATTAACATATTTGACCAAACCCCGTCAGCCATCATACATTGGGTCCCTCCCAACTACTGCCTCTTCTCCTTATCCACCACCTCCCTCTTTGCCTTCCCCTTCCCCCCATTTGCCCCCTAATCCCATGAAGCCTTCACCTCCACCAGATCATAGAGGAAAACTATGGAAAGCTTTCAAAACTCCTTTGAAACCGAAACCTCATTGGATTTGGGTGCCCGATTTAAATGGAAGTGGCATTGGCGGTGGTGGTAGGTTGAGAGGAGAAGGAAGATTTAGGATGAATGAAGGTTCAAAAGGTGCAAATAGGTGGTAGAGTAGAAGGTTGAGGCGAATGTGGAAGCAGCATCGCGGCCACGGTAAAGAAGATGGTTGAGATTAAAAAAAAGGGGAGAGGGAAGGGTGCTGATTTTATGGTACTACGCTGTTGTGGAACAAGTTGCAGGGACGTGGAGATGGTGAGGAAAGGAAAGAAAAGCGTTGCAAGGAGAGGGGGAGGGGGCCGGTGGAGGGGGTGGGGAAGGAGGAGGAAGAAGGGGAGGGGGAGATGGGAAAAGGTGTGGTGCTGGGTTTGTGGTACTGCGCTGCTGTGTAACGGGTTTGCCATTTGCCCTTTTAAATGCGTCACCTAGGTTAGAGGAATCTGGCATGGAATGCACTTCTGGTGAGTTCAAAATAAAAATGGATGGAGAAACTAATAGTAGGTCAATTGCACAAAAGTTTAGTTTTCTTCTCTTTCTCCTCGTACCCCCCTCCCCCCACCCCCCAACACCACCACCCCAACCAGGGGAAAAAACCCAAAAAGGAAAGGGGGAAATGTAAAGACAAGTCATGTTCGCGTCATTCCAGAAGCAAAATCTGATGCACGATACCTGAGGTTTTTCTGTAGTATCTAAACCTTGATGTTTCGAGGACTGTTATATTATGCACTACGATATAATAATTTCAGCACCAATGGACCTTTAGAGACAACCACCCTGCATGAACTTCAGAAACAGCAATCCCCGTGTCAGTATGAAACTGGTAATTTTATGAAAGGATAAAGACAAGTATAAAAGACACATATGATCAATCAACTGAGAATGCAATTATCATACATAAGGTGCCCAATTTCAAGAAAGCAGACAAGAAGAAGCAGATGCATAGAGGGTATGACGGATGATACTGCCAGCATCACATCTGGTTAAGACTGCAAGATTCTGAGCAAATTATCGACATGAAAGCACTTACGCATCAAAGATTCTGATGAATCATTTTTACTACATCCTAAATCATACAGTCCGAGAAGGGAGCATATACACAAGCTAAAACAACAATTCTCCCAATTTATGAGGTTTTAAATATCCTACATGATATAAATCGTGCCTTGGAACAATAGATGAGGTTGCTGTGTTGTGACCTTAAGGTCACGGGTTCGAACCGTGGAAACAACCTCTTGCAAGTAAGATTGCGTACATTAGATCGCGAAACGATCCAGTCCCTCCCCGGACCCTGTGCAAACGCGGAAGTCTAATACACCGAGAACGCCTTTTTTTAAATATCCTGCATGATCATTCATGAGTAAACCAAGCTAACCAACCTCAGCCACCTATACCAGATGAGGATACGTGAAAGAAAAATGGCCAAGATCCAACAGCCATCAGTCCCTATTTCCTGTTCAACAGAGTTGGGGAAGGGAGAAAATAAAAAAGACTTGGGGAGCTGAGGGGTTGGAAGTAAGGCTACACCAAAGAAAAGAATAAGAGAATTTTAATATTAACACGATACACCGAATATGGTTACAGACTCCAAAAGTTGATGATCTGGCAAGCGTTTCACCTAAAAGCCGGTATTTTTTTTAAAAATGGCTTACATACAAAAATACGAGGAAGTATAAATTTCTATGTTGACCCAAGTCAATTGCTTGGCCAAATGGATAATATACTCGGTCTTCTCACAAGGGTAAGACAACTTCCCATCAGCTAACCACTAGTATGAGTAAGCAAGAAATGTGAATAAATATGTACACTGGACCAGCCTGCGGCAGCATGCCTGAGGAGAAAACAGAAAATAATTTAATAATTTTGAACTTGAAAAGGAGAACTTACTGTGGAATCAGAAAACAAGAACAAAGGGACACGTTAATGGACTTGGTGTAGACCATTTACGCCAGTTAAATACTTCACTATTGTCAACTCCCCTTGAGCATTTCAGTTTTCTCTTAAGAATATCATACACAGAATACCAACATTATATGATAATTCAATTTGGTTCCAGGTTTCATTCTTTAAGTCTAAATTATGATCCAATTTATAATCTAAGCTCACAAACTAAAAGACGATTTCTTCAAAGCAGTGGTATGCAAGAAGACACATGGTTCTGTAGATAAAATCACACGTATGTTAGACATAAAACCCCAGGCATGAGAAGGCACGAATAAGGAGGAAACATAGAATATAGAAGCAATAGTGAGAGAAAAAATAAGGGTTAGGCATAAAATGCGGAGGGGCAAAGTTGCCTCCAAAAAAGGGTAAGAAATTCAGTTTCAGAGGACCAATCAAGATAACATTTAATTATTCAGCCACACGTATCTATTTCATATCAAATGAATGGACAATGTTAGACTACTATAACTGATATTCTTCATAAGTGACTGTTTTGCTATTAGACTTGACCGGCATTTTTCTCTTTTAATAGGTCATATATATTACTCATTGCCTCCCAAAATTTTTGTCCTAGTTTGACTTGAACATGGTTCATGTCAAACTAGGACAATAATTTTGGGATGTATGGAATGGTATGGGAGTGTGGTGATTTTTCAAACACAAGCTATCATGTTCTCTACAGCTCAAGCACATTTGCAAGTCTATAATAGATCAAGGAGCAAAACCCCAACGGGAGAATATCAATTAGCAATTTCAATCTCATTCGATCCTGACCAACAAGCTTTTAATATAATTGACCTAATCAATTCAAAGAGTTTTTCCCACCCTCCAACTTGAGAAAGAGTACCTAAACTTCATAGGTGCCCCAATCTCTCATGAGAGCTAAGGTATATCTGCGTGACTGGACTGATGGGTGGCAGGTGGCTTGATCAAATGTCTCAGAGAGTCCATAATACTGGAAAATGAAGGGCGATTCCATGGCTCACTGGAAGAACCAAATGTGGGAGAATCAATTAATTAAGCAACTTCAAGCACTAAGACAAGACATTAAACACCGCTGCTGTGGAACTTTTAGACAAACTTACTTTTCCCAACAAGCTTCAATTAAACCAGCTATTTGAGTATTTATATCGCGAGGAATCTCAAGCCTTTTCCCTTTAAAGCCCACAGCAGCTACAACCTGTAAACCAGTGATGTCAGGCCTTTCTGTTATTCTTGATAAGCAGATATTAAACATATAACAGGGACAAGAAGCGGAAGAATACAAAAACATCTGTTAAATGGGAAGGAGGAAACAAGTCATAGCTGGCAGTTCCATGAGACGCGAACGCTTGCTCTATTGTGTGTTTTCTTAAACAAATACAGAGTCCCATTACAAATGAAATAGTAAACAGAACACTTAATCTTTCCATGGTTAAGAAAATTGACCTTCAGACAAGAAGATAAGATCAATTATTATAAGTCAATTTCAATATATATTTAAGCATGCACCAACAAGATACCAAGGATATCTAAACGATCGATGACTTCTGCTGTCAATGAAATGATATCTTACAAAATATAAATGACAACACAAAAATCAGTAACCAACTATCACACACACACACACACACAAAAGTACAAGCATCTCATGCAAATGGATGTACAAATACACCAGAAAGATGACCACAAAGATGATGATTTTGATCAAACCTGTGCAGGATTCAAGTTATTCCAAGGTTGTTGTAGCGTTGTCAGCTCCCACAATATGACTCCAAAGCTATATACATCTGATTTTTCATTAGATGGTTCATCACGGAGAACTTCTGGTGCCATCCACTCGGGCTATGACATAAAAGGATCATTGGAAGAAAATTTTAACACGCAATAGATGTAGGCGCCAGGACCGTTATCAAGCCAACTTGTACACGGTCACCATGTCTTCAACAACAATAACAACAACAACAAGATTATCTCAACAACAACAAGATTATCTCATTGTCTTAGAGGCTCCCGCCTACGGTAGGGTATGGAGAGTTCGGATGTGCGCAACCATACTCATGCGTAGAGGTTGTTTCCCGATGACCCATAATGAAAATTGTGTCAACCTGTGTCGATCAACTGCTACTTCACAATATAAGAAGTCAGTCAATTTAGTGAGTCATTTTGCTTTATTCCATCATATTCCAAAGTCAAAGAAGAGTGTGTCATTGACTCCATTGGAAATAAAAACGCTTCAACAATAGTAACAGATAGATAATAATAATAATAATAATAATAATAATAATAATAATAATAATAATAATAATAATAATAATAATAATAATAATAATAATTGGTGGTGTTGTTGTAATAGCTACCACCACTACTACTGATAGCAGCAGCAGCAGCTGTGCAGCAGTTTGTTTCAAAGAAAAATAAAGATAATAACTTGAAAAACAGAAAAGACTTACTGTCCCTGCAGCTGATTTTGATGAAAGGAATGTATTTGCTTTTAGACGGGATAGACCAAAATCACAGACCTGGTGAACATGACAAACAGCTATGCGTAATTATGAGAAGTTGGTATCAAGTCTTATGAGAAACAATCTCCATGAACTACATACTTAAGTATACCATGTGCATGATTCAGAATGGTCTTGATAAGCATATATTCAACAAAAATAAACGAACAAATCAACAAGCAGCCTCTAGACAAGACTACTTTCCAGATTGATGATATCTCCGCATGACACTGAACTTTTAAATGTCATAGTACAACAATCTATATATGTACATGATCAACCAAAGGCGATGTTACAGTTTAAGCATGTGGCCTCTACATGGCAACAATCTCAACATTTGAGTTGGAGAGGACATGCGTCATGAAATCTCTAATCAAGAAGGTGCACAATTATTACGCAAAACCAATCAAGATAGATTTTTCATTTTAGGTTTGGCTAAGGGGAGAGGAGAGGAGGCTAAAAATGTTGTATTCCCTTCGTTCCAAAAATAGTCATAGTTTCTAGTTTGGTTTGTCCTAAAAATATATTGTCCACCAGAAATATATTAGTAGTCCATGTTTTCATACTACCCTTTCAATTAGCACTTACATGGTCTTTCTAGTTACATCAATTTACCTAGGTAGGACAGTAATAGTTTGACTTCAAGGACAATATTTTTGGTACATAAGGAGTATAATTGACTAAACGCAACATTCAAGTAAATTGCAAGTGCACCGGACATTACTCCCCGTCTAGAGTTGTATATGTGTAACTATTATATAACTATATTGAACTATCAGGCAGATTGCAAACAAGACGGCTATTTATGTCACCCACATGGAATGAGACATGCTCTCACCTTCACTGTATACTTTTTGTCAACCAGCAGATTAGGAGATTTCAGGTCTCTGTGAATAATCGGAGGATTCCGCTTATGAAGATAATTCATGCCTTTTGCCTACAGAGATAATGAGGTCATTTAAGGGGGAAAAAGAAGGGGTTTTCAAAGGAGAGAGAGAGAGAGAGAGAGAGAGAGAGCAAACCACGTCAAAAGCCATAGACAGCCGGCGTCTCTCATCCAATATTTCTTTTGCACCTGGCCTATGCAGCAGTCTATATAAACTACCCCTGGAATTTGAAGTAAAATAGCAAATTATAAGAACGACAGAATGAGGCACTACATACACAATATAAAAACTTGATCCAATTGGATACAGTACAGATCCAGCTTTGATATGTAAAAGTACCTTGATAGATACTCTGTGACAATAGACAAGTTAGGCGGTTTTGTAACAGCACCCATCAAAAGCACAATATTCGGATGGCGCAAATGTTTCATAATCTGGACCTAACTTCAACAAAAGATAAAAGACATGCAGACAGGCAATTAAAAAACCAGCACTCAGACTATGTTCTTTTTCTGGTTCACCGATATATAAGTTCAAGAAGAATTTTGGAATAAGGATTTAGTTCAAATTAGAAAATGTGAAGTGAGATGCTTGAAATATGAATGTCTTCACATTTTGCCATGGAACATTTTGATAAAGTCGCACACTAAATAATATGCAATATATATTTGTACAAGTTGTTGCAAAAACACTCTAAAGTACAGAGTGATTTCTGTGAGGTTTTCTCGCTTAAATTGTATTTTCTTTAAAGTGGAAGAACAAGCAGGCTGTTCCAGAGGCAAATTTTTTAATATTAGAAATGAAAGGAAAAGGTGCAATTTCGGACAAAGATAGATTTACAACAACGGCATGTAAAGAACAAAAAGAAAGCTGGCTTGATAAAATTCTTACACTTGATCCGTATAATAGCGAAAGCAGAATCTAGAATTTACCTCCCGTAAAAATTCATTAAATCGTTCAGCATGGAAATCTTGTTCCATGAGAATCTTGACTGCAACATCCTGGAAGAAACAATAAAATAAAGACCAGCAAAAACATAACAGCATTAAAAACTACCATGGGCAAAATATTTGACAACCAGAGAAATTCAGACATGCAAACTTGAAAAGGCAAACATCAATAGATGACACAGGATAACGTGTTAATGTCAGCAACGCTAGTAGGATGTGCACTTGAAGGGATCCAGCACAGTAAAATGAGCATCTGAATGGGATATCAAAAGAATAAACACTTACACAGCCATTCCAATCAGCACGATGGACTGTACCAAAAGAACCTACAAAAATACCCAAGCAATCAGAGGAAAACCCTGAGAAAATAGTGGAAAATGGAGAGAAACAACAAAAGACATTTATGTCCCACAACACTATTTTAATCAATGTCCGCATTACCAGTTCCAATTCTCTCTTTCAAGACAAGATCACTCCACGGAATGTCCAAATCCTCAAAATCAAAATTGAATGCCCTACTAGATGCAGTAGGAACCATTTGACCTCCATCCACAAATCCCATATCTTTAGGTGCAGCCATTCTGGCATCCGATAAAGCTCTAGGTGGTCGAACATTTCTTTGCATAAATGCAGGAATATGCTCAGCAGGAACAGGATTTAGAAACATACTAGGGCTAGTGATATTGTAAGGATTATTTGGTCTGACAAGCTGTGATCCTTTATCACGGTCCTTTGCTAGGGGACTTTCTGGTGGCAACATCAGAAATGAGGCTTCTTCTTGATTGCCTGAAATATGTGCAAAGCTGTTGCTGTCAATAAAAGTTATATCTTTCTGTTTTTGATTCGTTAAAGCGTCATCATCACCATCAGCAGTTGGCCCTGCATTTACATAGGATAGCCACTAATCGTCTCCTCTGAAGTATCATCTAGCAATAATTACACCAATAGAGCAAAGCTGCTGACTTTTAGAAACTTGATCAGAATTAAACAAAAGCAAAAGATTCCTATGAAGAGGATAAAATAAACCTATTAAAAGGTTAATAATAGTTGGCTCTCACAAGCAAATCACTTTTCCCGTTACACATGTTATAACATGTTCCATGAATAAATAACCAGGAGTCATAGTGATACTTTATGTTTCTTCCAGTACTTCAGGAAACAGTAATGTAGATACACTTCTGATCATGCAAAAAAATTTACATATGAGATTCAACATGCAACTTACACCAGGGTTAAAAAGAACCAGAAACCTGTAGCCACTACTTATTAAAGCTGAATTTGAACTCAACAGAAAGAGTCTAATGCTTAAACAGGAACAGATCTGGCACTAGGTAAGAAAAACGATGTTGGCAAATAGAAGATGTGAAACACAAAACAAGGATTAGAAGAAAACCAACATTGTCAATAATGATGTACATCGGTATTTGAAAGCCATACATAATGCAGATCAAGATAAACATAAATAAGCTAAAGGCATTATATCAGCATAAGATCCCATTGTCAGTCAAACTTTTGAGAAAAGAAAACAAATAAACTGGGGTAAAAGCATGGTGAGAGGGGGGGGGGTTGGGGGGGAGGGGGAGCAACAACAGAGACAATATAGCAGCAAAAAACAAGATGGAAGAACGAGTTCTGGGCATGCTGGTTGAAGAAACGAATGGATCACCTGCTGAAGAATCATCAAATACAAAATTGAGTGACTGTATGTCAGAGAAATACTGTTCAGCCAGTGCCCTGAACCCAGTTGTTGGTTCGATTTGTCTCAACCGGGGCAAGCACAAGGGTGAAGAAATTGAAATGGAAGATGGACCGTTTAACAAGGAGTCAGGTTCATCTATATATCCCGGGATTCCAATCAGATCAACAAGATACTCCCTGCAGCAAATATATATTGTACGCGGTTGATCAAACAATCGACAAAAATTTCACTCAAGCCAAATGCAAGATTGAACATCTCAAAACTGTAGCAATCCAGAAAAGGGGGAGAGAAAAATAGAGTAGCCTCCTATTATTTATGTTAAGGGCAACACAGCACACGAGCAAGACAGAGGTATACAAAAGGGAGAACATTCATGAAATTCCCTTGTTCCATTCTAAACAAAAACACCCTCCCGATCCCCTGGGCTACAGGACAACTTTTTTGAATTTACGACAGAAAGGGCATTGGAAAAAAAGGAATGTCAGGGAAAAGTCAAAATTTTTAAAATTAACAGAACACATCTGCAAATGTTTCCAAACTTCTTTTAACTGAACGGAGGTGATGCGAGGCATGACTTGACAGCAACCAAATTTTTTCCGCTAAGGTATCACATCAGAAAGTATAGCATTAATCAACCAAACGAGAGGCCCATGACAAGCAAGAAATCAGAAAGAATAGATATATGATAGCTTCTGCTTAATTTTATTTCCGTATGACCATATCCACCACATCTAACTCAACATCTGGTATACCTGTTTGGAGTAAAGCCAACATAGGTTAAGGTGTGTTCTCGACATCCCCAAAGCTTGGAAAGGTTAAAAGAAAATAAGCGATTAAAAAGGAACAGCGGATGGCAACAACACTGCGTCATCAAATCTGAACTATACTCACGAGGAAGGAATAAAATGTGAAAAGCAATAGTCCACACAATGTTATCGTGAATCTGGAATGGCAGAATATCAGAGAGTGAAGCACTCAGCTGTTACTGCTTTAAAAAACAGAGCTCTTTCATGGACCATAAGATATCACACATATCATCATCAAAGACAGCCATAACTAATTCCAACTTGATCCACAAGTATTACATCCATCATATCTCAGAATACGAGTCAGTTAACAAATAGGAGAGTAAGTTTAGGGCTAATCTAGGTGCCCTACCTGTCAAGGCCAAACCGCACAAGACATGAGGAAGCGTCGTCCCTTATACAATACTTGCATCCTTTAGCTATTCGGCAAGGTAAATCAATGCTATCAGCCAGAACCTGTAAGATAAATATTTTCACAAAAGGCAATAGACAATTTGATAAATTTGATCGTAGAAGAACTAGAATGATTATTTATCCCTTATAAAGATTAATAACACAGGAACAAAGGTGCAAATGAAGGCCTTTAAAAAGTAGTTGAAGGCATTATTATCCATGGCTTTTCAATTTAATTTTCAGAGCCAAATGAATTAGCAAGAGAAATTTAATCTACTACTACGTTTTGATACAACTTATTAATGGAATAGCAGATAGATTCACATCCTCGAAGAGCAGATAACAAAAGACACTCCATCAACTTTATCTAGAAAGATGCAAACCAATCCCTAATGGTGGCCCTCAAAGCCATATGCTTCGATATATGTCAATATATAATCGAATTCATCAGCAGAGCATATTTATTTTCTTAGATAAGTAATAGATATTCACAGAGGCAAGAAGACTACAAGTGACCAATATGGCAGCAATATAGCTAGTCAGGAAATCCATCAAACATGCATACAAGTGGAACTGGACATGCTAAAACAAAATTAAAAAATAATCAAGCAGTTTGTCAGATATTCCAATTAGGATCTTCTATACTCTCAAAAGCTCCAACCTTCCTTTCCTTCCAAAGAACCCACACAACAATAGAAAAATGAATTATACTCCTATTCCCACATCCGTTCATCTTCTATGGCTTAAGTTTTTCTTTCCTTTTGTTCTTTATTTTTTTTTTCAGCCCACAAACAATTTAGCAAAACTTCAGGCATAAAAGGACGGCCAAAATACCAATAAATGCTCAGGATGAAGTTTAAACACAATCAAATAAAAAGGGATAAAAATACAGCCCCTCTAGCTGAATTAATCAGAAAATCCGAATATTAAGCATAATTACTTGAAATAAATGGACTGCCAAAATACCAATAAATGCTCAAGGTGAAGTTTAAACAATCATGAAACTTCAGAAAGGCAAATCAAATAATAAGGGATAAAAATACACCCCTCTAGCTTAATTAATCAGAAAATCCAAATATAAGCATAATTACTTGAAATACATATTCGCTGGCATATACCTTAAATAATAAAGCTCGATGCCTACAAAGACCAACTGACAGGCTACCAATTGGGAATACAATTGATCCGATACAATCCTTTAGGTCATCACTGTACTCCTTCCAATTAGGCAGCAAGTCCAGTTCGCCAGTAGAAGATGCATGCCTTACGAAGATAAGAAGCTTAAATTATGAAGCAAGAAGGATTTTAGAAACACACTTCAACTTCAATTCCAGATAGCACCTCAGATACTCACCCCATATGATTGCAAACTAGCTTGGCTAGCTGGTCAACAACATCTTTTGTGGTAGTACAACCAGCAGACACACTATGAACCCGATTCAGCAATTCGCGTAAGCTGGGATCACCATGCCGGTCGATGAGAACTATCTCTACTGAAGGTAAAACAGAGGGATCAACGGATTTCAACGAATCAATTGATGGAATACGGCCACTTTCTTGCAGGTCACTGCATAGTGTCCATACATACGAATCCATCCCATTAATCAAGTAAAACCCATCCAGGACTTTGTCGAAGTAAGATAGACAACCACTGACCTGATACGCGAGGAAAATACAAGCAAACAAATCAGCTTCGTACTCATTCTGTAATTAGCTTCATCTCTTAACCAAAAAAGAATCAAAAAACCAAGCCATGAAACTCCATTTGCAAATAAAATTACACGTGAAATTTGTTCACTTATCAACACCAGAATTTCCCAAAAAAGCACGTTGTTCTAATATCACCACTATACCAATAAGAAATACTTCCAGTGTCAGCGTGTCAATTATGCCAGCATAAATGGGCGTCAAAATTGTAGTCAGGAATCGGCAAAACATAAACTACTCAACTCCACCCAGAGAGACAAAGAGTGATAGAGCAAGCAACTAGAAAATGTTGTTAGTTGAGTTAAAAGCTACCCAGAATCTATGTGACATTGCCTCAGCTGATGTAGACGTAGCAGACGACCTAGACGCACACTCTTCCGGCACGGGATCCAAAAAATTAGGATCGTCAGCACAGCTAGCTTCAGAGGAAAGTCGAAGAGCCAAAGCCAACTGTAGCTGATAACTCTCCTCCGTCTGCTGGGCCCAACTCTTAGACGAGGAAGATCCACCACCACCGGCGACATCCCCCGTTTTCGCCCTATATTCCCCGTCGTTCAACAAATTCCCAAAGACTGGCTCCGGATTGGATAAAGAAGGCACACCATAAAACTCTCCTGATATTGAGACCTCCCCAAAACTACTCCCACTCGACTGCCTCTGTAGCCCGATAGTAGCCGAAGACGACGTTGTCGCCATCCGACTCTGCTGCACCTTGTGATCAATTAACTCCCAGTCAAATCCTCCTCTATCCGATTTGCCCTTATTATGACTGTAATTCTTATCCCCCGAGTGAGACTCGTAGTAAGCCCCTCCGCTGCCGCTGACGGACTTGGATGGCGGATGAAGAGGGTGGACGTGGTCCTCCGGTGGGGTCTGACCTAACAAACTGTAACTAGATCGCCTACCAAGCATTTCCATATCAATATCAAAATTTCACGTCACATAAACCCTAGACACACTAAACCAATCCATCAAACCGATTCTCTCACTTCGTTACGGCAGCTCCCTAATGTACAAAAACTCCTTTCTCCGCTGCAAATTGGATTCTCTCATCCACAAGAAGAATGAGGGCGAGAACATCAAAGTACGGAGGCTGAAACGTAAATGATCGGCAATATGATGCTTGAAAAAAGCGTCGATTCCGTTTTGAGGTATAGTACTTCGGGGTTTGATAACAAAACCCCGGGGAGAAAGTGTGGGGATCAGAAAATGCGAATTACGCGGGGTGAAGGCGTGAAGTAACGGAATGATATGAATTTTGGTGAAGGAAAAAAGCAAGTGGGTTTGGAGCTGAAGAAAAAGAAGGCAAGTGGCTATTTGTTAAAAAGGTCGGAGACAGAATTCAGTGCACGAAAATTTTCCCGTTGATACTTATTTTGGAAAAAAGAAAAAAGACAACTGCCAACGTTAAAAACTTACCCGGTTTTATTGAACTCAATTAATGTTTCTAATAGTTACTCTATAATTATCTAGATAATTACTTTATAATTATTAAGATAATTACCAACAATTCGCATACCAACAACATTTGAGATTTCCTCTAAACCAAGACCAAATAATAGAGATGACTTTAAGAAGAATATGACATATCATTTAAGTGATTACGTAGAATCAGAATGTCCGTTCTATTATGTATATCTATGATTGGTTAAAAATAACAATTAGGATGTTATGTAGTTATTTTTAGAGTTTTTTGCGATCTAAGCTTTCACACATATAATAAAAAGACTAAAACTCAAACACTTTAATTGGTTTGGAATCCATACATCCAACTTATTTTGATGGAAATTATTCATATTCATGAAAATTAGATGGTACGTTGATTATACTATTACCAATGGATATTGAATATTGATTAAACACTCATACAGGAACCACTTGGCTTAATCATGTGAATGTGCATCCAGTCCGTCCAATAATGACTTGATAACTACACGGTCCAATTTGTTATTAAATAATATTGTTCACCCTCAAATAGGCTAAGTAGTATCAAACACTTAGTCCACTAGTCACTATTACTATCAGATAATCTGCTGTTTTACGTCTTATTAGGCTCTTGACATGAGACATAGTTCAAATGATTATGATTGAAGCCCCAATATCAATATATATTGTGTCTAAATAGTTTCAAGTGCAAAGTTATTCTTACTTTTATAATGATAAGTCGTTATACCTAATAATGGTTTGTTCAGTGTATTTGAAAAATTCTATATATCATGATCACGTATTAATAGTTTATTTCATATGTATTCTTTATGTATTGTATATCATATATTTTCATCATATAGTGACATGTATTAGTGGTTTGTATACCATATACTTTCACCATGTAATAATATGTAATGACATGTATTAGTATATTGTATATCATATATCTTCACAATGTAACGACATATATCATATAACGTAATAATGAAAAATATGGATAGTGTGTGATTTTCTACTCTGTGGCACATACTAGTGTAACTTTTCCATGGGTTTTTATTAACCGCCATGCCATGTAGTATGCGTTTATATTGCCCAATGCATAGGTTAGTTGGTATTTATATTAGAATTTGTTTTAAAAGGACAAGCGTTAGAATTTAAGGACATGTACAGTGTGGTTGTTCCAATGCTGTTAGGTTGAAAGACTGTTTTGTAGGAAAACACCTTTTATGGATCACTGCGTAAGTCCTCACATAAGCTAAGAGTTTGCTAAACCCCTGATTTACATCATTTACAATGCTACTTGAACCGGAGATATGACATTCATTCGATATATAATAGAAAATTATAACCTAACCCTATTTTCCCCTTTAAATACTCTCTTTCTTTGTCTCAGGAAGGCTGCTATTTGTCGTTTAAACCCATCAATTTTCTTACCTCTTAAACCCTAACTTTTCTCCTTTTCGCCTTTCTGCCGACCGGTCATTCCCAAATGGAATTCTGGGGTACGCATTTCTTATTTCGCTTTGTTTATCTTATGATTTACTGCAAGTGTATTGCCGATTTTGTTTGTTCAAATTTTGTCTAGAAGGGACAGTACCAGCGTCTAAGTTGTTTCTCGTTTTCATTTGTTTCAAAAATGTTTCTTTTTTTGGTCTACCTCCTCACGTAGCGTTGGAGCATCTGCATTATGAATTATACTTATGTTTTTTCCCGTAATGATTGAAGTTTTTGCGTATGGTTTTCGTTTGGTGTTGCTTATAATTATTTGAAGTAAAAAAATTATTCTATTAGGTCAGCATCTATGGGTTGCACTTTTTCGTTTGTTGACTCATGAGCTGTTGCCATTAACGCAATGTAATATTACTGTTAGTTTTAGTTTTTGTGCCCCAAAAAAAAAATACTTTCATAGAGATTGGTGTTTTGATGATAATATTTTTTCTCCGGTTTGATAATGCCCTAACGAAGTATGTATTCAGCATGAGAATTCGACCCAGCAGGTTTTTTGCTAATTTTTTTTTCCGTGTTGTTTATTAGCTGTTGAGGTCAAAAGTGGAGAGACCTCCAAGGTTCAGCCTGGTGAGGGTATGGTTTTGCATCTGTCGCAGGTAACTTGTATTCCTCAGTATGTTTTTGTTTCCATCTAAGAAATAAATTATTGCTTTTCAGAATGTTAAATAGCCTGTTAAATATACAGGCTAATCTTGGTGAGTTGAAAAAAGAAAAAGCTAATGAATTGGTATGCATGTTTGTCAACGTTGATGGAAAGAAGCTTGTTCTTGGAAACCTTTCTGCCGACAAGTTGCCACAACAGCAATTTGACTTGGTATTTGATCGGGATTTTGAAATCTCTCATAATTGGAAAGGAGGCAGTGTCTACTTTTATGGATATAGGGCTGCCAACCCTATTGAAGAATATCCTTGTTTTTTTTATCTTCAATCTAATTTCAATTCTGCTTCATGTTTTAACATTTGAAACATCACATCATGTCGAGTTCCCCTCCTTTATATTAGCTTCCTTGACTTTGATCGCCTGTCGGTATCACGGAAGATGAGGGGGCAGACTCTGGTAGGTTTTCAATTTCTCTGTGTTGATAAATGTTTTTCCTTACGTCCTTTATTATGAGAACTTATTGAGTTGTTTGCGTGTGTTATATTCAGACTCAGATTCAGAGGAAGAGGGTATTCCCCTGAGCCTTGAGAACAATGGTAGTTGGTAAATTTGCTTGTTTTTCACTATCTAGATAGCATAATTACATCAAATCATCCCTTCGCTATTTTTGTTTTTATTTTTAGGGAAACCTGAGATAAAGGCAAAGGTAGAAAAACAGACTGATTTGAAAAAGCCTAATGTTGAAAAGGATTCTGCTGCTGGCAAGAAGACAGGTGCGGAATCAGTCAAGGATGAAGATGACGATTCGGATGACGTCAACTCAATGTCGGATGATGATGATGATGATGAGGTATTGAGATAAGAGAAATTTATTGCTCGAATAAATATCTTCTAGTCTTGTGCCGGTTGAGATCTTTTGATGAAAATGATTAACATTCTTTTTTTCTTTCTCTTGTTTTTTTATTATTGTTTACAGATAGATATAGAATATTATATATATTATTAGTTTTTAGATATTAGAGAAAAAATATAGAATTTTAGCAAGCGGGTCAGGTTGTTTTTCATGATTTGTAGATTTTATTATTGGGGTATTTAAGATGAATGGACATCATGCTTTACGCCTTCCAGTGGGTGGAACTTTTTGGTGACATTTTTTTACTTCTGGTGCTGTTCTTTGAAATTTCCCTGTTTTAGCCTGTGCAATCATTTTTTTTACTTCAGTTTGGTATTGATTACTTTTTCTTGTTTTAACCCATCGGATGTATATTACTATTTTATAGTAATACTACATTCAGGTCTTGATTATTCTTCATTTGATACATTGACTGTCGTGTTTCATCCATTTTTAATTAATTTTGTTTGCAGTTAATTATGTAGTCTTTAGGTTAATGATGTCTCCAAGTATTGGGGGCAAGTTGGATCTATCCTGTATTGCAAGTCTATTTTGTATAGTTATTATCTACTTCTGCTTCTTTTCCTGGTTCTCTCTTTTCTTGCGGGATGTTGTTTATAGTTTTGAATAGCACAATTTATTTATTTTTATTCTGCTCTGTCTGTTTTGTTAGTGTAATGCTTGGATTGCATTTTTTATCCCTTTTAACTGGGAGTAAATACATTACCACTGCTGTAAATTGCTGACATGGGAACAGCAGTGCTCATTCATGTATTGTTTGTGAACTCCTGCATGCTCTTCTATCCTGCTGCTTATAATATGGGAAAAATCGTATTCGCTTGATAGCATGACAGTGCAACTTTCCAGCATGTCTGATATGTGTAGAGTTCTGGATAGTTTTGTTTGGTTGACGTAACTTCATTTTCCCAAGTCGTTTCTTATTGTATGTGAAAAAAAGGAAACCTGAAGTATTTGCTTGATAGCAATACCCTATACTTGTCAGCATGTATGTGAATCAAAACATGTAAAGAGTATTTGGATAAGAGGATTCAAATTTTCTCTGGTGCTTGGTAATAATCTTTTTAGGTGGTTCCGCTTATGCTGGATGTTTTAATTTATTTCATGTTATTGGGAACTATAGTTTAAAAGAATTATGACCATCACTATGGTAAAGCTTTCTTTTGTCAAACCTAGTCTACGCATTGTGGTAACTGTTTCTCTTGTTTTATATAATTTTTAGGATGACGATGAGGATGATAGTGAGTCTGGAGATGAGGATGAAAGTGATGAAGAGACACCTGCTAAGGTAATGCTGTTACGTGACAGAGTTTGTGCAAATTGGTTGGCCTTTTTTCTTGCTGATACATGACATTGTTGGTGTGCTTTTGATGTATAGGTTGAAGTTGGGAAGAAGAGGTCTTCTGAATCTGAACCTGAAACCCCTGCTGCCAATAAAAAAGCAAAGGCAGCCACACCTCAGAAAACTGGTGATTGTCCTTGAACTTGGCTTGTTAAATAATTCGTATGCTTCTTTTTTTCCCCATTACCGGGACTGGGAAGTGATTCTTATTCTGTTACGCATGATTGTTCACGCATCTGATTGTCTGGTGGCCGCAGATGGCAAGAAGGCTGGTGGTCACGTGGCTACACCTCACCCTTCAAAGCAGGCTGGAAAGACTCCTGCTAACCAAAAGACACCGAAATCTGGTGGTGGACATGTTTGCAAGAGCTGCAGCAGGTACCCTCAATTTATGTGAATAAGCTTTTGGATTTTATACAATAATTCCCGTATCTAGTACTTTTTCATGATAAGAAAAAGCTTTTTGATTTTATCCTATAATTCCCTTGTCTAGCACTTATTAATAATAAGAAAAAGCTTTTGGACTTTATACTATAATTCCCGTGTCTAATAGTTATTAATGACACAATTTTACAGGTCGTTTGGCTCCGAAAAAGCTCTGGAATCTCATTCAAAAGCCAAGCACAGTGCTGGCAAATGAACTTAGTAGTAATGGAGAGATCCAATTCTAAGCAGTTTTATAGTTGGTTGATTGGGGGCTAATATTGAGTTTTGAAAAGTTCAGGGATCAGGTTTTTTGAGCTTTTTCTCTTTTAGGGATTTAATATGAACCGTGAAGATGAGTTGTTGCCAAAATATTGTGTTATGGTGTTATTTTGAAACGTTATTATCGGAGAAACTTGCCTGCTAGGGCGTCCATGGCTCCTGATTCTACTTTCCTGTGTTCTGTGTTGCTAAATATTTTAGCTGTGATCGCTCTGGTAGCTGTTGCTGAAAGAAATAACCAAAGCATGTTTTTTCTGCTAATAGATATATCAGTTATAAGGTTCAAATAAATCTCTTTTGACGTGAAATCATCAGTAAGTTTTAGTTGCATCCCTAGTCACAGGAAACTCTCATGTATTAACAACTTAGAACAAAAAAGCTTCTATAACGTGCACTTTGGCGCGCGTGGTGTCTCTGGTTGAGCCTAGTCATTCTAAATGTGCGTGTTTCACAAGCTTCCTTTGCTTGTTAAGGGATGAACTAATCGACGCTCAGTGTCAAATTCCGTTTCGGACCGCACGTGCTAATGTAGGTCTTATTACTGGGTCTTAGAAGATAGAAATGACAATAATACATGTCCAGCATATGTTAACGACATTAAGAACATAGAAATGACAAAAATACATGTCCAGTATATCTTAACGACATCAAAAGATATCGTTAGAGTCTAGAGAGAATGAGAGGTAGGAAAAGAATACATCTATTCTAAAGAATAAAGACACTTCCGGCTATATAGATGACACATTAACAGGGATATGGTGTGGTAGTGTGTTAGTAAAGGAATTTAGTAAATATAGATATATACTTTTCATAAAAATGGGATTCACAATGCCACTTGTAACATGTGCTGCTCTTTATAATCTTGATTACAATCCTCAATCATTTTCGAGCGGTGTTGTGCAAAATTGGCGTCCTTATCAACTCAAACTATTCGTCTAACGTTACAAGGATCCAATCCTACAGGAGCATAGTTCCTAGAAAAGTACCAAGTAAATATTCCAAGGTGGCGTTGACGCGAATTTGGTTGTTGACATAAATTTGGATTTTATATGAATAAGGAAGACAAGCTATGAGAAAATGTTTCAGCATGAAACACAATGATTTACGGGCAGGCAATGGAAGCACTCAACCTTTTTAAGAAGGATATGACAGTTGACTAGTCCCCTTTTGGGGTCATAAAAGCTCAAGTTCCCTTAGGCTCTGCCACATCTTTTTTTTTTTTTTTTTTTTGGGGGGGGGGGGGGGGGGGGGGATGATGATGTATGGAATTGTGACCAGACCTGCCCATCGAATCGAGACTGGGTCAGACATGCAGCCCGTTGGATGGAAAGCAAACCAATGAGTGATTTGTTTGTTTTAGTTGTTTGTATAACTATATCTTTCCATTTTTTTGTAGTTCAAATTTTATCATTCAAGCATGCGTGCATACACACATACATTTATATAGAAACACACACACATATATTTGTATATGTTGTGAATCTCTTTGGTCTGTGCTCAACCTGTTCAAGTCATCGACTCTTGCCTTCTGACATCGGCCGAGTCAACCTGGTATGAGGTGCCACTCTAACAAGCACCAGCAATTATTGTTTTAACAATTTCCTCAAGGAGTACTAATGACTAAAACTATATAGAATCTGGATTTGAAATCCAATGTAGAATTACTCTTGAAGCATAGCTGCTCTGAATAAATTCTAATTCAACTAATGATGTTGTCCACCCAAGAGCAAAGGCCAGAAGAGTAATTGAGAGGAATATTTCGCGTTTGTAGCATTAGTGAAATGAGAACAGGCTTTGAACACTTGTGCCTATTTCTAGTTTAGTTATATGGGTTCTTACAGAGGCATACATGACACACGAACTAAATATGCAACCTATGTTCCATGACAAGATTACCCTTAAAAAGGGAAAAAAAATATTTTGTTCATTTAGGTATTTAAAAAATCACTTAAGATCGTATCAACAGATTACGTTATTGACCATCTTATTGTTCGAACTCTCATTATCATATTGACAAACTACATAATTGACAATCTTATTGTTCAAGCTCTGGTTTCCTTTTTATCAATGATTTCATTTTGTTCATTTAGGTATTCGATTTTTACCCGATTAGTTTTATAGTTGCGTCTTTGTTTAGCTAATGCTACAAACGAGTAAATTACAAGTTAGGGCCCTTTTTCGTATCAAGATTTGCCACTCGATTCCAAATTTCCTTTTCACATTAAACATCGATAGAAGAAAGATATCATATTGTCGTACCTATAGAGAATAAGAATTATTTTAGGCTATATATAAAAAGTGTGACGAACGGAACATCCAGCTGGTTTGCCCGAGAGGTTAAGGGGGAAGACTTAAGATCTTCTGCACATAAGTGCGCATGGGTTCGAACCCCATAGCCAGCATATTTGTTTCGTATTTCTTGTTCATGGTTCCTGCTTTTTCCTGGGAAAATATTATTTGTTCCAGCACATTTTTCTTTTCATTTTTCATATTTTTCTTCTCTATTTGAGAAAAAACTTATTTTGCTCTATTTGAGAAACAAATTATTTGTTTGATATTTGTTGCATTTATTTTATTTTTCAACTTTTGCTGGTCTATTTGGAAAAGAAAATATTTATTTCATCCACGTGAAGAATTGCAATTGCTCCTGATCCGTCGACTTTGTCAGATGTTAAGTTCATCAAAATGTCTTCCCCTCGTGACTTCATACATCATCCTCAATCAAGTCCAAAGATAATTTTATTTTTTTAAG
Source organism: Eustoma russellianum (assembly GCA_036186865.1). Lineage (NCBI taxonomy): Eukaryota > Viridiplantae > Streptophyta > Magnoliopsida > Gentianales > Gentianaceae > Eustoma > Eustoma russellianum. Next base: position 1,443,109 of record AP025059.1, on the reverse strand, counting down.
AAAGATAAATGCCTAATCCACAACACCCTTACTGTAACCACAACGACGCATACTCATATATCCCAACGACATCAAAATCTCTCACAAAACACCTTACAATAATACCATCTATCAATTATTCTCCATAATTCACAATTCACCGTTTCAGTAAGTACAACGTAGTATACCTTAGCCTTCTTTTGATATGAAGTTGAGAAGTGAACAAAGAAAGCAGAAGTCAAACATAACATTTCATAATACCCAAACATTATATTGGAGTTATCATCTACACACCTCTCCCTCCTGACGATGAAATATCTAAGAGAAACGAAAGACCTATGACTCCAAAACAAAAAACCTGTATCAAAAACCATACTCATTATATCCAACGACATCAACATGTACCGCTAGGGTCTGAGGAGAGTGAGAAGCAGGCAAAACGATACCTTATCACAAGAAATATAAGTTTGCTTTCAGTAAGACCCCAGCTCTATATGTACATGTATAGATGACATAATAATAGGCATACGGTGTAGATCAAAGAGCCTATACAGGAGTCTATACAGAGCAAAATTACACCCATCTTGTTAATACTTTTGTGCCTGGTGACTGATCTTATCCCTATTTGCAACTCTCCCCGAGTTCCTAGAGGGATAAAAATAATGAGTGAGACGCAGAGGTACCTTGTGTCAAATAAAGAACATGGTCCTGTCACTTGTGCCTTTCTCGTTACCTGCTGTTGCACATCTTTAATTTACATGCTGGACTTGCTCATTCATGCAGCCATGCTCCCTCCATCCACTCCTTTAACACTCATTTCAGAGTAGATGGTCTCAACTTCTGTTAGCTTTCCTTCCTCTCTTAACCCAGACGTAAGCTCATTGCACGCGGCAATTGTTGGGTAAAGATCATTTTCAACCATTTCTCTGTACCAACTATAAGCCTCCCCAAAATTCTTTAGCTTGCAGTGGCCCTTAATCAGCGTTATGTAAGTATCAGCATTGGGAACCAATCCTTTGCCCCTCATGTCATGAACAATATCCATAACTTTCTCAGGGCTTCCTTCTTTAAAATGCCCCAATATCAAGCTATTGTAGGTCAATTGGTCAGGAGCAATTCCATGTTCTACCATCTCACTGTACAAGGAAAAGGCTTTTTCAATATCTCCATGCTCCATATAACAACTAATAAGCTCATTGTACACGACTCTATCCGGAGACAGATTCATCTGGGACATATCTTGAACAAATTTTTCTATCAGCTCAAGTCCTGAATCTGCTTTTCTAACTACAGCAATGAGCGGAGGATAAGTGTTTACTGTTGGTTTAATACCTAATGCTTTCATCTTATCATACAATTCTAGACATTTCTTGGTATCCCCAGCACGGCAGTACCCTGATATTAAAGAATTATATGTGACAACATCAGGATTTAGTCCTCTATTTGTAATTTGAAGAGACAATTCCTCTGCTTCAATTGGACTACCTTTTCTGCAGAGTCCAAATATGAGAGTATTGTAGGTGACAATTGTTGGGAAGATATCAAATTGTAACATTTCACCAAACAATCTAAACGCTTCTTTCATCTTCCCTCCTGTACAATTTCCGTCTATAAGTAGGTTATAAATCTGCGCATTGGGCAAAACCCCTCTACCTATCATATCCCTCAAGATCACTTCAGCTTCAAGCAGCCTTCCATCCGTACATAAGCAGTATATTAAGGCACCATAACTATAAATGTTAGGTTTCAACTGTTTGCTTTCCATTTCCTCAAGAACTTCGAAACATTTGTCATACTGATGACTTTGCCCATATCCTTTTATTAGGATGTTGTATGTCTGCAAATTGGGGCCAAGTCCATTCTCAGACATTTTCTTGGTCCACTTGATAGCATCATCCATCTTTGACAATTCACAGAACACATTAATAATTGTGTTGAATGTGATGCAACTTGGTTTCACTCCATGGCTCTCCATTTGCTCAATTGTTAACAGTGCCTTCTCCAAGTTGCCTGCCTTACAATAGCCATTAAGTATGGTATTGAATACTACCTCCGTTGGAACAAGACCACTTTCTAGAAATTTGTTCAACAAATCCTCAGCTATATTCATCTTTCCTTCTTTACACAAACAGTTGAGCAAAATACTGCAAGTATGCACATTCAACTTTACACCTCTGCCAACAGCTTCATCATACAAAGCCATCAAATCATCAACTTTCCTATTCCTTGAACATCCATCAAAAAGAATGCTAAAAGTAAATCCATCAGGGGCAAACCCACTGGCCTCCATTTCCTCCAAGACTCCCTTAGCCTCCTCCACCTTTCCAGCTTTACAAAGCCCGCTTAGCAAAGTATTAAATGTAACAATACTTGGTTGTACTCGATCATTCTTCATTTTCTCCCTAATACTAAACGCCTCACTAAGATTCCCAACTTTGCAATATCCATCAATAAGTGTATTATAAGTCACCCTATTAGGTGCCACTCTTCTCTCAATCATTTCATCAAAAAGTTTGCGGGCAGACTCAATTCTCCTCTCCTTACACAACGTACCAATCAAAACATTGTAAATAAAATCACCGGGAGCGACTCCACGTGAGGTCATGGTACACTTGTGCGCTAAAGCTGATTCCATATCCCCCAACTTCACAGCTGATTGAATAGCCTTCCCGTAGGTAAATTTATCAACCCTAATTCCCGAATCCACAGCATTAGCAAACACCTCGAGAGTCTTGCTATACAGATTAGAAGCAACTAAAGATTCCAGAAACAGATTAAAAGCAGTAAGAGAAGGAAACTTCTTGTCTTTCCGAATTAGATAATAAAGCTCAGTGGCCTCATTAGGGAGCTTAGCCTCCGCGTAAAGGGACAAAAGCATGTTCGAAAAAATGGGCTTTTCTGGGGGAGGTGAGGATAATTTGCAAAGATTGTATAGTTGAGAGACGGAATATGAACCGGTTAATCCCTTAAGAACCCCTTTGGCAGTTTCTGTTCGGTTTTGTTGGAGTAAATTACGAAGCTTTTCTACGAATTTTTCATAGCCGTATATAGTGCCAGTTTCGTTGATGATACAGGGTCCGGTGGTTTCTTTTCGAGAGGTTTGAATTGAAGAGTATGAACACAGAAATTTGCAGCGATGTGTAACAGGAGCACCGGAGGTGTTGGCGGGAAGAAAGCGATCGGCGTATCTCCGCATATCTCCGGTTCTGTTCTAAGATTTCAAAGCTGATAACTTGATTTTTGCTGTTAGATATATCCAATTCACATGTTACCACGATCGAACGTCCAAACGTGCATTGCAATTCAAATAAGACTCAAAACGGCACGCCACATATGGAGACAGCTTAGCCCCCCGCCGCCGCCAGACGATGTCGGAATCTGCAAATCAAACGGGGTTAAAAAGGATGGAGATGCGGGGTATCGATCCCCGTACCTCTCGCATGCTAAGCGAGCGCTCTACCATCTGAGCTACATCCCCTTGACGAAACAAGAATTTCAATATAGTTTTGAAATTCTGAAAACCGAAATCAGATTACCAGAAAGCGAGGGATATGACGCCTCCAGTTAGTATTCACTGGACGAACTCGTAACGTACCGAACCCTTGAACCAATGTGCTTCCTATTTCATTAGGGGAAAAAAAAAGAAAAAAGAAAAAAGTGCTTACTAAAGTCCATAATGTATTCGTAAGAGTTAGTAATGACTCGACACTATTCGACACCACGGGGCTTGAATGGCGATACATTTTCCGCACAGCAATACATAAGATTTGGTACTGGAGAAATCGGTTGATGCATAATAGTGTTGACCACCACCCGACTGTGTCGCAAGCCTACAAAGACATTATTGGAGATACCATGCAACTTGCCGTAGCTTCGTCAATATTTGATGTTCATTAATATAGATAGACTTGGAATGATGATGTAGCGGAAGTAGTGTATGATGTACATACGGTATATTTGATATATTAATAAAGTGATCCATTTCCCAAAAAAAAAAAGTCCATAATGTATTGCCTCCCTCTCTAAAATAGGTTTCCGATTCGTTGGACCAAGATTAGATGTTAAATGGTGTCCATTGAGAGAGATTTCATTAAAGTCAATGTTAATGCATTTATAAAAGCTAGTAAGGTAGCTATGGGAGCCGTCTTTCGACAAGAGAACAATTTACTACTAAGAGCTTTCTCAAAGCCTTTTAAGAGAACTTTCGAGTCAGAGAATGCTGAATTGCAAGCTATCTTGGAAGGTCTAAAACAATCTTTCATTTATGGTTTCTCCTCAGTTATTATAGAATCTGACTGCATGTCTGCTTTCCAGAGACTGACATCTGACGAGGAGGACTTATCGGTGAATGGTCTTTTAGTAGAGACTATTCTATCGGTGACCCGATGCTTTAATAGTGTTGTATTCACTCATGTCAAACGAGAAGTGAATATTCCAGCTTATCTGTTTGCTTGTCTTGGCTTAGCCCATATAGGTTTTTTTGACTGCTTTGGAAATTTGCCTCATTATGTAACTGAAGCTCTGTCGAATGACATGTTAGGAATAAAATGTTTCTTTTGTGATAAAAAAAAGTCCATAATGTATTTGTATAGTTGAGAAAGGAGATGTGATCTCTCCACCCCCAACCGTCACCCACTTGCTCACCGCCCGTCACGTGGCAGCAAGGTGGGATGGTGAGACTAGATGCGGGTGACACTCATCTAGCCTCACTACCCCACATTGTTGCTACGTGGCGGACGGTGGGCAAGGAGGTGACAGTGTTGGGGTGAGAAGATCCGGTCCCTTGAGAAAGATGATCTATAGTCATGATGTGTTTCCCAGGTCTCCGTCGAGTCGGATGTCATTTTGTATGGAAAACATCTCTACGAAATTGACACTCCTTTTAACTGTCTTTTATTTCATTGGATAATAGCCACTTGTTTAACTTTTTTTATTTATTGAGAACCCTAGTTTTCCTTCGTTCATTCGTGATGTTTAATTTATTCAGTTGGCCATGGTTTAAAATCATGGAATTTGTCTTGCAATTTGAAAGAAGAAAGGACACCTTTGGAACTGGCAAATAGAGGGAAACGATAAAAGACAAACGCTAATATACAACATAGAATTTTTCCTTCTTTTCTTTTTCCAGTCAGTCAGGAAAGCCATTGTCGTGTGAGAATATATGCAATTCTTGAGGCTCGTTGTAGCGATACGGACATAGTAGTGCAACAAAGAGCGCAGGCTAAGTCATTACTTCAGTTCGTGGGTCAAAAAATGTACTAGCATAAGTTAGACAAAACATGAAAGACAATCTAGGTTCAACGAGTTCAGATCTGAAGAAGCTAAAAATGAGATAAGATATGAAATTTCCAATCACGCGTCGCCACGTGTATAAAAATAGTTTTTTTTTTTATTAAAAAGGTGCAGCAAATTCTTTAAAAAGCTGCTTTTGTATACGTGGCGAAGCGTGATTGAAGAGCTTATATTTTACCTTATCTCCTCAGATCTCAACCGGTTCTATGCATCCCTAAAATCTATCAACTACCTAAAACTACGGTGAATGCATTCAGGGTTGACCGAACAAAGTTGGTTATTGACCTAGAAGCACCTTCATCACTGCTCCATTGGAGCTGACAGATTGATGTCAGGAGTTGGCCACTGCTCTGCACTTCTCTGTGTTCCATTCCAATTAGCACTATCGGTAGATATGGGATGCGTAAAATTGCTAGTGCTGTTCTCTGCTTCTCCTCGACTTTGTACATGCAACTGAGAAGCTGGCGGATGGAAGATGTCTTCTGCCGCTGATAGTGATGGAACTCTAGGCAATGCTATATGATGTGGATCAGCAAACTGTCCAGGACTTGGGGCGCCCTGGATAGGCGTCAATCTAGGTTCAAGATTCGGCCTCCTTTTCAGCATCTTATTAGCATTTCGCATGAAGCTTCCCACCACGATCTACAATAAAAGAAGTGTTATCTTTTGAAGAGTCACCGGTATCATTGCAAGGAAACAAGGTTATGATCTAGCTACGTGATTATGGGAATAAGCAAGTCGCCTTTTGTCCTTGCCTCCCAGCAAAGTAGGAAAAGGGAGTGTACAGAGAACGAAAGAGACATCCAAGTACAAGATGTCTGTTATGAAATAACATTAAAGGCAGAAGTGAGATGGCAGACTTGGACAAAGGCATCTAACAACTAACAATTGATATCCTTTTAGGACAATAGTGCACATATCAACAAATTTCAGGTGAAAAATTACACTAGCTTGGATGGGGCAAAACAAATATGAACTAGATTCTATTCTGAGTATCTATACCGGGTTCATGAGCAGTAGAACTATACAAATTTTGGCAAGTAATTCACTCTCAAGATAAGACATGCTAGTTACTGAAGCTCAAATATGAACTAGATTCTATTCGGAATATCTATACCGGGTTCATGAGCAGTAGAACTATACAAATTTTGGCAAGTAAATTCACTCTCAAGATAAGACATGCTAGTTACTGAAGCTCAAAACTATAAGAAGATTCTCATATTTGCAATAAACTTAAATTAGCTCTAATTCTGCAAGAGAATGTGCTCAGGAAAGGAAACATGCACTCATATATACATTCTACGTGAACACTCCCCCAAGAAATCTACTCCATTTGACCAATTATGTGATAACATGTCAAAAAAACGACAATTCAACCATAATGCAGTAACAATCTTGATAGAAAATACAAAGGCTTACTTGGATTGGGCTGGCAGCTATAAGCATACCAGCAACTCCACCACCAATTACACGACCATCAGGACCACCTAGAGAAACGGTTAGTCCACCAGTCCTACTTTTCATCCCGCCGTCGTCTTGAAGTGTGTATGATCCAGTTAATGTCAATATCTCAAAACGGCCCTACAACAAACATATCAACAACAGAATGTCAAACATGGATAACAAGAATCTCGTACTTGAAAACGCTCAAAGCACAAGCTAGGCCAAAGGGCCCGAAGGAGGGCATAATTAAAGAAGGGGGCTTGATACTGACAAACAACAAGCCAATTGAAGGTAAAAGAATTCTGATTACGAGATGATGAAATCAGAATCCTGTATTTTTGACTGTGCCTTGTACTATATTAGAAACCCTTCAATGTTACATCGAGAACCAATACATACAGCATGAAAGACCATTTTATGGGTTCCATGACAAAAAGGAGAAAGAACAATAGTGTAACTGCATACCCTAACAGAAAATTTAATAAGTTGAAATGAGAAGCAAAAAAACAAAAGAATTGTTATAGCAGCTGTCCAAGCACAGACTTAATATAGAAAAACAGAAACCATACCTCGTATGTCAAGATACCACCAGATGAAGCAGGCTGACGAATTGTGACATTAGAGACAGATCCATTAGCAGATAACACACAAACCCCACGAGTACCCTTTTGAGCAAAAGATAGGATCTTTCCTGCCACATCCTGCATGCAAAATTCTCTTCACATTACACAGACAACTGCTATGTCCTAGATCAAATAAATAACATAAAAATAATACAGATAACTGAAAGCTTTCCTTTATAATCTTTTTCTCTTACCTCCCCTGCATATACCGTGACAATATGGGGCGTAAAATCTCCTCCTGCCGTGTTTGCTAGTAGTTCACCTTCACATATCAAAGTTAAAAAAAAAAAAAATTATGGAACTCAAGTCAACAAATACATGTGCATATTTTTTTGTAAGTAAAGAAAAGTATTCAACCGAAATAACAAGTAACTCCACAGCCACGACACACCACGTTTTATATTGTAATTTCCTTTTTCTCTCCTTGTCCCCACGACAAATTTAGGTACGAAACATGATAAAGGTGTTTGCCGACTTTCCTCTAAGAAAAGTTCTTTTATTTTTCCTTTTTCCTTTATTTTCAACATTCAAAACAAAAGCCCAACTAGATATATCCTATTCAAAGATCATATAATACGTCAATTTAACTTTCCTAAATCTAAGGGCAATCAATCAAGTAAAGTAACAATACCATAAAGTAAAAGTAAAATCAAAAGAACCCCGAACAAGAAAAAGCAGAAAAGATTAAAATTTTAACAAGAAAACAACTTTCAAAACTTACCCAAAGAAGAAAGATTTTGCCAGTTACCGGAACCAATACCTCTACCCCAGCCTTTTTTACCCGAGGAGGAAAACTGAGCTGACAGCGACGTTGTTAAAGTAAACCCCTGTGGAGACGACGCTGTATCATCTCCTTCTGCAGCCGCAATAATGTAAGGAATCCTCAAATTTCCATTTGAATCATACTTTCTAGGCCTCCCTCTCTTCTTCTCTCCCATCATCCTCCCCATACTTCATCATTTCCCACCGGAAGAACACGAATACTTCTCTCCATGCTCATACTCACAGCCACACTCATCATCTGAGGCACCGCCACTTCTCCGACGCCTCCGACGCCGCTCAACCGCGGCGGTGATTCAGATTCTGCCTGCGACCCAGAATCTGAGCTATCTTTTTCTTCAAATTCCATGACTTTTTCTTTGTTGTAAAAGAAACAAAATGCAATTTCCAAAGGAATAAGAAGGCGTTTGGGCTGAAATGGGAGGAATAGAAGAAAGAGAAGGAAGACGGTGTTTGAAAAAAAGGGTAGGGGTGGTGAGAAGACCGCGCGACGTGTGGCAGGGGTGGTGAGAAAAAAGGGGGTCTCAGGAGCCCTGGTTTGGTTGCTGTTAAGAATTTGTAGAGTTCCCTCCATTAATGGTTATGAATAATGGAGGAAAAAGGAATGAAAATACTGCTATGGTCAATGTTATATCAAGCCTTTCTGCTATGCCTAGGACTTCAAATATGGAAATTCTGTCAGTTTCGCATTTCCCCATTTTAACCCTTTTGTTTATAAATAAATTTTATTGTGATCATTGATCACTAAATAAAATGATGAAAAATAAGCTTTATCTACTTATAAACAAGAGGGTGATTGTCCAAAACAAGGGGCTCGTAAATATTCTACAGAATTCATTGGTCATTGACCAACTAATCATACTTGATCAATGACCATTGTAAAATTTGTGTTGTTTATCTCGCCCATTTTACCCCTTCATCTTGGTTATTTCTATTTTACATGTATATTTGTGTATATCCGACCTCTCATATCCTGTTATAGACGGAAAATTTTGAAACAATAGAGTAATGTTGTTGTTGAGTCAATTACCAAATTAAAATATGTACTAAAGGTCCGCATGGTATAGCTCAATTGGTTCTGTAGGGACAGAATTACTCAAAAGGTGCAAGGTTCGAATCCCGAAACCTGCATTGTGGATGTCTTATCTTCACACTCTAATATGAGTCTTGATGGTGAGCTCGTAGTATGGGTCTGTATGTTCTGTGCCTCCCTTTAGCGGACCTCTGAATACCTGATTTACATCATTCCAGCTGTCTCGTCGTGCCGAGGTGTGGGACCCACGGGAGTGGAGTTCAACCTTTTGGTAGAAAATATGTCCTAAAGCATATTTGCTTTTCTTAAAACATATTTGTTTTGCTATTTGACTAACAAATGAGTTATCTCAAGACACCTTTCGTCAAAGATAATGGGAGTAATTTACTCCAACACAAAAAAAAATATAATGCCAAGTAACAATACCTTTTTTTTGTTTAATATGTGCGAAAATCAGAGACACGACAAGTTGATCTTTCAGGGTCTTCTTCTTTTATTTGTTTTTTCACTTATTATTGTGTCGTTAGTATCTCTGTGACGTAAATTATGGGTTAATTTTTAAAATGTACCTTTTTATTATAAAATTTACGCTAAATTACTTTTTTTTTGAAATACTACATATGTGTATTTTTCGATTTTACAAAAGCCAAACCAAAATTCTTCTTTGATACATTAGTAAATCCCATACTGAATATTTTATCAAAATTATAATATAAAATAGTAATATGGCATTTTTTTAATTTTTTTATTTTGAGGAATTATTTTAATATTCTTAGCGTGTAATTTAATGAAATTATTTATTTTGTATAAATTATGTCACTATTTTATAAAAAATGATAATTATACGTGGCACGTTTATGCACATTTTGACTGTAAAAAATATTTTATAAAATTAAGCCTTGAGTTTACTATGGTCAATGCATAATTAGTCTAAAAGTGCTGACAAAAGTTTTGGTGTTTTTTTTTTTTTTGCAAGATTAGCCTAATATTTGTCTCTGTCATTCTCGAAATTGAAAAAACATTTGCCACAGTATCAGGGACATGCGAAATATTATCAAAATTAAATCACTTTTTTCTATTTAATTTTTTTTTTTGGAATTGGGATCTTTCATTCAATAAATCTCAGTCAACTGTACATGCCCGCTAATTCTACTATGAACAATCAACATTTGTACTAATGTCAGCTACCCTTTGCCAAGCAAGTCTAATGTTTCTAGCCCTATCATACACAGCTGCCACTCTGGTGTGGGTGTCTATGATGTGCCCTACCCTTTGTCAGCTACCCTTTTCTATTTAATTTTGCTTTATGGTAGTGAACTAGAAAAGATTGTTAGCAATTGGGCCTATATTGCATAGCCCCGATGGCCGACGGTTAGAAGAATGCAATTGGGAGTAATGGTTGGGCCAACTCTAAGAAAACACAAAATGGATTTTACTTGGGCCTTAGCCCAATTTATCCTTCTCACTTAATACTGGTTGTTGGAGATTACGCATTAAATTTCACATATTAAGTTCATAATTTTAAACATATTTATGATTAATTTTATATATCTCTTTACTTTTTCTATACAAAGTTTCAGCTAAACGAATAAGAGAATCAGTCGAGTTAACTCATCTTTTTTTTTTGTGCTAACAGATGCAATCACAAACCGGTTTAAGATTTTAATTTATTTAAAAAGAATTTGAATATCTAACCCGTATAACCCTTTTTCTTTTTAAAAACGAAATAATAGGTTATATGATTATGATGTATCACTGTCTATTGCTTGAAAAATTTGTAGTAGATACGAGCATCCCCTCATGTAACTCTATGTCTCAACATGGTATCAAAGACAATTATATTCTATGTGGAATCCTACATTGTCTGACTCATTATGGTCATTTATTGTTGTTCCCTCTAAGATGTTCATGCATTACTATTGGTTTATGACTAAATACAAGCTTTAGACGTGCATATATACCAAGTCACATTGGCACATAAGAATAGATGTCGAGAATTGTTTCATATTGGTTAATTTGAATAAAAAAATATACGTCATATGAGGATAGTGTAGCACCATCTATTGACTTAAAGTTTTTGGTAAATATGAGTCATATTTTATGTAAGCCCAATTCTCATCACTAGCGAATCATTGATTATATTAATCATTAAGCGGGGAATTCTAGTGGTAAAGAACTAAAGAAAGTTGTAATTTTTAAAGCTGCGGTAAATGGCAACTTCTTTTTTTTTTTTTTTTGGGTAAAATGTAAAAATATCATTTAACCAATGATAAAAAAGGATCAAGTCATTTACAAATTCACTGGGCATACCCAGGATGTAGGACATACGATCACCAAACCAACTCTAGGCATTAGCATACATTGCCCTATACACATGGGTAGCAATTCTATGAACAACATTCCGAGCATTAGGAATGTGATCCTCAAAAATTTTAGTGTTCCTGGCAAACCATAGAAAATAAATAGTAGCCGCAAAAGTTGCCTTGATGAATTTAGCTCTATCGCTTTTTTGCCTCGCATGTTTCCCAGCCCATCGAAGTAGTGCATTCAATGACAAAAATTTACTAGAGATACCAATCCAGGTCAAAATCTCCTCCCAGACCTGCTTTGCAAACGGGCATCTAAACAGTAAGTGATCTCTAGTCTCCATGAAAGCCCCACAAATCAGACAATCTAAGTCAGTAAGAACAAAATGCAGCTTGTCCCTTGTCGGAAGTCTATCCCGCGCAGCCAACCATAAAATGGCAACTTCTTCCTGTGTACACACGTGCTTAAATTTATTTAGTTTTTTTGTTCATAAAAAGAAAAGGAAACCTTAAGGGGATTGGATTACTCTTAAACAAACAATCAACAGATTTACTGTTCCATCTTTCTACATATTGTGCTCTTTGAACGGAGGTTGTTATATATACATACACACACACACACATATTTTCACACGCATACATATATTATATGCATATATATACATATACACACACACATTTATATTTGCAAATTTTGTCAATGAAGCTGGTGAAGGTTGCTATGCTTGAATTGTTTATGACGATGTGATGCAAGCAGATATCTCAAGTAGTGAGAATTGTAGAATTGAGCAAGCTCAGCTTACGTACTTTCGTTTTATGTCTTTTGTAAAACGTATAAAAGTATACAACAGACAATATAGTACTCGAAATCTTCGCCTTATGGAGTACTTCTAAGTTTTACCTCTGGTCCTCTATGTTTAGACAACAAATTCTAAACAAATAAACTGATTTTATTACCTTCTTAAGTTTCCAAAAATTGTTTTCATATGGTTAACTACACATTCTTCTTTAACTTTAGAATACGATGGAACAAAACAAAATGACTCATTAAATTGACGGTACTTTGAAGTAGAAGTTGATTGACACAGTTTGATGCAATTTTTATTATGGGTCGTCGGAAAACAACATATACGTATTTCTAACACATGAGTATGGTTGCGTATATCTGACCCTCCCATATCTCCACATAAGCAGGGGACTCTAAGATATTTTCAGGACGGCTTTTGTCGGAAATTCTTGGTAGCTTTGTCAACAAGAAGAAAACAAGGGGAACATTCTAAAATTATGCTCAATCAGAACAATCACTCTAAGCCGTAACAAGAATTTTGATAAATATCAACGCCTTCTAGGAAACAATGCGTCAATTAGTAAAATACTATGACTGAAAATGTAAGCTATCAATTTTAGGAGTTCAATCCTATGTCGATGAATTTAATGTAATTGTCTAATTTCTCTCCTATCTTTCACTTGTACCACAACTTTGACAACTTCATGGAGCAAAAGCGAAATTACTAGTCTTGGGAGTCTCATCATCCCAGTTTCAAATAACATTTTGAAGAATACAAATTAGGAGTCTAACAGCCTCCTAGACTGGATGATGACTTACGTAGTGAACCACACAGGGTGTCTCCTACAAACCAGGCCTTCGGACTAGCAGCAGTGAAACACTCACACTGTGCGTATCGCTTGAGTCGAACTTTTCACCTCTTGGAGCAAATCTTAATTCGAGTACCAACTGGACTATGTCCTCATGGCAGCTTCAAAACTTATCTTTCTTAACAAACCAGAGGTTAATTTAGTTGGTTATAACTTGTCTTTCTATTATTCAGGTTTAAGGTTTCAAATATGTTAACTTTTTTAGATAGTTTTTTTCTTTAATGAATTGTTATGATGACGTAAGACATGTCTTTAAACTGTCTACCTGAATATTTCATCGTATTATTTATTAAGTCATATAATTTAAATCAAATAAAATCAAACAAAAATTTATATTATATGAATGAAATTGAAACTATAATGTGATCTCTACTTATGGTTTTACCTGTTTTTCGCAGCGGATACGTTTCTTTCCGTGCATTGCCTTGGCTGCAAATTGGAAAAGGATGAATTCCCGTCCCATCTTCATATTAATAAGTTTTATAAATAATGCAATGAATTTATAAATTTTTTAAATAAAAGAAACTCGAACAATTTTTACAAAAAACGCTCATACAGATTTAAAGACTCAAACGTATAACATAAGCTATAATAAGATTCTAGATACTAACTAAATTATGCTATATAATATATCTTTACATGTTTTTATACCGTGACGACCATTATCAATCCATCATGATCTTAAAGAAACAGCATATCCAAAGGATAAGTTCACTGAAAATTCCAATTGAGTTTAGCAATAAAGTTTATTGGATTTTGGTTGTCGCTTCCCATGTGTATAAATATTATTATTATTATTTATTATAAATAATACATATAATGCCAACATATGGCGAGGAATGAGAATTGGTAAACATTTACTATCATTAGATGAAAATAAACAACTATTATAATTCATCTATAAATTGGACGAAAATAATCATAATACTATTATTATTTTAGAAAGGGTTGGTTACACCCAATCATCATGTTAAAAAGACTGCAAAGAGTAGTAGTTCAGGATGCTGCAAATCGAAGCTGGTGGTGCTGCACTTGGAACCTCACTCCCCTCCAAAATTATCGCCGCCGGAGAATCTAAGCTTTAATCTTTAACCAAGGTAACTTTTCTTTTCATTCGTTTCATGGGTTTCTCTTTACAAAACTTATTATGTTGGTTCATTGAAGTTTTAAGTGGCTGTTAGGTCTACATTTTTCTATGTATGTTTCTGTTTGATGCTACAAGAAGTCACTGGCAGCCAACCAATAGTCTATCATCCTATATTTGCTACCAAAAAAAATACAATTTTCATGTTCTTTTTGTTGTTAAGCTGCCAATCTTGCTTAGTTGCCATAAACCGTTTCATCTTGCTTCATTTGTGTTACTGCTCAAATCTCTGCTTATTTATGTTTTTGATGCACCCAATTGCTGGTTTTTCTCTCTGGAAATTATTTTCCAGATGGAAATTATTTTCTAGTGATGCACCCAATTGCTTCATTTGTTTTTGATTCTTGTACTTATACTTCTGCTCGTGAGTTTTGATTGTGGTATATTTATAACATCTTTCTTCATTATTGATCCTGTTTTAAACTTGCTCGAACTATTTCGATACTTGGGAGGAATGAAGTTTAGAAATGGTTAAAGAACTAGCTTGTTCTTGTTCTTGGTGTCTGGTTTAGTTAATGGAGTAACACTTGACGAATAAAGCTGCTATTGAGCTGCTGACTTTAATCTTTTTGAGGATAAACATCTGCAAAAACCCATTAAAAATTTTATCTTAACCGCGCTTGTGTCTTGTTGTATGCTGTTGACAAAGTCTAAATCAATACTAAATGGCTGATTTTGGATTGTTGCAGGAATTCCGTAAAATGGAGGATCTGCTCTGAATCATCTATTATAAGTTCTTTATAGCACGACGGTAGGCGAGACTATGGCTGAGGTGTTGTTTGGTGGCTTGTGGAAGCCTTCATCTAAGACCTCTGTACAATGTCCTCCAAAGCGAGTGGTTGGGGTTTTGTCATGGGAAGTTGCAAGCTTGATGTCTAGGTTAGTTAACGTGTGGCAATGTCTTGAAGATAGACAAATTATGAGATTGAGAGAAGAAATGGTTAACTCGAATGGTATACAAGCGTTCATTTCAGAGGATTCCGACTATCTGATGCATCTTGCTCTTGTGGAGATAATGGAAAATGTGGGATATGTCGCAAGGGCTGTTGCTGTCCTGGGGCAAAGATGTACAGATCCAGTGTATCATCAGCTCAAACAAGTCTTTGATGATCCTCTTGAGATGGATGTCAACTGGTCTGGGTGGGAATATAAGCTGAAAAAGATGAGAAGGAAGATCAAGAAGATGGAGAGGTTTGTTGCAGTAACCACACAGCTGTATCATGAACTAGAAGTGGTAGCAGAGCTTGAACAAACTCTGAGGCGAATGCAGTGTAATCCCAGTACGAATCAAGTTAAACTGCTCGAATTTCAGCAGAAAGTTTTCTGGGAACGGCAGGAAGTGAAGAATTTCCAAGAGATGTCTCCTTGGGTGCGAACATATGATTATGCTGTACGGCTTTTGCTTAGATCCATTTTTACAATAGTGGGGAGGGTTAAAAGACTGATAGGCACAGATCAGATCGGAGCTGTGAAGGAAAATTATTATAGTGAATACAGTGGTGGTAAATGTCTTGTTCGGAGCAATAGCATAGCAGCTCTTATGGACTCCTCAATCAATCTATCTGACAACGGCCTGTCTGGAGTCCAGGCAAGTCGCTTTGGTCGATCATTGTCAAGTTTGGGTCTTGCTGGGGAAAAGAAACTGATAAACTATAGAAAATTGATGAAGTCCAAGAGATTTGCTGCCATTGGTCCTTTTAAAGGATGCATGACTGTTGCTGATTCACCATTACCTCAAAGCTTCGCGCTTGTAAAGAGCAATACTTTAAGATCAGATGATCGTGCTTATAGAGGTATTAACCACCTGAGTGACTCTGACATTCAGCGAATGTCATTCAGTTACATCAATACCACTGAACTATTCACCTTCAATTTCAAGCATAAGCTGCTAAGTCCCCCACCTTCTACTCTTGGTTATGCTGCTTTAGATCTTCACTACGCAAATATTGTCATATTAGTTGAGAAGCTATTGTCAGCTCCTCATTTGATTAGCCTTGATGCTAGAGATGACCTATACAACATGCTACCTGCTAGCATCAAAACCTCTCTAAGGGCAAAGTTAAGAATCTTCTCCAAAAGTCCCGCTTCCTCTGTTTATGATGCTGCCCTTGCGGCTGACTGGAGGTCAGCTTTGTCAAGAGTATTAGAATGGTTATCTCCTCTCTCTCATAACATGGTCAAATGGTATTCTGAGCGGAGCTTTGAGAAGCAGCGGATGACTTCTGGAGAAAACGTGCTTCTAGTTCAGACACTCTACTTTGCAAGCAAAGATAAGATAGAGGCTGCCATTACTGAACTGCTTATGGGACTGAATTACCTCTCAAGGTTCTATAAAGAAGTCAGCGAAAAGCATGTCCTTGACTCTCCATGCAGAAGATCTTGCGATGTTTACCTATTCCACAAGGATTCAGTTCCTCACAGCATGATCAACCAAATGTCATAGTACATTCTTGTACCTTATGCTTACTAGACATTGCCACTGCTTATATAGAGTATTTTTCTGTCGGTTTACTTTTCTCGTTTTTAGCGGCATCTTTGATTAGTTCAACGCCCTACTTCCTAAAGCTAATTTATTGCTGTGGTGTATGATGAGAAGACTGATCAGAAAAATCATGTAACTTCTAGGCTAATTCTACTGAGTGGTCATCCTTGCTTTGTCGATGATGATAATCTTTTTGTATGTATAATATGCTGTCTCTACTGCTATATCTAATCTCTCTGGAAAATGCTGTGATTTTGCTATGATCACTGTTTCTTTCCAGGTCTTGCTAGCTTATTTTTTGAATGTGATACCGCATTATGGGTGGAACAGGTAGATACTATGGTGGCTTGTAAGATTGTACTTTACTAATATTGACGGCTTTCAAGCTTCAACATAATCAGATTGTAAGAATAACAGATTGTTCAATTCCCAAGTGTGCGAATAAGCACACTCTTATGATCTTTGGAGGAAAATGATTTATCTTATCATTGTTAGGCCCTTGCTATTTTCAGCTTATGTGTTCATGGATCAATTAGCTACTCATTGGTGTTGAACTTAAACCAAAGGAGTAAATATGGCAAAATGCATAGAGCACAGGAATTTTTTTTAAAAAAAAATTAATATTTTGTAACCCCGTTGTTGTCAACTTCTATATCTGATTCATTAGGGAAAAGGGTATCTATTAAATCTCACAATGTATCCTAAAGTGGATCATTTTTTCTACTGATTTACATCTTCCACAAAGCTCTGGGCAGTGGGTCTCCCGGGGCAAGGGATTTCGCCGCTACCAAGAACGCGTTAAAGATGTATAAAAATTTGTGGACTAAAAGAATTACTCCATCAGTCTGTATGAATTTGGGGTTGTCATTGTTTGATATCCCTCCAGGCTCCACCATACCAGTGAGCCAAGGACTAATGCACAATTCCACATGAGTACAAAAGCTGTAGCTATTCTCCACAAACTTACCCTTCAGGGACCCCAGCAGTGCCCTCAAGTATCATCAATTAGTAGAGGATGGACACAACTGCCATTTCTGCACTCACATGTTTGTCCTGACCAATTTATATGATTGGTTTCTGAACATTTTATTTGATGAATCTCTTGGTTCTTGATTTATTAGTCTTTACAATTTAAAAAACTGATGATCACCGAAATAGTCAGACAATCTAGACTTTGTTTTGATTATGATCTTCTAATCTTCATTCCATAGCAACTGATCCTCAACAAAATCAAACAGTGTAAACATAACAACAACAGATAGATATTTCTTAAGTTCATGTATAAGCTCAAGCAAATATAGAGATATTCCAAGGTGATAATCAGTATATCGTTTATAAACTCATAAACATTCGCTATCACTTTTTTGTTCATTTAATACCCTGCTACTTCAGAGATAAATTATAGATTTAAAAGATGGTGATACAATAAAAGGTTTTAAAAATAAGCACCACCTTATGTGATGGGTTATACATCCGGTTTGCAGTAGGCTCTTTGTGTAAATTGTCTAGTAACATTTTACCAATATAAAAGACTGCTAGATTACTAATTTACATCATCGACGTAGTTCTATATGTTAAGACAGTGAATCCCTCTAGACCAGAAATTTGATATTTTATTCCAGAAAAATCAGGTAGAAGACCATTACGTGAAGGAATGTCTTAAGTGGGTCGCACTCGCCATTTTGCAACTTGTATGCAATTATTCATTCATTCTGCTTTTATTGAATGTGATGCCTTTCTCCATAGGTAGATGATGGTAGGTGTAAAACCCTAGAGTCGGGGTAATGGTCCTCAACCTTTTAGTCGATAATTGTTTTCTTCCATCACCATGCTTCTCATGTTATTATGTGTTTGCTAATAGATGTTATCTATATCATGATGTTTATTATGCTATTCCTTTATTTACATAGTTGATTTATTGTTTTGGTTCTTTTAATTGTGGATAGATTAAGTTTCCATTTTCAATGAGATGACATACTCTTTCTTGACTTTGGAATATGATGGAATAAAGCAAAATGACTCACTAAATTGTCTGCGCTTCTTATATTGTGAAGTATCATTTGATCGATACAACTTGACACAATTTTCGTTATGGGTCATCGGAAAGCAACCTCTGTATGTTTCTAACCCATGTGTATGTTTGCTTACATCTGACTCTCTTATACTCCACCATAGACGGAAAACTCTAAGGCAATGAGAGTAATGTTGTTGTAATTGTGAATAGATTAAAAGAGTTCTCCATCCCGAGAAAAGTCTTCGGCACTGGGTTTTAAAAGTTATAAAAACACTTCTTTGGATCCTCTCTTACGAATTGGATCTCCTCACCGCGTGGTAAGTCACCGTACTCTTCACCACACGATACGTGGCAGCAGGGAGGAGCGGTGAGGAGATCTGAACCCCCTCTCTTACCTTTATGTCTTATGATGATTCTATTTACCTTTAGGTCTAACCCAAAAAAAATCTGAGTTATGACTACCACATTTTTTTCCAAAAGGAAATTTTAAAGCTTTTTTTGTAAAAAGAAATATGACTTTCTTTTTTTAATTTACAATAGCAAACGAAGTCATGGCTCTTTGCCTTGCATATTACCGAAACATCTCTACCTAGACTAGGGGAATCTATTTTAATTAAGGGATGACAAGCAACACAATTGAATATTAGAATATTAGCTACTCCGTCCCAAAAATATTATTCTAGTTTGACTTTGGAACTCATGTTTTGCAGGTGTCTACAAATAACTTCCACACAAGATGCAGTTGTCTACCACCAAAAGAATGAAAACAACAAAGAAAAAGAAATTACATTACATTTCATTTATGGTCACAAGCCCTTGAAGAAAACAAGGGAATACAAAGTACAACAGACATGAGCAAGATGAAATTAAAATTGAGATTAAGCAATAGGCTACTGGAAATTATTGATACATACATATAAAACATGCTTTACCAGCTATATCTTAAACATTGATTCTCTTCTTTGGGATAACTTTAAGTGGATTCTTTTTCCTCAATGTCAAACCAAGCCTTTCATCCATATCAATATCTTGTGGTTTCACACCAGCACCAAGATCCCAATCAAAAGCCTGAACAAGAGTAGCCAAGGTGAGATGAACAACACGGTGAGCCAATGGGAAACCAACACAAATCCTTCTCCCAGAACCAAATGGGATCAGCTCAAAATGCTGCCCTTTGTACTCAACACTTGAGTCAATGAATCTTTCAGGCTTAAAGTCCAAAGGGTCCTTCCAAACATCTGGATCCCTCCCAATTGCCCATGCATTGATGAAAACTTGTGTGCTTTTTGGGATTAGGTACCCCATGTACTCTGTATCTTCCATTGTGTTTCTTGGAAGTAAAAGGGGGAGAGCTGGATGTAGCCTTAAGGTTTCCTTCACAACTGCTTGCAAATAGGGGAGTTTCTCCATGTCACTCTCTTCAACCATTCTGCTTAATCCTACAACTCTGTCAATCTCTTCTCTTACCTTCTTGAATGCGTGGGGGTTGCGTAGAAGCTCCGCGAATCCCCATTCGATGCTTATGCTGGTTGTTTCCGACCCTGCGAAAAACATTTCCTGCATCCAAACATTTTTTTTTCTCCATGTAAATGTGTAATCTTTGAGCTATGAAGATAGTTCAAGAACATTGGCAAAGAAGCGTTCACACACTTCCATGGATGAATTGTACAAGTGGGCTCAGTTTGAATCAAGGAAACATCTATTCGCCTAACAATACCTTGAAGTCAAATGGGTAATCAAGGGTACAATCATTTTGACATACTTTAAATTTTTTTAACTAGCAATCATCAGTCAATGAAACACATAACACAGAGAGAATGTTATTTTCTTTGCTTTGCACTTGTTTTTTTTGTCTTTTGTCTTTTATCTTTTGTTCATATACACCATTATAGCTATTTTAATATCGGAAGTTTTCTATTTGTGTTTAATAAATTTCTTCATATACACATCTATGACTATTTTAATATCGAAAGTTCTTTATTTGCGTTTACTAAATCCCTACAGTAATACACTGACACACCATATTCCTATTATTGTGTCATCTATAGCTATAAAACAACAGAGGGGGTATGAAACTTTTGAGTGCATTAGCTTCAAAAAACAAGGAAAAAACCTACCTTCATTAACAAGAGATTAGCATAATAAGTACGTTAAAAGTAAAAAAACACGTACCATGATAACGATGTTACATTGATGCACAGTGAATTGATCAGGTCCATCTTTACCATCCCCCTTGTACTCCAACATAACATCCAAGAAATCTTTCTTCTCATTAACCTTCCCTGCTTTTCTATTATCAAGCCTTTCCTGCACAAAAGAAGAAGAAATCTTCATAGTTTTCGACATATTCTCCACCATCCTCTTCTTCATTCCAAGTGGATCAAACCTCTTCAAAAAAGGCAGAAAATCAGCAATATTAGGAGTACCAGCAAGCTCCAATATCTCATTCATACAATCAAAAAACTCCCTCCCTTCAGGATCCTTATTATCCAATAAATCCCTTGAAAGCATCAAATTCCCAACTAAATTAAATGCCATTAAAAACAAGAACCGGCTCAATTGAACCGCCCCGGTTCCACCCTCTTTTTTGTTACTCAAAGAATCCTCCTCTATCCAACGGACCATATTGTCCTCAATCCTCCTTCTAAGCTCAGTGGTCTCATTCATTCTTTTATTAACCAAAAACTCCATAGAACAAAGCCTCCTTAAAACCCTCCAATGCCCACCATAAGTGTTCATCCCTAAAGACCCCTGATTGAATTGAAAAGCAGTGAGAGTGTCAGGGACTTTTCTGTCACAAAAAGGGACGTCATGTTTTTTGAAAAGCTCAGCTGCGCAAGCTGCATTTTGGACAATCATGGTGTTGATTGAGCCAAGCTGGAGCCAAATTAGTGGGCCATACTTTGTTCTTAGCTTGTAGGCGGTTTGGTGAGGGAGGTCACCTAGGTCGAACATGTTACCTACTACCGGCCATCCTGGTGGACCTGGTGGTCTGCGTTTTGAGGTGGCCTTGGATTTTATGATGGCTAGTAAGAGAAGAAGAAGACCGGCTATAAGAGTTATGGGTAAGGGAGAGTTTAGTGAACTCAACGATAACTCCATTGTTGGGATTTTCTTGTGAGGGAGTGAGCTCAAGGCTCTGAATGATGAGTAATGGGATTACTGCTTCTGGTACGCGTGTGTGATATATAAGGAAGAGGAAGGGATGTTTCAGAAATCTGTGCGCCACAGATATTATAAAATATATGTGTGGTGCATGTAAGAATCTGAATCTTGATCATTTTTCTTATAACAAAGGTGAAATCCTTCGCTCCGAGAGAGTACACCGTCGCAGCCTCAAGAAGCATGTGTAGAGGATGTAAAGCATGAGTCCAGTGATCTCCTAGGTTGGATGAGATCTTACACAGTTACCCACATAAGGTGTCTTTCACAAACCAGTCCTTTGGTCTAGCAGCAGAGGAACACCCACATTGTACGCATTACTGGATTCGAACTCTTGACCTTTTGGAGCAAATACCAAGCCGAGTAACAAATGGACTATGTCCTGGGCTTCATCATTTTTCTTGTTCTTACTAGGCGAGTTCCATCTTATTAATTTGAAATTTAACTGAATATTGATTATCAAAATTATCGTTTTTTAAATACGAGCAGAGTAATAATTAGACCAATTAAAAACTTATCAGTCATTTTCAACTTTGACATTCATCTAAAATGAAAAAAAAATGGCTGATAACATGTTAATTGGTCATCTCTTAATTAAACTTCAAACTAACATAGATCGAACTCTCTTTGTACGAACAAGAAAAAGGATCAACATGTAGACTCTTATGATTCAAATTTTCGACTTGTCGGTCTCAAATCCATGTAAAGGACAAAAGTTGTATTAGGTTGATAGCCATTGTAAAATTTTGTCACTGGACATGATTATGGATCAAACAAGAAACTGCTAGTGCTAGGAGGTTCTTTATATGGAACGCACCGTATATTCCGAATGCGGCATCTCAACAAGGACAGTTGCATCTGGAGGCTTGGATGTTGTGCCAAATAAGTGGATATGTGAGAAGACTAGGATGTTGGACACATCAAATTACGTAATCAAAAAAAATAAGACAATAAATGGACTTGGGGTTACTATAGATGCCTCATCTAGAGAAAAAGTAGTAGGTGTTAGAAAAGATATAGCATTGTAGCCGTTAAGTTGGTGCTTGGAAAACAAACAATCAATATTATTAACGCATATGCCACTCAAGTAGTTTTAAAAGAGGCTATAAAGGTTCAATTTTAAAAAGATTTAGTAGACGGAGTGCCTGAAATTCAATAGATGTGAAAATCTTTTTAAAAGGAGATTTAAATAGACATATAGATAAAGAGAATAAAAATTGCAATGAGATACACATTGTATTTGGTTTTGGAACAGAAACGATGAACAAATATCAATTTTAGATTTTGCAACAATGAATAACCTTATAGTGACTAATATATTTTTTCAAAAAAGAGATGAACACTTGATTACATTCAAAAGTGAATAAAATAAATCTCATATAGACTATTTTATGACTTGTAAGAGAGATATAAGAGCTTTTAACGACTGTATGATGATCGAGGAAGAAGTTTAACGTATGTAATTCACGACACGAACCATCGGAACGTAGTTGTTGCGTCGCATGAAGGGAATAACATATAGCATTAAGTTGGCAAAAGGTTGAACCCCAATATAAAGGGCCCCTACTGACCCAACCTCAAAGAGCTGCGTGGAGGATGTAAATCATAAATCCAGCGGCTTCATAGATTGAATGAGAAAATATAGCATGAAGTATACATAGACAAGGTTAGTATTGTAATTCGACGAATTTCAAATTTTTTTTCCTGAAATAGTTAATCTACACATGTTAAAACAAAGACAGGTAAAGAGGCTAATATATTTCAGAGATTATTTTATATGACAATTATATTGGATATGTCACAAATACTTGTATTTTTTATATTAGATATAGATCAATAATGAAATAATTTATATATAAATACTATGAAGTTCTCCAAATAAGTAGGGGGGTTATGCAATAGGCTAGTAGGCTTTAACCTTGTTAATTCCTCCGGTTCTAATGATTTTAGTAATAGTGAACTATTCTGGCTTCGGAACAGTATAAATTCAAAATTAATTAACAAAATTAATAAAACAAACAATTTTATTGTGATTAAAAAAACGGTTTCATATCTGATACAGCATAAACAAAATAATAAATAAAATATCAAAATACTAGTATGTTTAATATAAGATATCCAAATCATTATTCATCTATGTCTTGCTAGATAAAAATACGTAACATTTATTCTTACAACATTATAAATTTGGTAACAACTATATTTCTGAAAGATTCACAAGAATATATGCAGCCCCAATTACATGGAGTGATGCAGAGCCTTTGTTTCAGACACCAACATATAATAATAGTTGTCTCAATTTCGATCCTTTATGATATTTTTGGAATTTGGATTCCTCTCAAAGAGCCTCGTGCTACAATAATTTGTTAAATGTACCACGCGCTCCTCGTGCGTATCGTCCCTATCGAAACATGCCAGAAATAACTAGAAATTTGTCCCCATTTTCTTCAAACTAATCCAATGATTTTGGCTAAAGAAACTACACTTTGCTTTGTAAATACACAAGTTTTTACTGTCCAGAAACAAGAATACACAGTTCAAAATTGATGAAGCCGGATCTTCACCAAAGGTTTAGACGACCTCAAAATAACTCCGTCAGTTAACTTGAAGAGTTGTTAACTGGGATTGAAATGGTTTGTAGCTGAAATAGCGCCAAATATCCTGCACAAGAAAGCACAGGTCAGAGGTCCTGGGGGGTTGACCCAGGGAAAAACCCTCTAACGCTCAAGTCAGTTTGGGCCATATCTCACTGAGATTATAATTTAAGAGGTGAGTTAGGAGTTTCTCACAATATGGGCCGATGAGCAAAGGCTATGAATCTGCTTTAGGGTATGAGTGTTTGAACTCCGGATCTCGGATCCTCTTCTTTGTCTTAGTTGGCTTGCTTTTATAGACCTTTTTCCCGTCTTTATCTCTTGATAGTGGAGTGTGGATAGGACGTTTGTTTGGGGCAGAAAGCCTAAGGCGCCGTAGGTTTGCTGATGTGATCAATAGTCTGACTAATGTGACTAATAGGCCGGTCTGGTTGATGTAACTAGTAGGCCGGCTGTTGTGACCTTGGCGTGTTCAGAAAGAATACCCAGCTATAGTCATTATATTTGAATTGCACCTATGTTTGAGGGTCCCATGAAATAATATCGTGCTGGGTTCCTTTACCGAAGTGCACAACTGAACTTTGCCGAAGTGCAGGATCAACCCTTGCCGAAGTGCATGACTTAGCCTTACCCAGCTGAAGTGATCTGAAGTGCGGCATTTGTGTAGAAGCTGAAGTTGATGCCGAGATGCAAGCATTGTCATATTCTTCGATGTTATAAAGGCGTCATAATGCCCGCTGAGGTACAGCCGAGGCTGAACAGTCATGCTTGGGCGATGTACTGCTGAACTGCAGTACTTTGATTGATGAGCTACTAGAGTTGAACCGTTGACTGTTGACTAACAGACGATTTAATTATGGTTTATAAAAAATGATCATAGAACATTATATTCCAAGACAAGTGATGTTTTACTACGTATATAGTTCAATGATCATATATAAAAGAGATCATTTTCTGTTCTGATAACATTTGTTCGGTTTCTGCTAGCTCGAAATTTTCTTAAACAATAGATTTAAAATTGAAAGCTATTCGTGTTATTTGAATACGAAAAAAACAAGAGTATGCTCTTTGTGGGTTCTACGTTAGACTCTCGTTATTAAATTACATCTCCTTAGATGAATGTCAAAATACGTAGAAGTTAGACGTTGATAGTAGATGAAGGTATACGTGTACTTGTATGAGGATATTCAAATATAATACTTTCAAACCACCACAAACTACTGTTCTAAATGGAACGACATCATTTACTTTAAAAAAAATATGTTATTTATGATAACCAAGTCAAAAATATATTTACGAAAATGGACGATGTAACTTTTAGAATGTTATAATCAAGGTAATGAAGATTTATTAAATCCACCAAATCAAAAGGTAGATTATATCATGACAAAAGTTATATAACAAATATTAATAGCCAAAGTTTCTATATTACTTCTTCAATTAACGATTACTTCATCCATCTTAAAAATATTGTTACACATTGACTTGAATTTAATTCATTTTGAACTATGTTCAAGTCAAACTGTGATGATATTTTTTTTTTGGCAAAGGCACTACATGATTTCTTTCTATTTTACTCCAAGTAACCAAATAATGATAGAATAAGAATAATAATCTATAAAATTTGGCTTTCTTAAATTATGGTCAAATGAAAATGAGACAATATTTTTGAAAAGGAGGGGATTATGTTTTCAGCTGTCCACCAATTTTTTTCCTATGTGTTTGACTTTTCTGAATGTATTTTTCAAGTTGAAACATTTTGGTTGAAACACACTTTTTTTTATATAGATTCTTCAGCTAACTCCTTTTATGTTATTTCCTTTTTCATATTCAGGCTGAAACTATGAAGTGACTAGAAATTAAAGAAATTTTTTTCAGATGTTGGCTAAATTGTTTCATTGGATTCAATATTTTTCATACGATTTAAACTGTGAAATTCATAAAAATCAATGAGATTTTACCGTCTTACAGAAAACTTATTAATTGCAAATTCCTCTCTGTTTCAGAAAATATTATTATAGTTTATTTTTAACATAGTATAAATTATACTATTTTAAAAATTATAGTTTATTTTTAACATAATATAAATTATATTTTTCTAAAAAATTAATATTAATGACAATATTTTTAGAATGAAGAGAGAAATAGAGAATGAACAGGTTTTCGAGCTTCTCGTGCGTCCCTATTCGCCATGATTGGTTACCTTCGCACATATAATAAACACATGCGGGGCTCGAGCTCATGTTTTTTTTTTTAAAAAAAAAAAAAAGTAAAAACACGTATTTTAGTATGTGCCATTACAGATGATGTCGATTTTATAAATTCATTAGGCCCTTTTTGTTAGTATTTTACTATTACAAGCTACATCTAATATTTTTAACATACTATAAATTTGATGCATGGAGACCGACTTCTTTTACGTATTATTTTATTATACCAACAACATTACTCATTGCTTACAGGCTTTTGTATATAGCGGGATATGAAGGTTGGATGTACGCAACTATACCATGTGTTAGAAACACACAGAAGTTATTTTTCGATGACTCATAATAAAAATTGTGTCAAACTGTGTCGATCGAAATGAAAAGAGATCGAGTATGCATTGTATTTATTATTGGACTTTTAGTTAAAAGTAATGAAGCGATCTATTGCATTATGATGTTTTTCGTGAACAACAACTATACTCAGTATATCTAAACCACAGCAAAAGCTATCGTTAGGCTTTGGAGAGGGTGAGACAAACAATACCTCCGTGGAAAAATATATATCACCGGAGAAGTTATATATAAATAAAGTTGTTCTATTCATTTGACATAAAAGCGCCCATGGCCTAATGGATAAGGCGCCTGACTTCTAATCAGGCGATTGTGGGTTCGAGTCCCACTGGGCGTGCTGTAACCTTTTTTTGGTGTTCTTAATTCTTTTTTACTTAATTTTTGTTTTTCAAGTGAAGGCCAACTCGCTTTTCCTACTAAAAAAATTTCTTCAGATGATTTCTCATATTCGTACATTGTTTTTTTTCTATTATTTATTTTAAAGAACGACGAACTGGCTGTGCATACTAGGGGAAGATTTGCATGAGACTTTCTGACATTTGCAACCATTAGATAATGATGTATTTAGAATACTTTATGACATTCAATATAAAGGCCCATATGTGTCATTAGTTATACTTGACTTATATGATCAGATCTTATATATTGAAATGTACTTTTCTTTTATATATGTTATTGTGCTGGTCAATTTTTAGTTATAACTAATCGGAAGTATTTCCGCAGAAAAAGGATCATATTTCATTAATATATAAGTAATCGGAAGTATTTGCAAATGAATAAACCTCCTCCCAAAATTATATACTTTCTTGTCTCAAAATTATTAATATATTTGTCTTTTAAAGTGACGTTAAAAATCAACTATGATAATATTTTATAGTATTATATATAATCGTTGGATCGCTATGTAGTCAGATAAATAGTATCATATAACAATTATAAAATTGACGAGATTATGAATATATGATTGTTTAGTGGCATGATTTTTTCAACTGCTCTTAGAGGAGGGAAGGCTCCTGCAGCTGATGAAAATCAATCAACACCATCTCCTTCTGCCTAATCAAAAGCACCATCCTTTCATTCTCCAACCTCTTCCTTTCACTTGTTAGCTTATCACTCTCTCTCTCTCCTTCTTGCTGCTGTGTTTCAGCCATTTCAACTGCTGCTTCTCTTCTCAAAGGCTTGGCATTCATATCCCATATGCTGCTCTTCTAGCTCATCATCTTTGCTTTCATCCACTGCTTTTTCTCTATCAAAATTTTTGTAGTATCTTGTAACATATTCTTTATATCAACATTAAGTTTCTCGACCAAAGGGGCCTAAGTGTCTAGAAGACATCCCCTTTTGCCTTTTTGGTCGATGATTTATCATCCGTGTCATCGTAATACTCGTGATCATACCCTCTTCCTTCAACTACCTCGTCGTCGTCATCCTCGTTGTTGTCAGTCACAATTCTTGATGTTTCGGGATTTTTGGTTCAATGATGGCATCTTTAATGATTAGATTGGGGTTGAAGAATGGAGGGCTCAGTTATGATATCGGGTGAATGTTAAATGACATGACCACAACTATTATGATAAGCACACATCTCTCCAAAGAACAAGTGCTTAGAATTCAGCAATTTCTGCACTTCTTCCTTCAATTTTGGCGTCAAATGATCCATCGTATCAAGCAAGTTCTGATTCACCGCTACATTACATGCCGTTCCTTCACCTAAAATATCATTTACCCTTTTATACCTGTTGTGCACTGGAACAAAATTTAACACACAACGGAGACAATAAATCGAAAACAGAAAGAAAATATGCTAGTAACATACAAAGAAACAATGCTAAGTTCCCGCAGATAATTGCAAATGGGATACTTTACCCACTGCGATTGAATTTGTTCCTTTGGGAGGTATTAAATGACTATGTTCCGAATGCATATTTTCTCTTTACTAGACATATTGGACTGAGCCCTCGTTGCTGTTTGTACGACTACCCAATGAAAGATACGATACGATGCACACCTTTCGTGATGGCTTGTAGTCGAAGAAAATATGGCACCAACTCAAAATCGGACGCCCGAGGAGTGACAACACCGAGGAGTAGATTTTAGCGAATGTATGTGACTCGAAGCAATACAGCCACATGCATTTGGAATGCAGGTATATTTTTCGGAAGCAACACACTGCATCCGGTATTGGAGAAATCAGGTTGTATATAAGGGTATCACTAAATGCCCGTTAGTATGGCAAGTTTGTCGTGATATCCTTTGGAAGACATGAAGATTATTCGGTGCTTGTTGTATAAATTCTGTATCTTCTCATAACCATAGTAGATCGTAGAATAGTTGCCATTACGATATACTATCGTCAACTTTCATAGTTATTTCAATAAAAGATCATTTTTCTGAGAAAAACAAAATAAATGAAGAACAGAAAGATAACAGGGATCATTTTAAAATTTATGTTATGTTATTGGGAAAGTGATAAAGTTTTTGTAGTGGGTTATCAAGTGGTCCGTGTTTTAATATGTTCCAGCAGAATATAGAAGTCTTACAAATAACACATCCACTCATGGACACCGACATTAATCTAACCATTCTTTCTATAAAAAGAATTGATTATCCCTGTTTACAACTAACAGTTCTTTTTCATCACTTTTAGGCAATTTAAGGTTGACTTATGTTATAAAGAGTCATACAAAACATATTATGTAACAGAAGTCGCATTATAGGTTAATGATCAGCATAAGTTGGGCAACTGGGTTATTTCTTGTACAATTTAAATTTCGTAACATGAAATAGATTTATTCATTTTCGTGTAAAATTCATATCAATTCAATTTGATGAAATCAATTTAAATAAAAATCTTAATGATACGTTTATGCGTACTGGATTTGATCAATGGTTCATATACTAACATCAGTAACAAAATTATGCACATACTATGTGGATTATAAGGTATAGAAGTGTGTGTGTGTGTATATATATATATATATATTACATAAAAAATATAAACGTAACATCTAGCGCATAATACATGTCACATTGACTCAAAAGACGATTCCTATTTTGTGTTTGCGTGACATTTAATTTCCTCTATCAACATGTTTTGATATCATGTATGTTTCTGAACACTACATATTAATCATGCCTATTTGTATTTTGAAGTCAATAGATTCATGTAAGTAATGCCCATCAGTTGGTACTCTGATAGATTTTACTCGATAACATCGTACTGTGTTATAATTGTAGCGGTAAATAGATAGTGGTAGACAGAGTTTGGATCCCCTTACCTATTTTTTCACCGTACGACATGTAGCAGCAGGGGTGTTGAGGTTATATGAGGGTCGCCCATATCTAACCTCACCATTCCTCTGCTGTCACGTGTCGTACTATGAGAAAAGAAGTAAAAGGGTCATGGGTGAGAGGATCCCATCCGGTAGACATAACATGTCCAAAATATAATAGATGAGTTATAATTGTAACTAGAAAATATAGTGGATGATTTAAATATGATATCCGTGAAATACGAATTCTGTGGTCTCCGGTGAGTTGCTTGGACACGTCGTCGTCTTCCATGTTGAACCATTTCTTCTCCTCCACCACCGTTCGGCGTCGCCACCTTCTTACACCCGAATCAAAAGCAAAGCAGCGACGATGAGTTAATCAAATTCTTCTCTCCACACTCGGAGCAATCGAATTTTATAACCCTTTATGGGTGCATCCTTATCCAACTTAACGGAGAACGGCGGCGTGTATACTGGGCCTGGCTTAGGGGACATACCAGAGAGCTGCGTGGCTTGTGTTTTCCTCCACTTGTCCCCGCCGGAGATATGCAATTTGGCTCGCCTCAACCGCGCCTTCCGCGGCGCCGCTTCCTCTGATTCTGTTTGGGAAGCTAAGTTGCCTCCTAACTACCAACAGCTTCTTGAGCTATTGCCTCCTGAAAGGCCACAGAATTTGTCTAAAAAGGACATTTTCGCTTTACTATCTCGGTCTGTCCCGTTTGACGATGGGAACAAGGTTTGATGCTTCCCCTTTTCTTTGTTTCTTCTTCATCCTTTCCTTACTGCTGATTTTCCGCGTTTGCAGTATGTGTTTGGGCATTTTATATGTTTGATTTGATTTGTTTTAGTACACTTTCTTTTGATATATTGTATCAAAGTTAGTTGGGATTGCTGTGAAGTTTTGGCGTTTGGGATTTTAGGGATTGTGTAGTTTATAGTATCCTCGTCTGATTCCCACGATCTCTTCATTTGTGAATTATTATGGTGAGTTTTCTGGCTGACAAATATAAATTATCCTTATGGATTGAAACCATTTGGTTGTCTTCAATCTAGTCATGACTTGAAGTCCTGTTCTCTGTTTGTCTAGTAATATAATTTACTTGACCTCACTGGTAGTACCCGTATTCTTGAAGGTTAAGAAACAAAAGTTTCTTACTTTGATCACCTGAGGTTGTTTCTGCTTTCTTTGTTTTTTTTTAACTTCACATATTGATGTTGTAAAATGACGTTGATCTTTCAGTGGCAAACTGGGAAATTTTATTGTTTTTGGAGTTCTTTTGGTTCGTCATTGAACAAAAGAACTATAAATAATTTAAATGATATTGTGCCTTTCTGTCAGGAATATACTTTCTAACTTGTTTCTGTTCTCTCCCTGGGGAAAATTATAGGAGGTTTGGTTGGACAGAGCTACTGGAAGGGTTTGCATGTCAATCTCGGCAAAAGGGATGTCAATTACTGGGATTGAAGACCGGAGATACTGGAACTGGATTCCAACAGAAGAGTCTAGGTAAATTGGGTGGTTCGCGTTCAGTTTCCTAATTATATGCAGAATTATGCTAATGTGTTATCTTTGTCTATTGCACGAGTAAATAAATATGTGTGCAATGAGTCTCTGTCATTTTCTTCAACATCTATGAAGTTTCCCTGTTGCTCTTAGCTTCTGTTTTTCAAGTATGTTAAAGGATCCTCATACCTACCTGCAACTTTGGTTAAACGTGCTGGAGAAGTGTATGTTTGTTGATTCATAGCAATCCTTTCCAGTGGCTGTTTATAGATCATTACTGCAGTTATAAAGATAATATCTGTGAGATAGAGATCAAGATCTTCCCAAGTCTCTGAAAAACGAAGCCTGTTAGACTTTTGCAAGCTTAGATGTGTTGTATCTTCTTGTTCATTTATCAATCGATTTAGGTTACCCAGCTTGGCTTGTCAATGAAGTGAATAAACTTGACTTTGTCAGTTTCCTACTTCTTCCAAAAAGTGTGGACTATTTTTCAGTCTATGTTCTGGGTATGTTCATTCATGGAATCTATTGGAAGTATGACGTAGTTTCCTTCCTTCAAAGGGAACTTTCACAATGAAAATATATAGGTATTCAGCGTTTCTATTGACATTCTTTTCATTTGATGTTTCTCGTCTGACCTTGCAGCCTCCTCTATTCATGTCTTCTATTAAATACTTTTACCAGTTCTTCCTTTCTAAGGAGTTCTGTTTTCTACATAGTTCAGCTCTATTCTGCTACCTTTGTTTTTCAGTCTACACAATAATCATTTATAATAAAAGAGAACATGTGGCATCCTGAGAGTAGTGGTGGGATTTGAACAAGATGGTCATAGTGTTAGGTTTACGTAATCTCTAAGGTGTCTGGTTTCCTTGAAACATTAAGGTATGAGGTATTATTTGATTATTTGTGTCCTCTCGACTGAACAAGTAAGAGGTATTTTCTTCTTGGTTGTTTTACCGACCCTTTTTAATTATCTGTTTTGTGTGTGTTTGTTATGGAATGGCATTTCGGGAGTAATCAATGTTTCTGCAGTGAAGGGTTTTAGTCTATATAAGCTTTTTAATGATTGAAATAATCCATTAGATTTAAATATTCATTTTAGGAGCTTGGACACTTTTAAGGTACTTCATCAAAACTTTATTGGTAATGCGATTTGAGGGAAGTGCGCATAAGTGGAAGAAGAAATAGATGGGTTCTCCCGGACTTGGATCTTTCCAGCTTACAACTAGGCAACGATAAGCAGTTTGGACTTTGGACAAGTAAAGGACATTACTTTCTGTGTCTTTTTTAATAGAAAAAACATTTGCTTCATTTCTGAGTCTTTCCCAACTTTTCAAGTGCCTCTTTACCATGTAGTCAATTGA
Source organism: Eustoma russellianum (assembly GCA_036186865.1). NCBI lineage: Eukaryota > Viridiplantae > Streptophyta > Magnoliopsida > Gentianales > Gentianaceae > Eustoma > Eustoma russellianum. The sequence continues at coordinate 1,409,903 of AP025059.1, read as the reverse complement.
CTAATTGCTTAAAAGTAATTTATGCAAACAATAGTGCTACAGAATTTGATTCTGTAGTGGGTTCTTTGAAATACAGGTTTATGAAAAGACTAGTATGCTATCTTAAGATGTTGGGCGTTTAGCTGAACTTGGTGCTCTTGTTTTAATTGATGGAATTCCAAAAGCTTGGACATGTGATAAGAACGTAATAAGTTGTTTGGTTAGAGTTGATGCCACAATTTGTTTTCTTGGAACTGAGTTGTTGAAGTATAGTTTTCTGTTTGACCACCCACTGGGGAACAAAACGGTGCTACACGTGAAAAAACTGACATGATTAAGTCAAATGGTGTGACTTTTCAGATTTCATGCCGTGGCCTATCTGCAGCAAGTATGGTGGTTTGAGGTTGATGGGGTAGTGAAGTTCCCTTTTCCTCCTGATATATATACTGTGTCGTTTCGAATCCACTTAGGGAGGTTCTCCAAGAGGCTAGGACGACGTGTTTGCCACTATGATCACACCCATGGTTGGGATATTAAACCTGTAAAATTTGAGTTAAATACTTCAGATGGTCAGCAGGGATCGAGTGAGTGTTGTTTGGATGATAGCGAGCAGGATGATGGTAATGGGAACCAGAAGCGTGGATGCTGGATTGATTACAAGGTTGGTGAGTTTGTGGTCACTGAGTCAGATCCTGCTACAGAGGTATGCTTTTCAATGAAGCAGATAGATTGCACACATTCCAAAGGTGGTATTTGTGTAGATTCAGTATTGATTGTCCCTAGTGATTTGAAAAGTTGTAGAAGAAAAGGCAAATTCAAGTAATTTTGTGATCTTGGATTCTCCAGTTTTATCAGAACCAGAAAGTTTTTCTTGGGCTATGTCATATAGTGCATACTTCTGAAGCAATACATAGATGTCGTATAGTTCCTTCCACTCCTATTGCTACTCCCTGTATTTAGGCCCAGTTTTTGCTCCATCAAGGGTCAAAAAGTATACTGTGTTAATCACTTTTGACTCTTTGTGATCTTTGAGTTGCGCCTGTAATTTTCTTGGAAGGGGCTTTTTTTATATACAATCAGATGCTTCAGTGTTTCACTCTATGGAGAACGGAAATGTGATTTGACTGTTGAATTTCAGCTGTCTAAGCACTGATAGTCGATTGAGTTATAAGCTGACTTTGTACTGGCGTTCAAGTTGGCAAAGAGAACATTGTAAAGTTTTTCGTTTAGTAAAAAAAGAAGCGATTTCTTGTTCTTCTCCTTTTTGTTTTTTTATTTGTTTGTTTGACTTTATGAGGACGGACCTTAAAGCAACTGGTAAGTTTGGTGCTTTGTAACTCTTGAGGTCACGGATTCAAGCTGTGGAACCGCCATTCTCTACGATGGCGATGCTATGATGGCGAGAGAGATTTTCTCATTTACAGAATTAATTGAGATATGATCTCCCAGCGTTCCTCAACGGGAATTAGATGATTCGAAATTATAATGATCACTGATAATAAAATATGATTCAAGAGTCATTAGTTAGTACCTAAATCTCATCTCATGTGCTCTTCACAAAAATTGATGAAAGGTTGACATTTCACTGGTCATGTAACGAGATTGCTAGTCCGCAATATGCGCCACTTCCTATGTATTTCTAGACATGAAGCCGAGAGAGATGTTGGAGATTCTATTGGAAATATTATTTATGATCGGAGATGGAATCACATTGTCCAGCCACCAAGATTTTCTTTCCAAACTCCAATCTGGTTCTTGAATCTTGCTAGGAGAAACTTCGTTATCTTTGCCTCTATACGTGGAAAATATTTTCTATCTTAGTTAGAATGGAAGCCTATCATTTGTTGTAGTTTGACCTCATTTAATTACATATGACATGGTCTCATGAGCAGATTAAGCATGTCCTACTAAAGTTGCACCTTTTTGAGAAGATGGGCTATGATAGGATTTTATAGACACATAGGATTAAGGTTAAAGAGGTTTATGCATGATATAGGAGCACCTTAAAGTATATTTAGAAGTTTAGATATTATATATACTTTATATTGACTTTGCATTTTCTTGTTTGTATGTGGCTTTCATTATTTGTCTATGCAGGTCCATTTATAGGTGGAGTCTCGCTAGAATCAAGCTTTCAACCCTTTGGGATGAAGGTATTGTTTGCCTGTCTCTCACCCTCCCGAAACCCTAGCGATAGTTTTTGATGTTGTTGGGGGTATATAATGAGTATGTATTGTCGTTGTGTATAAAAAAGAATATTACAAAAACATTAGCCATCTATAAAAATTTATAGGTCTAAATTACAAATGATGAGGTCGAATCATACCGCATTCCTTATGTCACTGTCCTTAAGTTGGAATTCTCAGTTGCATTTCATTCCTTGTCCAAAATGGTTTTTTTTTTTTTTAAAAAAAAAGGCACAGATAACCTTACACGTTCAGGTTGTTGACATAATTAACACCCATTACATTCATATTATAAGGTTGAATTTAAATGCTAAATGTTGTAACCACTAGTGGAAGCACACTAAAATAAATCATCAACAAACAGAAACTAATACAAGAAAGGAGGCTGACAATTGTGTTAACGACTAGTTAACACGTGACAACCCTCCATATATTATTCTAATATCTCCAATCAAATCTTAAAACAAATATAACAAATATAAGAATAACAGAATCTGCAGCCGTAACTTCAGGGGATGGTCAACTAGAAATTGGCCAAAACACCCTGGCGATCTTGAGATTCTCCTCTCGGACCACAACCATCATATCCAGTCTTCACGACATCAAAAGCTACCGTCAAGGTAATCATCAAGCTGACTGAATATTATTAATCATTAATCATTGGCTGCTACAGAAATCTAGAAATCCCATGAATTCATGATTGTTTATCATTCTAATGCTCTTCTCTACGCCCACAACCCCTGCAAATTAAACGGCTTTCAGAATTATAGCTTATAACCCAGAAAAAAATGGAAAAAGGTTCAAGACAAATTGATGTAGCGGACTTACCCATAATCAGAGCACTGGCAAAAATTACGCCAGAAAGGATAAACACTATGATGGAAGCTCTCTTCAGAATTGTTACTAGACGTCTTATGAAGAATTGTCCCCAAAACCCAGCCAATATTGATACTCCCATCAGGTACAAAGCTGTAAATTGACTTTATATTAAATAACACAAAAAAGGTCGTTCCCGGTGCACTAGGATTCCGTGTTTGCACAGGGTCAGGAGAAAGGCTGGATCGCTTCGCGATCTAATGTACACAGCTTACTCTACACTTTGTGCAAAGAGTTGTTTCCGCGGCTCGAAACCGTTTCTTTTTTTTTGTTTGTTTGTTTGTTTGAAAGCAAACATACTATTCGTGGAAGAATATAACTTCTTGTTTGGGTAATGCGTTAAAATATATGAAAGAAAGGAGAGGAGGAGAAGCAAAATACCATAAGGAATTGGGAACCTCTTGAGAAGATAAAACTCCACCACTGATAAGGATGATGAGAACATCATCACAAACGTTGCTGTCGCACTTGCTACCTGTAACCCCCATCATCACAACAAAATTGGAATCGTCAACTTAATCATTCGGCCCCCCTCATCCCTCTCTCACATAATTTCGTGGCAGTATCATGAAAAAGGACACGATCCCCATGAAAAATATGAATATGCTTTTCATATTTAAATATATATGTATGTATGTATGTATGTATGTATATGTGTGTGTTAGGCGTATTATTGGGTGAGAGGGGAGGAGAAAGAAAGGAAAATACCTGTGGCATAACACCAATCTCGAGGAGGAGAGGGCCAAGAATGAAACCACCGCCAGAACCCAATAATCCTCCGACAGTACCACCTAGGATCCCACATAGAGCACAGAATGCAAGGTTTATACCTGTCCATTGAATGTCTGCTTCACATACTGAAGCCATATTCCCTTCTATTCTCCTCTTTTTGCTCTCTTTATACAGCTTAGCCACTTCATACCCGAACACTCCCAAAGCCACAGGGAACTGAATGGGGCAACAAAAAACCATGTAATAATGTATTAAAAGAAATGCTTTCCCATGATGAAGCAACGCACCCATAAAGTGACTAATCGTAATTCATGTCACCTGTAATAAAGTTAGGACCCAATAGATTGGAGTGCACGCGGTCGTATCATTCTGCAAATCAAATTGAAAAATCGGTACAAAAGTACTTGCTACAAAATAAGTTAATTTGTAATATGCATAAAAGAAAACTTTACGTCCCAGTCATTTTATACACTTACCTTAATAATCTGGAGAAGAAGAAAACCAACCCATACGACTAAAAGTGCTAGGAGCCTCTTCCACTTTAGATTGGAACTCATAATTTGCTGCAAAGTTGACAGATAAATAGTGTGAATTAACATATTTACATACCCCCCCCCCCCCCCAAAAAAAAAAAAAAAGAAAAGAAAAGGAGGAGGAGAAACATAGAACTTGTGCTAGTGTTACTGTGGGATTCTATTACCATTTTCGTCTTTTCCTTATTTGCAACAAGTGATTCATACTCCGCATCAATTAGAACTGAATTACAAGAAAATGTTAGTTTACAGGTGGGGGGGGGGGGGGGGTGAGGGGGAATCCAAACTTTTTCCCAATTGAAATAGTTTTGCTGAAATACTTACGTTCCCCACGAGAACTAACATGGGATTTCTGCTGCTCCGCCAGTGCATTCTGCAAGCACCGAAAAAAATTTAGTTGTAAAAGATGGAGATAAATGAAATGTGATAAAATGCCGAAAAAAAGATATACCTTCGTTCCATGGTTGGTTTTTTTAACATAGCATAAAATTTCACTCAAAACGTGACACTAATTTGGATTTGTTATTTTCCTACCACTATTTTACCAGGAATCTTATCCTGGATTGTTTGATCTCCTGATTACCATGAAGAAAAAATTTCGTGAACATAGTACCAAATCTAATTAGTGCATGAAGGTGGCAAGGGCGAAATGATGATACGACTAGTCCTATATTTTACATCTTATTTAACTTCACTGGAATCACACAACTGTGTCTGTACTGCATTACTAGTATATTGAACATTCTTAGACCTGAAATTAAATTATAACATATTGTTGAGAAAGACGTGAATTTTTCCATTTCTTGGGCAATTCTGTATCAGTGGTTCAGTACACGAAGCAAGTATATATAAAGTCGGGGTCTCACTGGAAACAAACTCTCCATCCTTTCGGATGGAGGTATCGTTTGCCAGCCTCTCACCCTCACCGGACCTAGCGAAGCTTTTGTGGGATATACTGGATGTAGTTGTTGTTGTTGGTCCAGTAGACGAAGAATTATGTGTCTTAGAATTTGTCCACTCATTATTTTCTCTTCATAAATAGCCAGTAGAAAATAACAAATGAAAAAGGCAAAAGGGACAAGGGACAAGGTTCACAGAAACGAACATTGAAAATTGTCTCTTCCTTCCACATCTCAATCGCCTTGAAGAAAGATCTAGAGGAAGTCCCTGTAAGAATCCAACAATATTTTATATTCAGTGAAAACTTAGCTTTAAAAGCACATCTCAATCAATAGCCTCATACAAGAAACAGCTAGATGAATTCCTCTTAGAAGCCAATACATGTTATAATAGAACAAAAAAGGTAGTCCAAAAGATAAGTCTCAATCAACACATTAAACACGAAAAACGTAAGAGGAAGTATCTGTTGAAAGACAATAATACATGAAAACTTTAGTAAAGGCAAATTATGTCTGATATATGAACTGTCTTTCAAAAACATATAGATCATGCAGAAAGGTCATTACTTTAACTTTCTTGAGATCTGATTTTCCAAGACTCTAAAAAAAAGCACACTTAATAGGATGACTCCGTAAATACATATTGGATTTATAGGTAAATAGCATATACCAAGTAATATGCCAAAAACATAAAAGAACGTTTTCGGTGCACTAGGCTCCCAATTTATACATGATCTAGAGAGAAACCGGATCACTTTGCGATGTAGTGGACGCAGTTTTACCCTACAATTTATGCCAAAAATATAAAACTTAAATTGTCTGTGGATGTTACTAAAGGAAAGACTACTAGTGTCCAAAACCAAAAGATAAGTACAAAGTGATGATTTCTTTGATAAGACAAGATGCAAATCTCTCCACACAAACAAAATCAAGACATACCCATGAAAAGAATGATGATGAGAATGGTGATGAGCCAAAAGGGGAAAACAACACTGAGAGCCACACCAATGGTAATCCCAAGCATAAGCATGGGCTGGAAAAGAAGAGCCAGATCATAATCAATAATGGGCACTTCTCTACACGGATGAGGCACTCTTAGATTGTACCAAACTGATGATGCTGATGCCCCCATTATCATACCTGCCAACCCATGTGAATGAATAATCAGGACCAAAACTAAAACAAAAAAAGCTGTTAAATGCGTTACAGGAAAGGATGGTGATATATATGTTTCTTACACTTCGAAATTGCAGCCGCAGACTTCGTATCAAATCCGACAATTAACGTCAGCATTGGTACAAATATGCCGCCTCCGCCAACACCGCCCACTGTTCCACATGCTGATCCCAGAAATCCAATAATTGTCGCCAAAACAATTCTCCAACTAAAGTCTAATTCCTGTAATTTTTTTAAAATTAAAACTATCAGTAATTAATCCTCAAGCAATAACAATATACTCGGGAACGGGTTCGGATTTGATGTTGCAATTCTATGTTGTTCTTTCTCTCCCGTGTGTAAAAGTTGGCATTTTTAATTTTTTTTTCGGGTGGACCTCTTGTTTTACAAATGAGACAGAGAAGAGGGACAGGGTGTTGAGATAGTAAATCTGAATCTGGAAGAAAGGAAACATACAGGCCAATTCTTGGAGTCGGATCCAATGGCGGGTTGGACGAAATTGGAGTTGGAAGACGAAAGAAAAGGCGATGCTGGATCCACATAATTGGCATAGTTGTTAACGAAGAAAACCGAAAGAACAGCAGCCGAGAAACCCGTCAACAAATAAAGAACCAGACCTTTTGTACCCATAGTAATACAACAAGTTCTTTCTCAGAGATTGTTTTTTCCTTATTCTCGGTAATTTACACAAGAAAAAGGGGAGGATTATGCAGAAGAGTAGAGGAATAAGTTCGTGTAAGAACTCAGACAATAGCCGAAATATATAGTGTGATGAAGTTGAACTCACTCTTTTTTGTTACTAAAATAGACAATTTGATGGTTTTATAATAAACAGTTAGAAGTTTTGAAATTGTTATTCTGGAAAAAAATGCTCCGACGTTTAAGTCATTTGTAGGCGTGTTCATGAACGATAATTAAGTTTTTTTTTTTTGGAGTTTTAGAGAAGATCTGTCACTTTCTCATAATGCATTGTAGATTGAGAAGAATGATTTTTATTTAGACTGAAAGTGAATATTAACTTGACGTCTATTGGGCCGTGTTTATTTTTTTTGTATGTTTTGGTTGGCCAATGCATGTCCGGAACTATGAGATGCTACCACGTGTTCTGTCCTACTTGTGTATGACTGTCAAGTGACGTCATGTGTCGCATTGCACGAAAAAGCTGCTTACGTGGTATAAGTTGTCGTGGCTGAGCCGAGATGACTTGTCTTGGTTTTCTGGGTATTCGCTAGTGGGGCCGACCTGGTGGTTCTGGTTGACCCGTCACTTGTGGCCGAGGTGCAAAGATATTGCCGAGGTGAAGGCTGCGACCAGAGTGACAGATGAGGCCGAGGTGATAGCTGAGGCTAAGGTGACTAGCCTTGGGCATTTTCTAAACATGACTTGCTGGGGGGCCAACTTGGTAGATGGGGTTGACTCGAGTGTGGTGCTGGCGTCGAGGGGACGCCCTATGTCTTCTAGCCAGCGCCGACATAACTTGGTGTTTGGTGCCAACAGTTGATGTGAGCCTTGATCGACCTGCGTCCCTGTGGACCGGATGGTGTTGACCGTGGAAGGTAGAGCTAGTGTACCTTGTAGCTTTTTGAAGCGTGTTGGTTTTGTCATTGTTAGGTGCCCCGTAGTGGGTGTTTTGGTTTTCTGAGTTTTCGCAAGTGGACCAACCTGGTGGCTCTGACTGACCTGACACTTGTGGTCGAGGTGCAAGGTTATGGTCGAGGTGGAGGTTGTGACCGGAGTAACAGATGAGGCCGAGGTGGTGGCGGAGGTCTAGTTGACTAGCCTTGGGCATTTTCTAAACATGACTTTTTGGGAGCCGGCCCAATTGTTGGGGACGGCCCGAGTGTGGTGTCAGAATCGATGGAGTGTCATGCGTCTCATTAACAACGTCGGCGTAATCGGATGTTTTGACCTAAGCAGCTGATGTGAGCGTTGGACGATTTGCATCTTTGTAAGATCAGTAATATTGACTATAAAAATCTGAGCTGATTGTAATTTATAGCTAGCTTTTCAAAACATATTGGTTCTTTTCACGGAATGAATGTCCAAGGTTAATTAAGGTGGCGTTTGGTTGGGGAAAATGGGAATGAGAGAATGGGTTTGGAGGAATCCAAACCCATTCCGGTTGTTTGCTTGGGGTAAATGGGGGAATGGATTTCATTTTGATATCCAACTATTTGGTAATGGATATCGTTTTTTGATATACTAGGCCCCCTATCTATCAAAATGGGGGAATGGGGAGCCGCCAGCCGCCGCCGGCCCGCCGCCGGCGACCACTATTCCGACCGGTCACTATTCTCATTCCCACTTTAATACCAAACAACTATCACTTTTAACCTCAAACCCATATCTTCCAAACCCATTCCTTATCATACCCATTCCGATTCTAATTCCGATTCCTAAGTGCCAACCAAACGCCACCTAAAATTTATTGAATGTTCGAACAATCTTTGATTTGATTTGAGAAATTGGATGTTTCGGAATGGTAAGAAAAACTGCACATGCAAAGTAGAAGGTCCAGACAAAATATTTTTATTTTAAATAACATATCCAGATAATTTAAGTTTCCAGTTTCTCCATTGGCAGTTTGGCACCCTGGTTGCTTTCTACGTTGCTTGATCTTAGTGGTTCACATTGCCACGAGACTAGCCACCATACATGTTTGTTGGCGGTAATATTTTGATAACCATTTATCCAAAATCAAATTTTATTCCCAATTTATATAGTCTAAGTGCTTGCCCTGACATGACTGAGTTGGGTAGGATTAAATGTCGATTTTTTTAGACTTAATGGGCTAAAGATAAGTCTATTAAGATCATGAGAAGCTAATAATTAATGTAAATTACAAATAACACAATTGTGACATGATAATGATTAAGCAAATGGTAAACGAGTAAGTAATTAATCATCCATCAATAAAAACCATAATGTCGGTTATCTTCATTACTGTCATTTGTCAATTATTCATTATCTTATTAGTTAATCATGTCTAATAGTTATTGATTAATATTATAAAAATTGCTTAAACGCCTCTATACTTTATCGCTCTTGAACATATTCTGTAATATATATTGTAAATTGAAGTAATGTAATATGGAAAATATGGAATAAATGAGAGGATAAGACGTAGAGAATAAAATGTATTCTTTTCTTATTTAGAGGTGTGTAACATATGTCCAACATAGTGTCCTATTTATAAGGATTTTGGGGATAGGGGTACGTTGAATTGGTTATACCCTTTGTTGTTCTCTATGACACATTTGGATTGGTATAACATTTGTAGTTCTCAAGAACACCTTTGGACATCAACAATATAATATATTCATAATACTCCCCCTTGGATGTCCAAATTTTATAGAATATATCTCATTAAAACCTTGACAAGAAAAACCCAGTGTGATAAGAACTTGGACGAAGGAAAAAGAGTATATATTCATAAAAATTGGTTCGCGTGATGCATTGTCTCGTTAAAACATTGCCAAGAAAAATCCAGTAGGATAAAAACTTGGACGAAAGAAAAATAGTACAATGTGTATGTAGCAATCATCGGTAAACCCATTGTCTCCTTGAGAAAACCGTTCCACGACTCCGAATAATTGATTGTCATTATATAATGCATCCTGCCACCATCGTGTGACAATGACCATGTTTTCAAGCAGAATTTGCATAACGTAATTGTATGCATCTTGATTCAGCGTCTTCATCTTCTACCTACAAACTTATGCACTTTGTGTTCTGATGCAGCAACCCATAGAATAGTTGCTAATGCATTACCAAGAAACTTATCTGTAGAAATTGATTGCACATGAATTCAATAATAGGATCATGCACTGTCTATAAAATGTATAATTTCATTGTTTGAGAACTTGGATGACAAATTCAATTTGATGTGACAAAGACAGTATCTATGATACGCATAAGGTGGTTGTTATGTAGGATCCAATCAAATCGCTACTTGAAGGCCAGTTGATCGGTCTGAAATCAAACATATATCTTTTACATCGCATATTTCATATTGACATATGTTCATAAGCAACCATCCCCAATTGTATTCGCTCACCTCATCAACAATTGCATAAGCAAACGAAGATATATGGTCAGCCACATATCCTCTAACAGCAATCAATAATTTCTTGTTATGCTCGCTATACAAATGCGTACCGTCAAATGATATCAGTAGATGATAATGCTGAAACCCAAGAATCAACGGCTTGAATGTCTCTTCTCTATCGGTAGTGTCCACATTTGATGGATTTATAATGGGGACATCACGAATGCTTATATAAACCTCCATAGCCAGAACATATAAACAATGTATTGGAACGCCTAATGCGGACTCGAGATCTTCATCATCTGAAATATGAGAAGCACTATAAAAGTATCTAACAACAGCCGTGGATGAAGGAACACGACATACCAGATCAAACGCTTCTACATCTACATCCAATCTGAGTCTTGTTTTAACTCGTTGGAGAAACTCCGATTGTGATATGCTATGCGAAACCCTCATCATTTATGTTGGATTTATATCATACCTAACTCCATGTGGAGATGTTAGTTTATCTAGGTGGATAGGCTACAAAGATATTTTTTTGATAATAATATGAGGTGTTTTAGGTTGGAGAAATTGAGATGGTTTTATAGGAAAAACTGAAGTGCAAAAAATGGTTTTGACAGAACCATCTTAAAAGCCAGAACGTCACAAGACGGTTTTGTCAAAGGCATATTACGTAACACATCGCGGTTTTGATAAAACCGTCCTTTATATATTTAGGTTTTTCTACAAATGTATGATAAAAATGATTTTTTATTAAAACTATTATGATATTTTCCTCTTAGCATGCGAAGAGGGTACGTTTATGTAGAAGTTGAAGGAATTGGAAGTTCATTATAACCTCTTGTGGAAGAGACATATTTTCTGTTATTTTTTACCTGGATTGATTCACTGTTGTGTAAGGTAGGTGTTTCATGTCACCGCCAATTTGACAGAGAGAAGGGTGTCGAGAATTGGGATATGTTACGAGATATTCTTTTTTTTCCAAAATTTTTGTTTTAGTTGATTTTTTAATATAATGTAGATTAAACTATATTAAAAGGTTAATCGTGACAATATTTTTTAGACCGAAAGAGTATTATCATTAGTTGTTATTGTATTTCTGCAATTATCTTTAGTAATATGAGTAGATTTGATTAATTGATTACCATTCATTTTATATAAGATATTGTGATTTATATATTATATAAAGGTTAGCAATTGTGTGAAACGATATGAAATTTTTTTCTCATTCGATGTCTTATGGATTATGTAAAAGTTAGCCCTTACTCTTTATTTACTATATAAAAGTTAGAAATGGTGTGTGAAACGTTGTGAGACAATTTAACATATCCATAAAATTGGCAGAGTTTGGTAATTGGTCCACTTTCAGAGCTCAATGAGGATCTTATGGCCCGAACCTGAGGACTATAATCGAAGTGCTCCTTTGGATTTTACCCCCTCACCCCTCCCCCTCACCCCCCTCCTCTTTGCGGTACCTTCTTTATATAGGTAGAGTATTTATTTTTTGAGATGTAAGCTTTTGAATAAGAGATTGGGGCTTGTCATAACACGTCGGTGGAATTTATGTTTTATATGCTATTGTTTCTGATTACATATGATTTTTAAGTATATACAAAGCATCATATAATAGTATATGCCATTACATACCCTCTTCATTATTTTAACACAGACAAAGGTGTTGTCGGGTGTATTAAGCTTCCACGTTTGCGTATGGTCTGAGAATGTATGGGGATGATGCTAATGAGTAAATGTACAGTCCAAACTTCTCAACCCCCTTGTCGGGACATTGTTTTTGTTGTTTACTTCTACTGGCTTTGAGCAACCAGGTCCAGGAAAATCAGGTATCCAATTCCAAATTGAATTTTGCTAGATCTTGAAGAATATAAACGGCGTGGCTTGATCCCAATGCTTCTGACCTAAGATCTCAATCTTCAGTAAGTCCCACCAAATGAAAGAATCAGAGATATATATATATATATATATATATATATATATATTGTTCAATTAATCATTCATTCAGTATCGTACAAAATACGACCGAAGTCATAACGTCCAAAAGTGGCTCATGTTTGAACGTGAAATATTAGCTGGAGACATGGTTTTGTTGGGTGAAAGGATAAGGTTTAATGGTTTATTTATTTTGATTTGGTTAAAAGATAAGCCATCACTTTTAATGTGTTGATTAATAGAAATACTCGAATCGAGAGCATAACCTATATGTGCAATACCAGCATCCACAATTGACTTAGTCATGTTGACATAGTTATGAATTTTCTTTTGTCACTTGTTTTATGGATCTGCATGTATGAAAACGGTGAAAACACCAAGAATCCTATTCTAATAACTATGTAACCTGTCCGCAAAGCGATAGTGGAACAATGATTGGTAGAAAGTAAAAATAGAAAAACATACTCGAAAAGAAATGGAGCATGCGGTTCGATAGGCCCAACACTAAAGGCCGACAGTCCATTTGTGTTTTGGTTTCATATACATATGTATGGTCACTTGGGGTTACATAACTTATTAATTGCTTTCTCTCACTGTGTAAGAGTACACAGAAATTTCTTGCAGTACAACCGACCATCTAATAGCCTCACGTACGTGAGGAGAGGCAGACGGAGCAAAAGACTTGAGAAATTTGAAGAGACGGTGGAGAATCGAGAAGGTCGCAAAAGTGGACGCCACTGTCTTTGAAGATAAAGAAAACTGATAAGTCACTCATAAGGTTCCAAACGATGTCGTTTCGGCTAAAAATGGGATCGCACAATGGATTATCAGTTTTTGATAATTCTCCCTTTTGGGCAAAACGTACCCAAAAATAAAAGCCCATCCATGGTGTATTGGATTGCCTTTCTCCTTTAATTTTTTACCGATTACCCTCTCTTTGTTATCACATTACACACACTTTCCTTTTATTGATTTTGATCTCATCGGTTATCGGCTTAAACGCTCAACATTGACGCGTTAGTGACACATAGGGCGGTAAACGAGCCGAACGAACCGAACACCACGCTGTTCAAGCTTGGTTCTTTTCACTTAGTGAACGAACCGAATTTGCTTGTTTATTTAAACGAACATATTTAATTGTTCAAGCTCGGTTTACTTAACTCACGAACAACATTAACGAGTCAAACACCTTAAGCGAACGGTGTCACTTATCAAGTTCAAACAAAAAAAGGTTTAAGCTCGGTTCATTAACCCTTTAGCAGAGCGGAGCCGAGCTCGAACCAAACGAGCCGAACATACCGATTGACTTGGTTTATTTACAGGCCGAATAACACAAAGTCTAAAATATGCAACATGCCCTGCATCATACTGTCCGCTTAACATCCCACCAAGACGTGTCAATTACATCATCCCATGATCGGCATCTAAGTTTCGAGTTATAGAGGAGACGCCGCTGTTGGATTTAATGTAATAAACCCTTGAATAGGACCGTTTAATCGAATCAATGGACAAAGTAACAAAATGCGGAAAATATACCTTGCTCCATTGGTGTTGTTAATCTGAACACGTACGCTGCAACTGCTACGGCTGATGATGAATCTGGCGTGATCCAAGGATTCACGACCTCCCACCAATTGCTGATACATCCATTGGTGTTGTTAATCTGAACACGTACGCTGCAACTGCTACGGCTGATGATGAATCTGACGTGATCCAAGGATTCACGACCTCCCACCAATTGCTGATACACCCCTTGAAATTGGTACATCCATTCGTGTTGTTAATCTGAACACGTACGCTGCAACTGCTACGGCTGATGATGAATCTGGCGTGATCCAAGGATTCACGACCTCCCACCAATTGCTGATACACCCCTTGAACGGAATCAACAATTCACTGCCAACAATTCACTGCTTTACCCGATGGAGAGACTAGACAGTGTGGGCTTTATAAAAAAATTTGGCACTACTTCCCTCTAATATACTGTAACAGACGCTATACTATATGCGTCTGTTTTTGATTTGATGATCTGAGGAGGTGAAGCCTCCTCCTTTATATATAGGGAAAATAGGGGAATCCTAATTGGCATATTCCTTTATGGATAGAGATTTCTTTATCCCAGATGCCTGGAATATACTTGATGTTATATTCAAGTTATCTTTATCCATTATCCAATAGGAATCCTGATGGCATATTCCTTTATGGATAGAGATTCTTTTATTCTAGATGCCTGGAATATACTTGATGCCATATTCAAGTTATCTATATCCATTATCAAATATTATCTAATATTTAAGAATAAATATTATTAAATATTATTTAATATTTAATTATTGTACCAACAATTATCTAATAGCCACACTTGTGTTGTCATCCTCTGGGACCAGATGTCGTAACTTTATGTTCGCTGCACTTTGAGCCCATCCATCGCGGTCTCTGACCATATGACTGTCTACATATTCGGGGTTTCCATTTAGACCACACGATACATTCACGAACATACCCGATGATCACTTAACGTTGATCACTTAACGTGTGGATGTTCTACGTAATAATTAATATTATTACGTGACATATGCGACATATAATATTATCATATATAACGTCCACCTTATGATTAATTCGTATAAACTTTATCAACGTGCTGCGCATCACACGTATCTCGAATTAATCCCAACAGCAGCAGAATCTCCCCTCATCTGTGGCATGTCATCATCCTCTCAGACTACTACCCTCCGTACTGGATAACCCCCCCTTCTGCGCCATCTTTATCAGTCCGCTTACTAGACCGATGTCATCTCCAGCAGTAGGCTTGTCCACTTCCTCCTTATTCTCTTCCTGCACCCTCTTTGATCCTCCGTACTCTCTAGCTGCATGCGTCTCGTCCCTGATGTCTCTTGGCATGGTTAGCTTGTCTTTGATGGCATCCTTCACGGTTTGGATGCCGATAGCCCCGTATATGTTTTGTTTTGCAGCAATGCCTCTGTAATTCATAGAATGCTAATTATAAGGACCCATATATATGCCAAGTTCTGTTCAAATATAGATAGATGAAAGAATTCACCTGTCGGCTGCAGTCTCCTTCTTGGCCTTCCCTCTTTGTTTGTCCTCGTCCCAGACTCCCTCTTCCTCCAGCTTCAACTCTTGCATTCTTCTTTTAGCTTCATCCTCGGTCAGCTCGTACTTCTCCTACATAAAAACTACTGCTTAGTATGGAAATGTTAAAGAGATTCTTGTGTCTGAGCAAAGAATGAAAATATATTTTTTATAAGTAATTGAATATTACAGAGCAAATATATGGAAGCTTGTTCCTCTACACTATTCTATCTAATGAGTCTCTATTATATAGATATTTACAAGGGAGTCCCTAACGGTAATATTCTTATTGTGTCATCTGAAAGATGACCCTACTACAACGGCTAGAAAAATGTAAATATACATGGTATTTCAACACTCCCCCTCAAGCTTGGTATATATGTTTGTACATCCAAGCTTGGTTAGTAATCTTCTGAAAATAGTAAGGGAAACAGGTTTAGTAAGAATATCCGCAACTTGTTCTGATGATGGTACGTGCTTGAGATACAGCGTCTTGTCCTCTAGTTTTTCTCGGATGAAATGCCTATCAATCTCCACATGCTTTGTTTTGTCATGATGAATTGGATTCTCAACCATGTGAATAGCTGAAATGTTATCACAGTAAGTAATAATAGGAGAATCAACAGAAATAACAGGGTTAATAGTTTCCAAGTGTAAATCTTTAAGTACTCTCTTAATCCATAACCCTTCACAAATGCCAAGTGCTAAGGCTCTTAGTTCAGCTTCAGCACTACTTCTAGCTACTACAGCTTGCTTTTTACTCCTCCAAGTAGTTAGATTTCCCCATACAAATGTACCGTATCCTGAGGTGGATCTCATGTCAACCTTTGAACCCCCCCAATCTGCATCAGTGAAGACTTGAATTGATCTATCCTTATGTTTACCAAAGAATAATCCCTGACCAGGAGCCCCTTTAAGATACCGTAAGATTCTCATAACAGTTTGTAAATGATCAGTAGTTGGAGCATGCATAAACTGACTTACATAACTGACAGAGTAACATATATCCGGACGTGTATGCGATAAATAAATGAGCTTACCAACAAGCTTCTGATATGATGCAACATCAGTTAACTTGGTACCTGATACAGAGTTAGAGTATTTTCCTGCTTCAAGAGGTGCAGTTGCAGGTTTGCATCCTGCCATTCCTGTTTCTTGCAATAAATCTAACACATATTTCCTCTGAGAGATACACATGCCATTTTTATTTCTTCCTACTTCCATTCCAAGAAAATACCTTAGAACTCCTAAGTCTTTTACTTCAAATATAGTAGACAAATACTGTTTTACTTTAGTTATACTAGATATGCAATTTCCAGTTAGAATAATGTCGTCAACGTATACTATAAGTATAGTAGTAGTCCTACCCGAAAGAAGAATAAACAAAGTGTGATCACTTTGTGCCTGCTGGAAACCGTACCTGATCAGGACCTGTGCAAATCTAGAAAACCATGCTCTAGGAGACTGTTTTAACCCATAAATTGCCTTTCTTAGTTTACAGATTTTCCCAGCAGTATCCTCAGTTTCAAAACCTGGAGGAATACTCATAAAGACCTCTTCCTTTAATTCACCATTAAGAAACGCATTTTTAATGTCTAACTGATATAACTGCCAGTCTAAATTCACAGCAACAGAAAAAATTATCCTTACTGTATTTAACTTCGCAACAGGTGCAAAGGTCTCCAAATAATCAATGCCATATGATTGGGTATAACCCTTAGCAACAAGTCTTGCTTTATACCTATTTAATGAACCATCTGAGTTATACTTAAGTGAAAAAACCCATTTACACCCAATTAGTTTATACTTATTAGACATAGGGACAAGTTCCCATGTCCTATTCTTAATTAAGGCTGTCATCTCATCATCAACAGCCTTCTTCCACTCTTTATGACTCAGGGCCTCATAGATATTCCTAGGTATTACATGATTATCTAAATCAGCTGTAAAGGTTTTGAATTTACAACTTAATCGGTCATAATTCACCACATTACACAAAGGATGTTTAGTGGAACATACTGTAGAATTTAAAAGTCTATGAAATGGAGTTTTAGTGCATTCACGTGTACCTTTCCTTAGAGCAATTGGTAACTCTAAACTACCTGTGTCATCATCAGTTTGCATCGGTGAAAGATTCTGGATGTCATTGTGAGAGCCTTGAACACGTCCCCTCCTTGAATATACCTGTATATTTGAAGGAGCTGGAGAAAGCAGTTGTTGTTGTCGTTGTTCTCCAGGCTCAAGTCCTTCATCTGATGCCAGCTGGTTGTTGGTATCCATAGTTGTGCCTGACGCTTCTGGGCTATTTTGTTCTTCTGTTGATTCAGAAAAGCTGTTTCCAAGGGAAGAACCTCCAACAGAAGAAACATCAATAATACTCCAATAATTTTCTAGATTTTGTGAACTCGGTTTTTCGTTAGACAGATAATATGGGGTGTTTTCATCAAAGTGAACATCCAGTGTAGTGTACACTTTTCTAGTAACAGGACATAAGCATTTATAGCCCTTTTGGGACCCAGAATACCCAATAAAGATACACTTAACAGACCTTTTGTCCAGTTTCCCCCTACTGTGTGACTGAAGGTATACATACACTGTACAGCCGAATGTCCTGAAAGGAATCTCGGACATGAGCAAACAATGAGGATAAAAATTGAGTAATTGTTGTTTTGGGCTAACATATCCAAGAATCCTGGAAGGCATTCTATTTATCAAATAGGTAGATGTTAAAACAGCCTCTCCCCATAGGTATTTGGGTACATTCATATAAAACATAATAGATCTAGCAATCCCAAGAATATGTCTATGCTTTCTTTCTGCCACACCATTCTGTTGTGGTGTGTACACATTTGAGGTCTGATGGTGAATACCTTTTTCAGCAAGGAACATTTTTACTTCTGTATCAAGGTATTCACTACCATTGTCAGATCTGAAAGTCTTAATTACCTCATTAAACTGATTTTGAATAAGAGAGACGAACATTTTAAAAATACCAACTAACTCTGATTTGTTCTTCATTAAATATGTCCAAGTTATACGGGTATGATCATCCACGAAAATAACAAACCAACGACATCCATTAACATTCTGGACCCTAGCTGGTCCCCAAATATCAGAGTGAATCAGATTAAAAGGTTTACTTTCCTTGTAAGCCTTAGCTGGATACGAAACCCTGGTTTGTTTAGCAAACAAACAGGTTTCACATTTCAGACAGTCAACATTAACATTAATGAACAGATCAGGTTTCAGTTTTTTTAAATACAGAAAATTTGGATGTCCTAATCTTCTATGCCATAGTAAAATAAGAGCAACATTAGAGCTGATCTTGTCTGTTCTAGGGACAGATACTTGATTTACAAAAGGATAACTACTGGGACATTCCACATAAATAGATCCTGATTCCAGGTCATCTGCCAAAAACAGACCGTCAACATGCTTAGCAAATCCAATATTCTCCTCCATGATCTTCCCCTTCAAGGATTTCTCCTTAAAGGAAGAAGAATGAGGAACAAAATAGCATTTAGAAGGGGTGAAGACTGTAACACAATTATTATCAATCATTAGCTTTCTCACAGAAACTAGATTGCAGTCTAATGTTGGAACAAACAGAACATCTTTCAGTATTAGTTCTTTTGTTAGATGTACATCACCAGAGCCTAGGATGTCTATTTGATGACCATTTGCTACTCTAACTCTTTTAGTACTATCTGAGGGCTTGAATGATTTAAGTATAGTATGATCAAATGTCATATGGTGGGTTGCACCAGAATCAATAATCCAACGTTTAGACTTACCCTTATTACCTGAGCTAGCCATGGTGGCTCTGACGTGTGGAGTAAGAGCTTGAGTTCCTTGACTCTCCAGTACCCTTAGGACTGCATCTAACTGTGATGGAGTGAAGACAGCTTCAGGTGGCTTTGACTGTCCAGATTCTCTAGATGATCCCTCAGCATTTGCAGCTACTGCCTTAGGTGGCTTCCAGGAGTCAGCATCGGACCTGCATGGGCCTCCAGAAGAGCCCTGCTTATAAGAGTTATACTTGAAAAAATACGCTGGAGGTTTAACAGTACTACCTGGTCTCCTGTAACATTCTTCCACAACATGTCCCTGTTTATGACAGAGTCTACAATACTTCTTCCTATACTCATTGGAACGGGATTTCTTAGTAGCTAAGAACACTTCCTTGTCTTTTTCATTTGTGTGTGAGATAAGTGCAGATGCCATCAACAAACAGCTCTGTAATCTCACTACCCTGGTGCAACACTCTTTATGAGTAGTATTGTGAAGTCTGAGTATTTCTAAGATAAAAATTTTGGAAAAATTAAAGATTTTGAACTGGAATATATCGAAGTCCAGTTAAGAAGTATGGAGATGAAGAACCTGTTCTTCCTTCAGCCTTAATGATCGCAGGTTTCCGCAGAGGCTAGAAACGTGATATACAATAAAGGTGAAGAAGCAGAGATAATAAATGTTCTGATATAGGAGATTCGATGGAAGCAATGTGTGATAGATGAGCAGATTTTGTGTTAAATGCAAACAGCAACCCAGTTTTCAAAAAGCAGACTTTGAGATGACTTCTTGGAGAAAGAGGGTAAATTTATTGTACGTTTCTCCTTTTTGCTTCAGTCGAGGCAAGTAAAAATCATAAAGTAGTACGTCAAGTGGACGGTTGAGTGGAGAACTGGTAACCTCCACATGCAAGAGAAAATGTGCTGGCAGAGTCTATTCTTGCCAGCTGTTCCCTTTTTCCTTTATTTTATGGGACGTGTCAAGAATTAAAAATAAACACGCAGATGTAAAAAAAATAATAAATAAATACTCAGATTACTCTGATTCAACCAGTTTTAATACGTGGCCTTCTTGTAAACACAAACTAGATTGTAGTGCCACTTGTGCCCTTGTCGTCTTCAACCTCAAGATTTGTTGCAGAGATATTTTTCAAACCTCTTGTTTCTGGAACCAGATGGTGATGAGTTTATGAGACGAACTTGCTAAGCTCAAACTTTATGAGATGAAGACTTTCAATTGTTTCGTCAAGAAATTTTGAGACAAAGCTTTCCTCCCTTCTTCTCTTTCCGTCTTTCTGTGGATATTGGAGTTCTGAACTTGTTGGCAAAATAATTCTTCTCCAGACGAGACAGTTTTGATCTTCTTTCCTTTTCACAGTGGCCCTGTGATAGTTTTTTTCTTTCGGGGTGATATTTGAGCAGAGAAGTAAGTTTGAAATATAAGCAATTTTTGATTAAATTGCTTTCCGAAGGTTTGCAGCTATTCGGTGATCTCAGACACCAATTCTTTCTTCCCCTTTTGAGTCCAAAGCTCTGATACCATATGGAAATGTTAAAGAGATTCTTGTGTCTGAGCAAAGAATGAAAATATATTTTTTATAAGTAATTGAATATTACAGAGCAAATATATGGAAGCTTGTTCCTCTACACTATTCTATCTAATGAGTCTCTATTATATAGATATTTACAAGGGAGTCCCTAACGGTAATATTCTTATTGTGTCATCTGAAAGATGACCCTACTACAACGGCTAGAAAAATGTAAATATACATGGTATTTCAACACTTAGAAGTCTGGAAATCCGCCATAGAAGCCAAAAAAAATTGAAGTTTCCTTCATTCCTTGTGCAGGATTTCTATTGTGGCTCAAACAGTTGCACAAGAAACTATAGTTGCACATACATATAAATATTGTCAAGGAAAAAATGCGGCTACGAAATTGTTGACCTGTGAAGACAGCACATTAGAAAAACTGAAATTGTAAAGGTCAACCGTCAAAACTAACGCGAGTTTAGGACATTGCACTTATAATTCAAAAAGAAGAAACCTGTCTTCCACCGTTGGTTTTTTGTCATAATAGCTAATCATTAGTCACAGCATACAAATTAAAGAAATACGATGTCATTGTCCGTCAAACCCACCAATTGACTTGTATTAAACACAATTTTACTCCTTCCAATGCCTTATTAATGGTCGAGAGTAATTACTCCTACCTTCTTTTTTTCTCCCTTGGTACGATTAATTGATAACAGCTGCAAGCATCTGACCTTGAAATATCAAGAGAGGTCACTAATGAAGCCATTTTGATGAATCATTAGTCCAAAAATAAAAAGGTGCAATTTCAAGGCTAAACAGTTAATTCGATTGTTCACCAACATTGGCTTCTGCTTTTGACCAAATATACAAAGTTGACCAAACTCTACAAAAAGAAAGCAAAATCAAGGGGTTTGCTCTGGTGAACTGATGGCAAAAGATAACACGTACGAGTAGCTCGAGTCTACAAGCGGCTAACCTTGGGTTCTTCATGGCGCATCTCCTCTTTCTTGGCAGTCAAGTAATCCATAGCCCTTTTTGCAGCATCAGCCGCCGACTCCTTTAGCTCAGTCAGCTTCCCGGCGCTACTATCCTTCATTTCCTTAGCTTTCTCACCACTATAATCCATACTTTCCCTTCCTTTCTCCACCGTCGCATCCTTCATTTCTTTTGCCTTCTCTGCAGCAGAATCTTTGTATTCTACAGCCTTATTTACTGTTGAATCTTTCAGCTCCTTACCTTTCTCTGCCGAATAATCTTTGTATTCCCCCAGTTTGCCTGCAGTAGCATCCTTGTATTCTCCAACCTTTTCCTCAACTTCACTAGCCTTGTCGGTTGATGAATCTTTCGTTTCTTTTGCCTTTTCATTGGCAATTTCAGCAGCGTCATGAGCCTTGCCAGTCACGAGATCTTTGGCATGTCCAAGTGTTCCTTGGACAGATTTTAATACGCCACCGATAATCCCACCTTCTTTCTGCTCCCTTCTTTCTCGATTCACTTCACTAAGCTCATCAGCAGCTTCCCTTGCTGCTGCTTCTGCTCTTTCTTCTTTCTGTGATTGCCTTGACGACATTTTCTCGTTACTTGAGTTTGGCTTGAGATCTTGAGATGGTGTTGATATGAACCCTCTACAAATGATTTTTCCTCCTAAATTCAGCCTCGCACTGGGTTGATAAATGATATCTTATGAGCACTGAGCAGAGGCTGTTAAGCTGGTTGAAGGGGTGGCGACACACGTGGATTATCGATGCTGCTAGCATAGACACGTAGCATATTTAGGGACACGTAAGCTAGCAACCTGGGGTTTGACGTCTGAACGTACCAGAAAATTACTAACAACAGCTATGCTCATTCATTAGTTGGTGATGATACTTAACACAACGCTTAAAATACTATTTATCTCGCCTGTTTTAAATTTGATCAGTTTATATCACAAACTACAATCAGAAATTTTATTGCAATCATGATCAACTAGTGACCCAATAAAATGATGACAAATAGCTTTATCTACATAGAAATAAAGAGTGATTGGCCAAAACAAGAGACCATAAATATTCTACATATTTCATTGGTCGTTGACCAACTATCATGATCAATGACCATTGTAAAATTTGTGAACTACAATAATCAGTAAGTATTAAAGGTTTAAATATGTTAAATATGGAATCATTTGACATACGTGTGCATAATCTTATATACTACCGTTTTTGTGTTTGTTTGCTTGACACTATATAATATATTTCGTTCAAAAATATTAATTGATAATGCAAACAGTGAATGACATGTTGAGATTTCTAATAATGTAAAAAAAACTTATATCCTCAAATCTTACGTCCTCATCTAGGTATAAACAACGAAGGACCTTTTAATATTACTATTCCCACACCAATATGTATTATTACGACGACCATATAAAATTCAAATGTCTAGTATTAGTATTAGTATTTTAACGTTCTTTCAGATTTCTGATACGTTATTTTTGGTGATAAACGGTGTCTGTGTTAGTCAGTAACGACATTACATGCTATTTAAATAATGTTGGTTTAGTTAAAGATTCGACTCAGACAACTATTTTATATTTTATTTCTCCAAAATTTTCTATCAAATGTTTAAGTGAACGGCCTGACCACTAAGATAGTAATATAAGACCAATATAATAACGTTTTGAGGTTTGTAGGTCTTCTAAGATCTTAGTACTATAATTGCGGAATTAAGATGATCAAATAATATGAAATTGAGACCATTCATAAAAATGTAACAGGTATATACCAAAATCGTTGTATTAGAGTTGCCCATTCAGATCACCGTTGATCAAATTATAAGAACACCGGATTCTTGCATATTTTTTATATATTAAATTAATTGAACCTATCTATACCCCTTCTTTTTTAGAAGAGTGCATTTTGTAGAGAAATTGATAAAGCAATCGTATGATTGTCCGTCGGATCGAAAGGCCGAGTCGTTGTTCTCCTGGTAGGAGAAACTTCTTCTTGACCAATTAGCTTTGTCCTTCAAGAAGAAGACAACAATCAGTGATCGCCATGGACGAGTCTCGAAGAAACATGGTTCCTCCCTCCACTTCTCTTTTATACAATCACACATTTTCGGAAGAAACAAATTGACATTCATTTACCTATTGAATGGCATTTTTATAAATTTATTTACATTCGTTTTGAATGTTGATTAGGTGTCGTTGCGAGGAGCGAGCGCGAAGGAGATTTCGAGGGATGCGCTTCTTAAAAGAGTTTCTCAAGAAAGGGAGCTTCGTAATTTCACTCGAAGAGCAATATCTGCGTCTTTGTTTATCCAGGTTGTTGTTGAATTATTAATGTTTCCCCTTTTTTATGTTCATTATAGTTCCGGGAATTCTTTGATGTCTTGGGCTTTTTTCATTTCCCTTTAAAACAATGATAAACCAGAAATAATCGTCTGTTAGTCAACGATAGTCAACGACAGATATTATGCAAGTATATAACTCCTGCATATCCGCACCCAAGCATTGCTGTTCAGCCAAACTGCATTTCGGCTATTTGTCATAGCATCATTCTTATTATCAAAGAATATGCTAAATGATTGCACCTCGGCACCTGACTTCAATCTTAGCTTCAGCCTAAGTGCTACGCTTCGGACCACTTCGGCCAAGCTTGGTTTTGCACTTCGGCAAAGGAATCCAACGTAGCATTACATCGTATGACCATCAGGCAGAAGTGCAGTTTAAAGAAAGAGTACACGTTGGGCTGTTCAGCCTGTACACGCCAAGGTCACATCGGCCGACCTACTAGTCACGTCCGCAGACCTACCAGTCATATCAGCAGACCTACGGCGTCATAGGTTTTCTGTCCCAAGCAAACGTCTCATCCGCTATCAGAGTCACAGGGCGGAAAAAACTAATAAAAGCAAGCTAACGCAGGCCAGAGCAAGGAAAAAAAACATTTTCACCTCTCCTGGAGCTAATACATTGAATTTTCTCCTTAGCCAAGAACTGTGAGAACTTTCTAACTCCACATATCAAATTATATTCTCAGTAAGAAATGACCCAAACTGACTTGAGCATCGGAGGGTTTTACCCGGGGTCACACCCCCCGAGACCTCTGATTTGTGCTTCGACATCAGGGAAGCTATTCCAGCTATTCTCTTCGGATCAACCGACGGCGTTTATTTGAGGTCATCTTAGACCCTTCGTGAAGATCCGACTTCATCAAACAACATACACTTGTTCGCGCACGTATTGATCCGGCCTCATCAAACGTGCACTGTTCCTCTAAATAGATTGCAAATCTCTACAGATATTTTAAGGCCATTCCTTTTCTTTATGAGAGTTGTATCAAGTGGTCGTAAAAAAATTGAAGCAACTGATTCAGAATGTATGCAGCACTGCTTGAGGGTTGTTTTGCAGAGCATAAACTCAACCAGTTTGTCTCTTTTCTTTTAAATTACTAATTTAATATTTGTCTATTCTGGTTTTGATTTATTGCTTTAGAAGTGCAGTCACTTCGTTCTCTTCATCATAACTGTCTCATTGAGCCGCATTTGTCACATCTGATTTGTATTTGTGATCTATTCAAATAAAGCCTCTTCCTCGGTATCTTTTATTGATGGATTCTGCTTAGTTTTTTTTGGTATCCTGTCCAGATTGAAACTCTTTTTCAAACCTGAAGCTACTATACCATCTAGCAATTGCAAGTGAACTTTTATCCATCTATATGTCTGTCTTTATCTTCTGTGGTTGATCGCCAACTTTTCCTGATGGAGACAGTTAATCAGTCAAATACAATAGTTCAAAGAGATTGAACAAAATCCAGAAATGAACTATGTCACAGAGAGTTGTAGATTAATTGTTCTTTTCATTTTTACACCAGAAGCTTTTGGAGTAGTGGCAGATGAAAATTTTATTTTTCAAATGGGTGCACGAAAATTTAAATAATAAAAGAAGAAGAAGAAGAAGAGGGAAAAAAAAAAGAGGTAAAGAAAAAGAACATAAAGGTCTTCCAAATACTCAAAAGATAACGAGAAACAACAATAGTTCTTTGTGTTGTTTATTATTCTTGAAATACAATAATTACAGTTCATATTTGTTGTGTTAAGAATTAGTGGGGATACGGGTCAAAAATTGTGCAAACTTATACGTCCATTAGCCTTTTATTGAGGCACTAGGGCCACAATAAAGGAAAAAATTATATGCTTTCGAAGGAAGTTCAAGCATGTTATTCTCAGTTTCAAAAGATCAGTGCGGGCACGTCCCCTTGCAAGCTGAAATGTAGCTCCAGATGTGTTGGTCTATGCATCTATGTTCCCTCAAGATCTGTTTCTCTGGTCCCAAGGTGGCTCTATGAGTTTTATTGCTTTTACTTGATTCCAGTTGACCTGCACAATAAGAAGTAAAAATGATCTCCTTGGTTGGATCTGTAATCCTTTCCTGTATTGAGTTGTAGATCCAGATGAAAATTTTTGCTCTATGTCGTCGGCCACCACTCAAGAGAGGAAATTATGGATATTTCAGCCAAATAAGCTGATATTATTCTGTCTATTTATTCTGGCGGAGTTTGACATCTCCAGAAGTGGCCAAAAGAATGTTCTGGTCACATCAGCAATGCGTTTGGCAGTTACCTTAACTGATCGAAAAGGTTGGAAGAGCATAACCGAGCATGAATCTCGAGCGGCAGATGGAGCAGTGAAGGACTTAATTCTGCTCATTGGGAAGAGGGAAAGTGGCATGTGCAACAGCATTAGGAAGTATATCCTCAAACTGGAAGCTTGGTCATCTCGTCAGACAAGGTTTTCAAGCCAGACAGATGATAGATGCTTAATTACTGCAGGAGCATTAACTTTGGCCTTTCGAGCTTTCCATCTTCCAAATTTGGAGGTAAATAGCGGCAGAACGTGGGAAATCCAATGTGCTATTGAAGGATACTGTATATTTCTTCTCACTATACCACGGCTTGCTCAGCGTCTACCTTTGGTGCTCCTACCTGCTTTAAAGCACAAGTCTGTTCTATCCCCATGTTTGCTGATGATGCAGGTAACTTTTGTCTGCACTAATTGTATGCTCCCTGTTTCTGTCGCTTTTGATTAGAAATGATTACTTAGGGTTGATTCCCCAAAACAAAGGAGGTTAAAAAGTAATTATCCCTTATTTATGTTCCATTTGTTGTGAGATTGAAGCTCATGGATGAGTTGTGTCTATATATGGAAGGCAATTTGCAAGAAAATCTGTTCAAACTGATTTTTTGCTCAGAAATGAATGTCTTCCTTGAATTCATATTGTGGTTGTGAGGCTGATTAAACCTTTTCAGCTGATGGCAGGCTTCTAAAGAGAAATTTTTGAAAGACATATCAGAACTAGATCAGCCTAAAATAATGACTGACATGGTGATGCCAGAAGCTGCTTGGATTCTTGCAAACATTATATATCTTGCGGCAGCAAGTGACAAAGACGGCCTAGATTCTGGCAAGTTCGTGGATGATTTAGCTCTGCGTTCCTATGTTTGTGTGGTAAACTTCCTTACAGGCCACATATTGGCTGTTGTTGAGAATGCTGAAGGGTTTGGAAGGGAAAACCATGAAACTCACGCTGATGGAAATAATTTGGTTGACTCTGATAAGATGAAGTTTCATGGATCTAAGGTGACCGGGGACTCATTAGATGCATCACTAATTGACTTCCTCAAACCTGTTTTTCAGCAGCACCATCTTATGGGTCTATTATCCTTGGAGAAAGGCGATTCCGGTCAGATGAGTGGCAATCTGTCACAACTGCATGTTGTATCATCAGGAAAGTGTGAATTGATTGATGTTTCTTATTACTACTCATGCATGCTTAGGATCTTTTCGGCCTTAAATCCTGTACTTGGTCCACTTCCAGTCCTCAACATGCTATCTTTTACTCCTGGATTCTTGGCTAAACTTTGGATGTCATTGGAAGGGTCACTTTTTTTTTTCCAAAGATGATCACTCAGCAACGGCTGGTATTTCATCCAGAAATAACATGTTGATAACTATCGGAGATGATGGAGAGAGGATCTCAGCAAGGTGTGCAAAAGAGGGAGGCAATAAATGGGTCAATATTTTTCAAAAGATCACCAGAAGCTCACTCATGGAATCATCCAAGGCAGGTTCTGCTGGAGAATTAGGCCTTGATGAAAATAGAAAACAATTGTCTGCTGCATGGGATTTGCAGCCTCTTAGACATGATCCTGAAGGCTTATCAAGGGATGTAGCTTGTCTACTCCATGTCTTCTGTGCTACCTATTCGCACTTGCTTTTAGTTCTTGATGACATAGAGTTTTATGAAAAACAGGTGAACAGATATTTAGTTTCTCTTCTTCATAGTAGTCCTGCATGTTTATGACTGATTCACATGCTTCTCCTGGTGAAATTAAGCAGATTCCTTTTACATTGGAGCAGCAACGGAAAATTGCTTCCATGCTTAACACCTTTGTATACAATACTGTATCTTGCAGTATTAGACACCAGATTAGGCCTCTTGTGGACTCTGCAGTTCGATGCTTACAATTGTTATACGAAAGAGACTGCCGACACCGATTTTGCCCTCCTGCTTTATGGCTTTCACCTGGGAGGGAAAATCGGCCAACCATTGCTCTGGCTGCTCGAACTCATGAACTCCTGTCACCAACACTAAGACCAGATGATACCTTCTCAAATGTGGCTTCGGTGATCACCATTACTCCGCATGTCTTCCCATTTGAAGAAAGGTAAGTAATAACTAGTATGAAACCAGTATTTGTTTTGACTTTTCTGCGCCTTAA
Source organism: Eustoma russellianum (assembly GCA_036186865.1). NCBI lineage: Eukaryota > Viridiplantae > Streptophyta > Magnoliopsida > Gentianales > Gentianaceae > Eustoma > Eustoma russellianum. The sequence goes on along the minus strand of AP025059.1, from coordinate 1,381,339 downwards.
TAATATATCTGATACATGGTTTTTTTCCTGTTCATTAGAGTTGAGATGTTCAGAGAACTTATTACCATGGATAAAGCATCGCGGAGAATGGCTGGTGAGATTCCAGGACCTGGTCCAGGATCAATTGAGATAGTTATCCGACGTGATCATATAGTTGAAGATGGGTTTCAACAACTGAATAATCTTGGGTCAAGATTAAAATCTAGTATACATGTTTCGTTTGTCAGTGAATCTGGTCTTCCAGAGGCTGGCCTAGATTATGGTGGCTTGTCCAAGGAACTTTTGACTGATATGGCAAAGGCTGCCTTCTCACCTGAGTAAAGCCGCAGTGGTGCCTTTCATTATTCTTTTGGCAATTTCCCTATTGAAGCGTCCTGATATCTTTAATCTTATATTATTCAGGTATGGGCTATTTTCTCAAACCTCTACGTCTGATGGACTGTTAATTCCAAATGTGGCTGCAAGATTTCTTGAGAATGGCATGCCAATGATTGAATTCCTCGGTCGGATGGTTGGGAAAGCTCTCTATGAAGGAATCCTGGTTGATTATTCCTTTTCACATGTCTTTGTACAAAAGCTGTTAGGGCGTTATAGCTTTCTTGATGAACTTTCAACTCTTGATCCTGAGCTCTACAGGAACCTTATGTATGTCAAGGTAGATGCTGATATTGCACCATACAGGGTTCTCTAGGCCTGTTGTAATGTTTGACTTGGTCATTTCTCGATCCATTGCTCGCTATGCAACCGTTCACATTTCAGCTTATGTAATGGTGTATGTCATTCATGAATACATGAAACTAAAACTGTATGTAACTTTAATCAAGTTCCTCCAGTAGGTTAGCTTATTGGTTTCATGGAATTCATCCTGAAACAGGTAGTCTTATGCATGGCAGGAGTACGGGTTGCACACAAAGATAATACATAATAAGTCACGGCTTCAGCCTGAATCTTGTTTTGTAGTTGGCATCTCTTAAACTTTCAGCTGATCCAGATCTGACCCAGAAACAGTTTTATCAGCTTGTGTTAATGTGTTTAATTGGTGAGTCATAGACAGACCAGAGATGATTGCTTTATTGAGTAAACAAGATTACAGTGGAGACTGTTGGCTAACTGAAAATTTGGCAGTTTCTCTTTGACTGCTTTTAATTATAAACCATCTTCTCGGTTTTTGGTGTTGCTTAGAATCTTTTCAGTTATGTAAAGAATTGATTATTTGTTATCTTGGATATTCTGCTTAATTCTAGTGACCTTGGTTTATTGCAACTGTTGAATTTGTTTGCTGCTTAATTAGCTAATGCAATTGTCTTCTGATTGTCTTGTCTGCCTCTGACGTGCACATATACAGCATTACAACGGCGATATAAAGGAACTCACTCTAGACTTTACAGTTACTGAAGAGTCTCTAGGCAGAAGACACGTGATAGATCTTAAACCTGGTGGCAAGGATATCTGTGTGACAAATGAGAATAAGCTGCAATATATACATGCCATGGCCGGCTATAAACTGAATCGGTAGGTTCGCATCTGCTCTGTAGTGAATTCTTTTAGAGTTATTTCAGTAAATTCTGATGTGATCTCTGAACTTCAGATCCTTCCATTTGTCAATGCATTCTGTAGAGGATTGACCGATCTCATATCTCCATCTTGGTTGAGGTTGTTTTATTCAGGTGAATTTAATCAGGTATGTGTGCTCTTTTCGGTAGTGTTACGCTAGCATCCTGGCAATTATCAGTTGGAACTTCTCTTTGTAGATATGTAGCTCATTCTGGAAAACAAGTAGACTACTGTTCTTTTTAAATATGTCAATGAAATGTGGATTTGCTGATTCCTGCTTCTTCCTTGCAACGTAATAAGAACCCTTCTTCTGCATGATACCAAACAAACAAAGAAGGTGAAGAAATATAGAAAAGGGGCTCAAAGACAAAAGGAGTGTGTCTTAAAGGGGAGTAAGGGGAGATGGGAGTTTGTGGTAATATTATGCCACTGTTCTCCAATATTTCCATCTCAAAGTTCAATATTTCCATCTCAAAGTTCAATATTTTCATCTCAAAGTTCTTAGTAAAAATGCTGAATATCAATTTTATATGCAGTTACTTTCTGGTGGAAACCATGACATTGATGTCGATGATTTGAGAATACATACGCGATATACAGGTGGTTATAGTGAAGGAAGTCGAACAGTCAAAATCTTCTGGGAGGTACTTAATTTTCAGATGACTTTCGTGATAGCTGCTAAATTTCTTAGTTACGATTTTGTCAAGGAAGTTTGTATAGAAAATAACAAACAGAGTAGTAGTAGCAGAATATGGAATCAAACTGAGTAAATTGAGTAGAACAATTTGAAGTCATAAAATGAACTTCAACTACATTTTTACATTCTATTTCTATCTCTTTTATAGAGAAGAGGAAATAGACAAAAAACTAAAAAGTACTTCAACGGTAACCTAACGGTAACATTAGCCTAGCCTACCTATTATGTATTTTCGGTGATATTACTTAGGATTTCTACACCCCTCCTCAAGCTTGGTGTATATATTTGTACACCCAAGCTTGATTACAAGTGACAAAAATGTATGTATAGATACAGGTTTTGTAAAGATGTCTGCAACTTGATTACTCGAAGGTATATGCTCCAGAGCAATGATCTTCTTCTCAATTTTTTCTTGAATGAAGTGTCTATCAATCTCAACATGCTTAGATTTATCATGCTGTGTTGGATTTTCTGCCATGTTAATCGCTGAGATATTGTCACAATAAACCTTAACTGGTAATTCTACTGTCATCCGGAGTTCTTCCAGAACCCGTTGTATCCATAATCCTTCGCAAATTCCTATTGCAAGTGCACGCAATTCGGCCTCGGCACTGCTTCTTGAAACCACTGTCTGTTTTTTGCTTCTCCATGTTACGAGGTTTCCCCAAACAAAGGTACCATACCCTGTAGTTGAACGCATATCTGGTTTGGATCCCGCCCAGTCTGCATCTGTGTAAATAAGTATCTGTCTATCTGATTGTTTCTTAAAGGAAAGTCCTTGTCCAGGTGCATTCTTGAGGTACCTAAGAATTCTTAAAGCTGCCTTAAGATGTTCGTTAGTAGGATCATGCATAAATTGAGAAACAAAACTAACAGCATAGCAAATATCTGGACGAGTATGAGATAAATAGATAAGCTTACCAACCAACTGTTGATATCGTAACCGATTAGTAGGAGTCATATCCCACTGTTCTCTCGGTTTCCGACCTGGTTCCATGGGAGTAGGTGCTGGCTTGCACCCTAGCATGCCAGTCTCAGTCAACAAATCTAATACATACTTCCTTTGTGAGATATTCATTTCATGTTTTGTTCTAGATACTTCCATACCTAAGAAATAGCGTAAGGTGCCTAAGTCTTTTACCTCAAACTCTTTGGACAGCTGTTCTTTTATTTGAGTAATACCTTTATGATCATTACCAGTCAATATTATGTCATCCACATATACAATAAGTATAGTAATAGTCTGTAGAGACGAAAAACGCACAAACAGTGTGTGATCGCAGTGTGTCTGCTGGAATCCATGCCGTAAGATAACATTGGTAAAACGTTTAAACCAAGCTCTCGGGGACTGTTTTAAACCATATAGTGATTTCTTTAATTTACATAGCATGCCACTATTCTTTTCGGAATCAAACCCAGGCGGTATATTCATGTAAACAGTTTCCTGCAAGTCACCATTTAGAAATGCATTTTTAATATCTAACTGAAATAAACACCAATCTAAGTTGACAGCTAGTGAAAAAATGATTCTAACAGTGTTAAGTTTTGCAACAGGAGCAAATGTTTCCATATAGTCAATTCCATAGGTTTGTGTAAAACCTTTAGCTACTAATCTTGCCTTATAGCGATTAATGGTACCATTTGTGTTATATTTAACTGGGAAGACCCATTTACACCCTACTGGTTTCATTCCAGTTTGAAAAGGAACCAACTCCCAAGTATCATTCTTTATTAAGGCACGCATCTCATCACAAACTGCTTCTTTCCATTTAGGAATTGTTAATGCTTCATCGATTGTTTTTGGAATCTGTTGAGTATCTAATGAACTAATAAAGGCCTTAAGTGACGGATTCAACCTGTCATATGTAAGAAAATTGTACAAAGGGTGTTTAGTGCACTCCCTCACCCCCTTCCGAAGAGCAATAGGTAAATCTTCTGAGGACTTCTGTAATACGGGGTCAGGGGAGTGAGATAAAGGTATAACAGGCCGTCTAGTATAAACTTGAGTAATTGGAGGTCTTACCTGTACACTTACACTGTCAGGTGGTGGATCAAGAATCAATTCCTGATTTTGTTGTGTGGTCGTAACAGTCTGAGCTGGATCAGCATTCGGGTCTTCAATATTAGGTGGACAACTGATGTCAAGAATACTCCAGTATTTGTCATAATCTGTACTTATTGTCTTAACTTGGCCAAGATTATTAGAATAGAAAGCAGTAGATTCATCAAAGAAGACATCCATAGAAACAAAGACCTTCCTAGTGATTGGACAATAACACTTATATCCTTTTTGTGTACTTGAGTACCCAAGGAATATACACCGGTGAGTATGTTTATCTAACTTAGTCCGCATGCTTGCTTGAATATAAACATATACTACACACCCAAACAACTTAAATGGTAATATAGACATCAGTTTGTTGCTAGGAAAACTGGCCATTAACGCGTCTTTAGGAGTTTTATATGACAAGACCCTTGATGGCATTCGGTTGATTAGGTAAGTAGCAGTTAGAATTGCCTCTCCCCAGTAACATTTTGGAACATTCATAGAAAACATGATAGCTCTAGCTACTTCTAATAAATGTCTATTCTTACGTTCAGCAATTCCATTCTGTTGAGGTGTATATACACATGATGTTTGATGATGTATGCCAAGACTTGATAGAAAATTACTTATTCCTTTTTCAAGATACTCGGACCCGTTATCACTTCGGAGTACCTTAACTGTAGCGTTGAACTGGTTTTGAATTAACGCTATAAAAGTTCTGATAATCTGCCCAACTTCCAGTTTACTTTTCATTAAATAGACCCATGTGATCCTAGTATGATCATCAACAAAGGTAATAAACCACTTAGCCCCATTAATGTTTGCAACCTTAGAAGGCCCCCATATATCCGTGTGAACCAAATGAAAGGGACCACTTGGTTCATACGGTTTTGGGAGATAGCTAGATTTAGTCTGTTTTACAAGAATACATGCTTCACAAGATAGTGACTTAAGATCACAATTAACAAACAACTGTGGCATAAGTTTTCGTAAATAAATGAAGTTGGGGTGGCCCAACCTTTTGTGCCACAACAAAATAGGACCTAATTCATCCTGCTTAAAACCAGTACCAGACAAGGACTTGGTGTTAACAAAACACAAGTTTTCTGGAAACCCAAAAACTGACTGTTCTTTACTTCTTGTGTCACAAGATAGAGTTCTCGTGTTTGAGGACTCCTCAAAAACAGGCTGGTCTTCTTCTGCCCGAAGAATGTAAAGCCCATTGAACTGCCTAGCATTGCCAATCATCTTCTTCAAATGTTTCTCCTGAAAGAGACATTCAGAAGATGAGAACAATGCCCAACAGTTGTTATCTCGTGTTAACCTACTAATAGAAATTAAATTAAAGTTTAATTTAGGTACATAAAACACATCAAGCAAAAGTAATCTATTAGTCAGCCTAACCGTTCCTTTTCCTAGGACTTTGATGCTGACACCATTAGCAATTGTGACCAGTTTGGGAACATTGAACCCGTGATATGTATGAAAAAGATTAAGATTGTAGGTCATGTGGTCAGATGCCCCAGAATCAATAATCCACGGACATCCGACAACATTTGACCGGTTACCTGTAGCAGATGCAACAGTAGCTTGAATAGGATTAGATGTTCCAGTACGTTGCTGAGTAGTCTGGCTATTGTTCAGCTGTTGCTGAGTCAAGAGTTGCACAAGTGCTTCTACCTGGTGAGAGAGTTTCAGTTCTGGGTTGCTGGTAACCATATTTGCCATTTGGGATCTGTTGTTTCCCCATGATGGTGAAAACCTGGGCTGGAAGCCTTGTTGCTGAGACTGTTTTAATCGTTGGAGTTTAAAACACTTCTCTACTATATGCCCTGGTTTGTTACAAAATTTACAAATCTGGGAAGACTTGTAAGATTTAGATCCAGAGAACCCATTGTTACGTCGAACCACCAGACTGGTTCCTTCGGAATGTAAATCTTCACCTTGAGCCGAATTGCATGCAGCAGTAGTATTTCCACCAGAGGCTTTTTGGTTAAGATTTATAGGACATTTAGTTACTAAAGCAGAACCCTCATGGATAGTGTGTGAAAGAGAGCCCATCATGACTTTCAGTCTACTCTCCTCTTGCCTAACCTCAGAGAAAGCTGCATTGAGATTAGGTAATGGTTTCATCCCTAATACTCTACTCCTCACTGAGTCCAAATTTTTATTTAACCCATGTAAGAACCGAAACACCCTCTTTTTTTCAATATACCTCCTAAACGATGAATCATCAGCAGGGGAGGTCCAGTTGTGTGTTTCAAAGACATCTAGTTGCTGCCATAATCGCGTTAAATGGGAATAATAGTCACTTACAGTTTGGTCCCCCTGATGAACTTCATGTAACTGGAGTTCTAACTCATAAATCTCAGACACATTATCTCGCTTTGAATAAAGTTCTCTAGCTGCTTTCCAAATTGCAGCCGCAGTGGGGTATAAAATAAAGTTATTCCCAATCTCAGGTTGCATAGATCCAATAAGCCAAGACATAATCATCGAATTTTCGGATCTCCACTGCCTGTAACCAGAATCTGTCACAGCGGGGCTGGGAAGGTTTCCATACAGATAGTCATCCTTACCCTTCCCAATAATGAACATTTCTACAGCTTTGCTCCAAGAAAGATAGTTCTGGCCTGTAAGTTTGTGATTGGTGATTAATATCTGGTTACTATCCATCAGACTGGAAGGTTGAATAGAGGCCTGTGGTAGTGGAACCTCAGTTGTAGACAGAGGTCGTGACCTCACAGATGACTCCGGTGTTTCAGACATTTTTCAGCCAAAGATGACTTTGAAGCTTAGGATGAGTTTCGGATAAGAAGACAGAACACTTAGAGTACCCAGGAAGAAGGTAGTGAGAAGGAAGAGGAAGAAGAAAAAATAAAGAACTGAAATGGTTTTGACGGAGTAATCTAGAAGGAAATTTTTGAATTGTGAATTTTAAAAAGAACCGAGAAAAATGAGTGGAGAACAATGCACATTGATTTTTGTGCAAAGCTTCCCAAGGAAGCTTGGTTTTGAGCAATATAATATATTTTCCCTCTTTATTGGGAATCCACTACCGGAGGAAAACAAGGGAAAAGAAATGGGAGACAGCTGTTTTACCCACTTTCACATGCATAGCCTGTTAAACCACGTGTCTAAAGCCACCGTTCCAAATGTCAAATGGAGGAAAGGGAAATAAATAAAATAATAATTCAACAATTGTTGGAAGACACTGAATTCGTCTTCCTCTTCTGTTTCCTGGAGCTGCACATCCAAACTTGTGCTTTAACCGTGTTGAAGAAATACTCCAGACAAATTGTAGGATGAAAATTCTGCTTAGATAAATACTTGATAGCAGAACATACAAGAGCACCAAAGCTCTGATACCATATAGAAAATAACAAACAGAGTAGTAGTAGCAGAATATGGAATCAAACTGAGTAAATTGAGTAGAACAATTTGAAGTCATAAAATGAACTTCAACTACATTTTTACATTCTGTTTCTATCTCTTTTATAGAGAAGAGGAAATAGACAAAAAACTAAAAAGTACTTCAACGGTAACCTAACGGTAACATTAGCCTAGCCTACCTATTATGTATTTTCGGTGATATTACTTAGGATTTCTACAGTTTGACCAAATACCATAAAACCATTGCAATATGGTTTATGATTGATTACGTTTGTGCTTAATGCTATATTAACTAGCATGCTGTGTCTTCCTAGAGTGAAAATAATACCTTCTGATTCAATCTTTCCATCTTGCTAAACATACTTTCAAAGTTCACTGGCTGGTTGCAGTATTTCTTGGAACTGAAGAATTAGGAATGTTAAATATGTCACCTAATTAATGGCTGGCTGTCATATTTGGGAAAATCTACTGCTGATTATTATCTGAAGACCATACATATGCCACATTATCTGTATTCAGTAGAGGTGGACATAAGCATCTGTAAGGCGTGATGTCTTTGATTTTTAGCTTGCATTTGTTTGTTTTGAAGGCCAGCTAATGGTGATCATGTAAATATCTCAGTATCTTTTATTGGTTCCACACTTTATGATAGGGAAACATTTTAGGTTTTATATTGTCAGATTCTTGCTGAGGCACCACATGTGGCACCTTCAGTAATGTTTTAGCAAAAAGGAATAACTAGCTGGTGTTATATTCACTTCCAGAAAGTACATCTTACTTACATTGCAAACTTTGTAGATGGTTGTGATGCAATTGATTTTTTGACTAGTCTCCAACACATTGGGCACGTCTGACTTTTCTGCAATTCATTTCCCTTTTTGGTCACAAGTCGCTCCTGCCTCTCGGCATCATAGACCAAAGTGTCTTCTGGTTGTTGCTCCTCTATGTGGGGAAATTTTACTCCAATTATGTCCAGAAAAATGGTCTTGTTACATCCTTAACTCGAGCATGTTACTTTTTCTGAATGGATATTGCTTGGAATCAGTCTTTGGGCCTGATATTGGCTTCCGTTGAGCAGTGTGTGAAAATGTGTATTCAGGTGGTTGCTGGATTTGAGGCGAAGGAACGGTGCATGCTTCTTAAATTTGTCATTAGTTGTTCTCGAGGCCCGCTTCTTGGGTTTAAACATTTGCAGCCAGCATTCACCATTCATAAGGTATCTCTAATTTGTCTAATTGCTTTTTCTTGGTTTATTGACATGCTGAGGAACTGCTATTCATAAGGATTCTGATTAATTCTGTATCTGGCTCTGATTGAAACTAGCATTGGATGTGTGTAATTCAATCGGGGTTTCGATAGTATTCCACCATTCTTTTGCTGACATGATGGCACATGGAAGTCTTTCCTGTTAAACTGTTTCATATGTTCCCTCGTCCCGTTTCACTCTTTGTAGCTGTACCTGGAAGTAAACTGACTTGTGCTTGTTTTTGCTATCCTTTTCTAAGTAGGTTGCATGCGATATTCCTCTCTGGGCAGCGTTTGGGTGGCATGATGTGGACCGGCTTCCATCTGCTTCTACATGCTACAATACTCTCAAGGTACTGTTTCCTGGGAACCTGCTTAAGTGCTGAGGACAGTTGCTCACTTTTAATGTAAACTTATGAGTCACTTGAAAAGTGCTAACTCTTAACCACTCATGCCCAGTCTAATATACAGATGCCGTTTTCTTTTATTTTAATTTTTTCCCCTTTCTTTACATTTTCTACAGCTACCAACCTACAAACGTTTCAGCACTTTGAGAGAGAAACTTCTGTATGCCATCAATGCCAATGCTGGGTTTGAGCTTTCTTAGAAATTCCCATCACACGAGGTAAAAAAGTCCATCTTTCCTGCATACTTACATTTAATTTTGAAATAATGGTTACTTGATCCTAACCGACAGAGGTTTATGACCCTGCTAAGGACCACCCTCTCAACCCCAAAAATTATTTTAAATAAAGAAAAAAGAAAAAAAGAAGGCACACACACACTCAATGTGAAAGCTTTTTGACGTGGTCTCTTGGTTGTCTTAAATGTCATATACTTGCTTGTTAGTGGTATTCCCGTTTATTTTCATAGCTCGAACAACCTCTTTTTTTTTTTTTTTTTTTAAGATGTCCTCAGATGTAGCTAAGATGAAAAATAGGATAACAAGCAATCACATTAACCGGTTATGAACTTGGAAAAGATGTTACAAATGTGGACACATTGTGACTGACTTTGGAGTGAAATAGTTTTACTCTACCTAGGTTCTACACCCCAATAGTGACATAAAACAGTAAGGTCTTAGAAACCATTTTTGTATTAAAAGAGCATCCATAATGCAACTAGAAGAACCATTTGAAGTGGAAGGAGTACAGCAATTGCAACTCCCTTAAGCACTAGGAGATGAGATCAAATCCCTGTTCAAGAAGACTCTGTGCCAATTTTTCATTAGCGGCTTCTGAGGGATGGAAACCATCCCAAAACACATACTGTGTAGCGTTTGAGCATGTCCCTACTGATCTGGCATTGCAGAGGAAGGAAGTCTCAATGGTACCAGTTCCACAGCAGGCCTTCCTTGTTTCGAAGAATCCTAGAAAAAAAGATGGAATCATGGAAATTGGAGATGGAAGTGCTTCAAAAATATACATAAATTATCGTGTTCATAAGAAATGAATAGCTAAATTTGCTATTATTCTTATTTATAAGAATCAATGGCTAAATATGCTTCATTGGGGGGTTAAAAAAAAAAAGGAGGCAAAGAAAGACATTTTTCCTGTACGACAAGTGTATCAGAGTGTCATTGTGTCTGAGACTCCTAAAAGTCATTTATTGACAACTCATCAAATCATTCTTGCAGAATGATTGCTTATTGCTCAAATTTGGAATGGTTGGGAATATTACCATTATCCGTTGGTTTTGTGATTAGCTCCAGCAGTGGGTTGTAAATGTCGAATACCACGAGTTTGAGTCCAGGTAGCTTGCTTCTCAAGTTCCCTGAGGTGCTATTGAGCTTGCTATTGAAGGATATTGCATCTTGGTTGAGCCTTGGAACACATTGATTGCTTCCTGAACCAAATAGCGTAACAGCTGCTGGTAAACATCCTGTTGGTGGTAGATTTGTAACTCCAATCCTCCTAACTCCCAGACTATACAGGTTCTGTCACCATAGCAATTGTACCAGTGTCAAAAATGGTCCATATTGTGAGACAATCCTTTTATTAATCTTTGTTGAAATTCATCTTCCTGTGCATGTCAAACTTAAAAGAAAATTTAAATTTGTTGCTGTATCATGTATTGTTGCTTTGCCTAAGGGTTACTGTTACTTGGTTCGAGTGTGGAGTGTAGGTATTACCTGCACAAATGTAGTATAAGACTTCATAAGAAGGCCTGAGAACTGGTCAGGTGTGTAGAGTCTGTTGAGCATGGGATTGATGTAGTAGTTCTGGATGAAATCACTGCTCCCAGCACTCAAGAGATGAATCCCTTGTGAAAAGATGGTATTAGCTTTCTCCTTTCCTACCAAATTCAACACCTGGGTCTGCCAGTCCCTATAATATCCCAGCTGCTGCGTCAAAGGCATTGCTCTCTGCAAAAACAATCTCAGTTTAAATAACATGCATGGTTATCAAAGCATAGATGCTAAACTTGTGAGCTTACATAGAGCTGTGCAGTCCTTTCATAATAGCCAGAAGCAGCAGATGCAAAATTTGCACCGGTGAGAATATCCTTTCCCCTGGAATCTAGGAGGTAAGGTGGCGGATATGATGTGAACCCAAGAAACTCAGCTGGAAGGATGATCATTTACGCATATTAGTCGAAGATGTTAACTGTCTTGTTCTCTAACAAGATCTTATTGTTTGATGTGAAGAGAAAGAACTAGAAATCATTACCAGTGAAATCAGTGGCCAGCTTTCCATTGCAGAACCTTCCTGTTGGCCGGTGGGTGACGAAGTCTCGGCCATAAGGAAGGAAGTTAGCCTTGATAAGAGTCTGCAAGTTGTTATTGTTTCCAGCATCAACCACCGAGTCTCCAAAGATGCATAATGCAGGGACAAGAGGGTCTCCAAGAGCTGTTGATGAAATGGTAGCTATGATAAGACAGAGAACAAGAAGAGATTTTGGAAATGCCATTTCGTAGCCTTATTCTTGAGAAACAAAGAGGGGGAATTTATTGAGAGGTATTGCACTACTTGGTTAAGCGTGAGGTGTGCATGATTTTAACTTTAGTACCATAACTATGTCTACCTTCTTATTTAAGAAATAATAGGCGCGTATCATGTGGTGTTCGTCTATTCATCACTTCTTTCCTGGTTTTCATTTTTACACCACATGAGTCTAATTTCCTTTAACTTTGGAATATGATGTAATAAACTAAAATGACTCACTAAATTGGTTGCGCTTCTTATATTGTAAAGTAACAGTTGATCGACACAGCTTGACGCAATTTTCATTATGGGTCATCGAAAAACAATCTCTGTGTGTTTCTAATGCATTACGTACATCTGATCCTTCATACCCCGTCGCTCCTAAGAAAATGGGATAATATTTGTTGTTGATGAGTTCAACTTGGTAGACCTCTTAAAATGTGATTACCAGTGTGATTATTTAGGGCGATCTTCGAGGCTGATGATGTATAGTATGCTGTCCTTGGTGGGGAAGATCGAAGATGTATGCTAAAGTTACTCAAAGATGATGTGTGTTTGGTGAGTTAGTTTGTAGCAAGTGACAAAGCAATTGGTTAAAGGCAGAGGACTTTTTCATAAAGCGTCCCGAGTAACAGCGTGATTCGGCAAACTCATTGCGCAATAAGCCCTTTTTTGCATGAGAGCTTTCGGATTATCCGGCTACTTTTGGAAAGATCAGGGAAAAGAACGATTCAATTGCCAAAAAATGAAGGAAAAAAACAAAAGAATAACTCCGCTGATTTTATTGTTTTAGTCATTTGGAAACCTTAAAATTGTTTAGTGAATGCATTATATGATTATAGAATTATCACCAGTTTTTTAACTTTACCTTTTGACAGTATTTGCTTATATTTAATAAATTGTAGTTATTGTTTATTTACAAGGATTATTTTAGAATTAAATATAGCAGCAATGTGTCTAGCATACAATATAAACAAACATCTTAGAATATCCTTTGCGCGTCCACAAGTACAAAGCTGAAGCTTATTGGGACGATCATAGTCAAGGAACCAACTTCAAAGATACATAATGTAAGTTTAAAAGAAAAAAAAGGTATGGTAACACAGTGTAAACAACTGTACTTTTCTAGGGGTGTCAAACAGGTCGTGTATCGTGTTTCGTGTTTCGTGTTTTTCGGGTTTCGTGTATCAAAGTGTCGTACCCATACCTTACCCGTTTGCTTCGCGTGTATAGATGTAGATACCCAAACCCATACATGTCAGGTTTCGTGTCGTGTATCGGGTATACCCACGAATTTGACAAGTACAAATATTTCAAGTCGTGTATAGGTCATTTCATGTATTTTTCAGGTATTTTCAGGTTTCGTGTATTTTTCAGGTTTCATGTACTTAAACGACTACTGATACAATGTACGAAACAACAATAAGTACACAACCAAAGGTTAAAGATTAAAATGAGTGAGGTCTTCTAGACTCAAATCACTTGACTACGCAATAATAGATTAAAGAAATGAGATTTGGAAATAGAGGAAGGGGAAAACCGAATAGGGTTACTTAGTAGCACGGTAGTCTTTTTTTTGGAAAATTTATTTTTTATTTTATTAATTATAAATTTTGTTTAAAATATATTTTTTGAATTTCGTGTATAAACGGGTATAAACGGTACCTGCGGGTATACCCAGACACGAACCGCCGTTGGTGGGTATCTTTCAGGTCTTACCCGATTTGTACACGAAACCCACCAAGGTCATATCCATACCCGCAAAAATTCGTGTCCGGTGCGGGTCGTGTTTCGTGTCTTGTCTGAAATTGCCACCTCTATACTTTTCTAATACAAAACCAAAAATACCTACATAATGAGTACAATTATAGAGATCAAAGTAAAGCAGAGGTGATACCCTTTTTCTTTCTTTATAGTGTATGGAGAATGAGGAACTATGATGCTGTTTTTCTCTTTCATATACATCATGCGGTATATACATGTATAGAATTTCTAATACTTACAGACATTTAAACTTCTAGAAGGTCGTCTCTCTTTATTTTGTGTACTATAGGCTGGAATTGGGTTGGGGGGGGGGGGGTTGTTGCGGGGGTGCGGGGAGGGGAATGGCCGGATAGGTGTTTGTGAGATTTGCTTAAGCCTCTGCATGAATGTGTTTAGCCTTGGCATAAATAGGTACATAAAAGTCTGTCGTTGCGACTTCATTACTTGATCACATGATTACAAACCACAACGTTATGTCCTGTTTAGTTGATAACATTTTCATAAGTAATATTAATATATTTCCACCATTTAAATGTTATTTATAAGAAAGGGCTTTATATTAATTACTAAACTTTCTTGATTGTCTTTGTTTCGTCTTGGAAGAGACCTTAAGCGGAAAAGGAAAAAGTTGATTCCATGACGTAGTCTAGTTGGTATTCGGGTTGAGAATTCCTCTCAAGAAGACAAGGGTTCGAATTCGGGGACCCTCGCATGTAGAAGACACCGTCGATCCTTGTGTGCAGCCTAACAACCTAAGAGGCTGCTCGACACTTGATTTACATCCTCTATAAACTTTATGAGGCTGAGCACTAAAAACCAAAGCGAGGGATTTCCTCTTTTGCCCTAGAGGAAAAGGAAAAAGCTAAAATAAGGTGGAACTCTCCTTTGTAATTGTGACTGCTGGTGAAACTTTCAAAACGATGATATATTTAATGTTCTTATTTTGATGGTAAATGCATCTGCTGCTAACACAGACATCTACACATTTCGAGGCCATGAAAGTTGAGATGTTGGGGAAACGCTATTGCCAGAACGAGGATAGAGCAACTTTTATCATATTGGATGTTTCGTCTTTTTTAGCATTTATTCTATTTCTTTATTTTATTTTATGTCGTCTCCTTGCTTAAATCCACAAATATGTTAGTTTTTTTCACAACTTTCTATTGTTAAGCTATCTATTTGTTAAATTTTACAAAATTTTACTCAATGCTTATACTGTTTTCATGATTTTCTATACAGAGATGAAGATAGAGAGAAGTATACATTTCGATTGTCTTTCCAGTTTAAATATTCAGTCCTCATCTACTCTGATATATACTACAACAACATTATCACGTTGTCTTAAAGTTCTACCTATGACGAGATATGAAAAGGTCGGATGTACGCAAACATAAAGGTTGTTTCCCGATGACCCATAAAAAAAAATTACGTCACGTTGGTGTCAATCGACTGCCCTTTCACAATATAAAAAGCGTAATCAATTTAGTGAGTCATTTTACTTTATTCCATCATATTCCAAAATCAAGAAAGATTGTATGGTTTACTTCATTGGAATTGAAAAATTACTCTATCTATAAACTCGTTAAAGAAACATATTTTCCAACAATAATATCATTATTTCCACTCTCAAAAAAAAAAAAAAAAAAAAAGAGGAAGCTTTGACTTTAACTGGATAAGGGAAAATATGAATAGACGATAATCATAACGGGTTTAGGAGGATAAATTAACACAAATGACAAAAAAAATGGGCTTGTCTTTACCACCTCTCTGAAAATCTCATAAATTATTTGTCCTTTGTGTTATTACTTTCCTGTGGAGCTGCATTGAATTTGCATTGACTTTACAGAAGGCATAGGGTTAGGATCTTTTTATCTCCTTTCTCTCACCCTACGAGTCATCGTACGACACGAGGCACCGAAGATTGTTAAGACTGGATGCGAGTCAGCCTCACCACTCCTCTTGTCTCGTGTCGCACGATGACACGTGGGATGCGAAAAAAGGCCGGCAGGTGATCTGATCCCAGAGGCATACCCATCTGCTTTTGTGCTACATAGGTGATGCCTTGCTATTTCTTTTGTACATTCACGATTTTGGAATCTACCAGATTTGACACATAGTTTCAGGAACCTACCTGAAATAATTTGGTCAAGTGGTATTGGAGCAAAAGATCATACTCAGGCTCTGAAGGTTTACACAGTCTTAGTTTCAAGAAGCATTGTAGAAGATGTAAATCAGAGATTTGGGGGAGGTCATACACAAGTAGAACGCACAAGGTGTCTACTGCAAATTGGGCTTTTGTCCCAGACAGCAGTAAAACATTCACACTGCGCGTGTCTCTGAAATCAAACCATGTACTTCTTAGATGAACTCCTAACCTGAATACCAACTAAGATATGCTCCGGAAGCGCAGTAGGTCTTAATCCTCATTACACATGCAGTTGATTTGTAGTCAGAATGTTAGGCAGGCAAAATTTAGGATTACAAAAGATTAGACAAAGTTACTCTTAAAGTTTGCAAAAGCTATTTGACCCCTTCCTGAAGATAAAGCTGATCATACTAAAGATTTGCTCTTTTAACCTATAGGGTCCGCTTTAATTTTACAATAACTAAAAATTTCATCTAACAAAATGGTAATAAATTCTAAACCAAAGTATTCATGAAAGAGTCATAAAGTATTACCGCTTTGTTCAGATGAAACTTTTAGTGAGTACAAAATTAAGAAGCGGATCCCATCTGTTAACCTAATCCATGGTGTGTGCAAATTTTAGCAGTGAGTCAGTCACTGTGCAGCTTCACTTACATAGAGGTAGTTGGTAGATATGAGGACTCACATTATTCCCAGTTGGCTTCAAATTCTTCATATATCTTTTACTGCTCTATACCTACCCATTTTATTAAAACCACCAAGTTTCGGGCTCACAGAGAGAGGCCTAGACCTGTTAATGGGTTCAAGTTAATGGGTTCAAGTTGCAGCTACACGATCATGGACTTGGTCTCTTGTCCATGAAGCATAAAATTGGGCCTTTTTGGACAAAAGAGATTCTTGTATGGGTCGCCCATTTGTCCCAATCAAAAGGATTGCAAAAACCTTATAGAAACCCTACTATTTGCATACTTGATAGTCAAGAGTACTTTCAACGATGTCCAATTACCAGCGTATTTTTTCGTTTCAAAAATATTATCATCATTGCTTTAAAAATATTATATGTACTCCAAAATATAAGTATATATCAGCAGATAAAGTTTCCATATACTCTTTCAATTAGTGTCTACATGTGTCAATTGACCATCTAAAGATAAATATGAATAATAATAACATAGTTTGATATTTTCAATTATGTTCAACTCAAACTATCATAATATTTTTAAAACAAAATATGTACCATTCTTCTTGAGGTTGAAGGTTGGTTGGTATAGACGCTGCACGATTGAGGCATGCCTATCATTTTGGTTTTTAAATTACACAAATTTTTAAATCCTGCATTAGAAACAACCATCCATATTAATAGTTATTCATTTATGATGCCTTATTTCTCCGTATTTATATTATGCTGGTAAATAAATAAGTATTGGAGAAAGCAATTGTTAGCACAAATAACAAGTATTTCCTGAAGTGTGGTCACACTAGCAATAATACATCGACTTCTATGTGAATAACTAAAGCATGTTTGGTAAATAATACTAGCATTAATACACCGACTCCCATAAGAAGTAGTTCGGCATGCTTGACAATGGTAGTACTAGAATGAAGGACTCGTGGGAAGTCCTTGTATTTCACCCCTCAACCCGTTCCTCTCAGAGGTGTTAAGCGAACCAAACAGTTCGCGAATAAATCATATCTGATTCGAGTTTGTTCGTTAATTATATTTAAAGGAGCCGAAATCGAAATCATATTTGGGTTCGTTTACTAAAAAGAACCGAACTGTTTACGAACTGTTTAGCTCGTCTAAACAGTTATAGTGTTATCGAGCCAAACTCGAACCAATTTTAAAGCTCGTTACACTAAACGAACCGAGCCAAACAGTTTGTTTAACTAAACGAATCCGAATTCGAAAACCTAATATTAGGTTTGGCTGGTTCATCAACGCTCCTAGTTCCTCATAAAATTAAAATATACCCTGGAAAAGAAAAAAAAAACAGTTGAATCTACTTAGACTTATACCTTGTAGATTTATTTTCTCCGCATACTTACAATGACCTGCCTATACCTCAGTGCACTATATAGGGATTCAACCCATTCAACCTTTTCTTTCAAAAACATTTGACAAGCTTTATCATAATCATTAAAAATTAAAATCTGTATGGATAGCTTTAAAACATCACCCTGTTCTTTAAATGTCTCACGTGTTATTGAAGAGTATTTTTCAGTAACAGCGAACAAAAGTCTTCCCAAGTCGAGTGGAATACATGACACACTTGTGATTAGGATGGGACGGCTGAGAATGTTTTACTTCATCCACCAAAAAACTTTGACCTATCGATCATAGAGGAATTAGGTTCAATTCCCATGCAAAGATAAATGATAGAGTTTGTTCTCCACTTGGCATATTCCTCCTTTTTTTTTTTTTTTTTTATGAACATCAGTCTATTAGCATGTATTCTATTTATGTATGGGCAAACTTTACATTCATAGATTATTAACTAGTCACCATGTAATAGTATTTATTGAAACAAATAGAGTAAACACTATCTTATGATCCTTATGTTAAACATGTGAGAACCATCAGACGATGGCCTTCATGTATGATTTTTGTTAATGTTATTGGTTAATGAGTAATTATCAAGATGATAAGTAGTTAATAATTGATAATGAATATTTATATAAATGGTCTAAACCTATGAACTGATGATGCATGAATATCTTTACCTACATAAAAGAGCTTACCATATAAATACAGTCTTGTATATTATATTTTGTAGCAAGTTGTTGATTATTGAGGGCAGGTGCTTTTTGAGTGGTCAAAAAGAAAGAGACACTTTTGTTTTGTAGAGAGGGCAACGTGTGTGTGTCTATATATATATATATATAGCTTAAAGCAAGCACAAAAGCTAAAGAATCTCCATACCAAAAGGCTTCGTGCTGCATTACGCGTTCCACCAACGTGAAAATTGTGGAAAAAATAATCGTATGAGACCTCTTGAATTCAAATAAAAGCCTCCTGAATTCATCCCAGAATTTCATAGAGGAATCTTGACAAATTTACACTTGAACAATGGATAACACCAACACCAAATCAGAGGTGATGAAGCCAGTCCTCCTCAAAGCTGGAATCCCCCTGGCAATTACGGTAGCCGGATTCCTTATAGCTAAGCTCACAAACAGAACGATTCCAACTTCAAAATCTTCATCAGGGATTGAAACTGATCATGCAACTTCTTCGAAAGTTGATTCACAAGAAAATCAAGAAGATGAAGGCACTTCTTGTTCTGATCTTTTTGAGGAGGACATTGAACAATGTTCAATAGACACCCCTTTTCAGAACCCAGATGCTAAATTGGATAAATACGAAATCCAAAACTCAAGAAGTGAACTTCAAGAAAAAATGGAGTCAGAAACCAAGGATCTTGTTTTGGGGCTCCACAAGAAGTTGTCTTTAGAAATTGATCGAGTAGAGTTGTTGGAAAGAGAATTTTCAACCTTGGCAGCAGAGAGGGAGAGGTTGGAAAAAGTGGGAGTTGAGTGTTTGAAGATCGTGAAGCTGCTAGCCAATTCAAGATCAGAAAATGGGTTGTTAAGGAAGAGGGTGAAGAAGCTTTTGAAGAGAATCAAACATCAGTCTCGCGTCATACAAGAACAGATTTTGGAAATTGAAGAAAAGGAATCAGAGATTTCAAGAAACCATGAGGAATTGGAATCAGGGTCTGAATTGTTCAGAAATATGAAGGTTGAATTGGAACAAATGAAAATGGACATAGCCCAATCGCAAACAGAGAAGAGTGAATTATTCAATCAGATAGAAGTGGCGAACAAGACAATCTCAGCAAAGGTTCAAAATTTATGCATAAGTTATAAAATAATCAATAATTGGTGGATTTCTGGAATCAAACCCTCTATCCTTTGGGATGGATGTATTGTTTTTGTGACTCTCACCTTCCACATACCCTATCAATAACTTTTGCTGTTGTTAGGATATGGTGGGGTGGGTTTCCGTCTTAACTAACAAAAGATAAGCACAACCATCCATTGATGTGACATTCTCTATATATCTCTATCGCAATAATTAAACCAAACTACTAGCACATGTTTGAAATGTAAGAAATCTTCCCAACCAAAGGTTACGTTGCTTGAGCTCTTGCCTTGACAGATGTGTTTTCTCTGTGAGTGCAGGTTGAGGAGGAAGAAGCAATCAAGGCTGATTATGCTCGAGTTGTTAGCCAAATGGAACACTCAGAGAAAGAAAGAGTCATGGGAGCTAAGGAATTAATATACTTAAGGTGGTGTAACGCTTGCTTAAGGCATGAATTAATGAGAAGACACGAAGAACATCAAGAAAGAGAAGGGCATGATCAGACATTAAGATTTGGGGAAATTTCGGATAGTCGATCAGATGATGAGATAGACTATTCAAGATTGGGGCATGCTGTTCGCCCTCATTCCAAAAGGGGGAAAATCATTCAGAAGCTCAAGAAATGGATGGATGGACATTAGATAAAACCAGGCAGCTGAACAAACAACAATGTACACGTCGAACAACAAACAATAAATCCAAGACTAGTTTTAAGATGTTCTTCAAGTTAAATAACCTTTCTGTAACAGCCACATTTATAACCTGTTGTTTAATAACGATATAATGCGTATTTCTGACTTTTCAATTGAATATACAGCTAAAACAACTAATCTTTAATCAAAGAGACGACATTTTTGTATTGTCAGTTCGACACTAGGTTTTTGCTGAGGATAGAAACTCTGTGTTTCTTGATTTTTGCCATTACGGAGTCTGTTATTTACTTCTTTATTACTTACTCATGGCGTGGAGTCGTGTATGCAATCCTACGTAACACATGCGCTTAAAGTAGAAGGCCTTAAGGTCATAATCACATTAGCTGCCAAGCCCGAATCAACCACTCAGCTTTGCTTATGGGGTGAACCCTTTTCTTTACAAGGCTTGCACCTTCAAGGGCATTCGATTCTTTAACCGATGAATTAAGCTATGCGTTGCTACCGATTACAAAAAAGCGTTCCCCGTGAACTAGGCTCCAACGTTTGCGTAGGAGTGGGATCGCTTCGTGATCTAATGTACGCAGCTTTACCTTACCCTTTGTGGAAGAGGTTGTTTATGCGGCTCGAACCTTACCCTTTGTGGAAGAGGTTGTTTATGCGGCTCGAACTCGTGACCTCAACGTCAGAAAACAGCAACCTTATCTGTGACATGGAAATGTATGAGAGGAAGGACTTGCATGAGAAATGGAGATGAATGCAGCCGAAGGGACTACTTGTGTTTTGTATAATTGCTCTAGAACAGTTAACGTAGTTCTCCTTTTCTGCTAAATTCTACGTTAGATGCATCAAACAGATTCAACAACAATCATACCCAATATATCCTAAAAGCTATCGCTAGGGTCTGGACGGAATGAAAATCAGACAAACAACACTTCCATCCCAAAAGATAAAGAGTTTAATTCTAGTGAGACCATCGACTCTACATGTACATATACATGAAACAAGTACATTTGTTACCTAAATAAATATGCCTCTTTTTTATTTTATTTTATTTAAAGAAACGTAACACAGTTTGCGACTCAACTGTGTATTTAGTTCCGCGGAAACTAGTTTCATCAGGTTAAATTTGCCAAACACCTCTCGTCCTTGTCATGTAATTATGTTTCTGTGCTAAATCATAGGGATTTATAGTCGACATGTACTTCTCCATGTCTTCTTTTTCCTCCCCCCCCCCCCCCCCCCCCCCTTTTTTTTTTTTTTTTTGCAGGATTCTCCAACTTAAATGGCATGGAAAGCAATATCTGTGTACTAATTTTGACATGTTCATAAGTAATAGAGTAGCCAGCTCCAAAATAAATCCAAGCTGTTGCAGCACTTTTAACCGTCTTGATCCCAGAAAAGAGAATTTATTATCATGCACAAAAGAACTATTACAAGATGAACCCAAGCTGAAATAATTCTCATAATGTGTGTGTACAACTCTCCACATCTCCGAAGCTAGATCGGATTTGTTTCTTCCTACGCTTGAAGAGACCCTAAACATACAAAGCACAAATCATGCACTACAGGCTGCAACTAAAGACAGATACCTTCTAAAGTGGAATCGAATTTACTTTTCCTACTTTTCCAGCATTTACTTTTTTCTGCATTTCTCTTGAGGTATTGGGTGTTAGGGAGGGAGTGGTCGAGAACTAAAGTTCTTGACTTGATACCCTTGCCAGATGCCATAAAAATTAGCCGGCAAAGACTATTCACTAAAGAATGAGGAGAAGGGTTCTTAAAATGTTACAAAAATAGGCAACCAACCAGTGCTAATATACATGTGAAAAGAACAATAGTGCTCAGAGGCTCAAAATTGAAGAACAGACGGCTCGATGAACTGGTTAGACTCAGCTGTCCCGCATTGACATATTCATCCTTGCCAGAGGTAATAGAGACATTCACGGACAAAGAACCTTAAACACAAGATAGATGAAGGTAAGTGATTGAAAGTCACAAGGCAAGGTTCAAATGATATTATCATCTTCTTCCTTTTTTCAGAGGAAATGGTTCAGATGATATTTAGTCCGTACTTACAGTCATAATCTGCCCATCCAATCCTTTGGCGCCCTAAATCATATACAAATATTTTGTCCTTCAAAACAAGATCTGCACGAAAGCAAATCAACAATTCCGTAAGGCACAACACTGTCTTAAAAAGACATTGATATACAACAATTCTCAACCTCAAACACAGCAGGATTGGTTAAATAAGGAAAGTGGTAACTCAGAATAAGCAATTTACAAGAATAATTCATGGGTCAAGGAAATCGGAAAAGACAATGAAAGCCACAGAAAAGGCATCCTGAAAGAGAACGGAGGGGGGAGGGGGAAGGGAAGGAGACTTGTTAATGAGCTAGCATTCAATTTTGGCCTTTTGCTAATGCTTGCTAGAGCTAAAACCAGATAGACCTTGATATTGATAAATTCCAAAAATACCGTCCATTCCTGTTACATACTTCTGCTAGTCACTCAATTACAGCCAGGTATTCAGTCCCCTATCCTGGTGGATAAATTCAAGAAAGCCAGTGTATCTTAACCCATTGCAATGATGAAGTCGTGACTCTGCATGTATCCTAGGTCTGCTTACATGCTAGCAACACAGGGTTCCTATCTTTCACAAGAAAAAAGTACAGATCCACATAGCTCAAAGAACATGCGATCACTTACAATAACCAGACTCACACAGGGCAGATATGCATAAGCATAAGATAGGTCGCATTTAAACCTGGGCAGATTCTAGCAACCATATTAAAATTTTAGGCAAAGCTACCTAAGGCTTTTTAAGTTCCGGCTTGGTGATTAACATGCAGCCGATGTCAATGAAAGTGAGACTACAAAATCCTTAGTCCATTAAATCCAACAAGAGACAGGTCAGCCAGGCGCTACTAATGATGAGAACTATTCGAGTATCTTGAACAGAAAAGGAAAAGTTGAGTTCCTACTTATGGTCATGCCTTTTCACTAGCTTTGAAGCCAACTTACCTCCTAAAATTGATACACCCTGATCTACTCTGGAGAAGCCAATGCACCACATGGCAGCACCATCCTGAAAAGAACAAACATAAGTCATGAGATCTACTTAATAACTTTTTGCATATGCTGAAACAAGCACAACGTTCATAGAACAGCATAGCACAACTGGAAGTTCAAAACTAGAAATGAAATCCAACTAGAGGTAGAACATTATAACATGAGGAAATGATGAGAAAGAAGACTCACCACAAAACCATAGTGGACTAGATAATCAACTGGTTTCAGAAACATGGATGCACTGCCAGCGAAGTTTAAAGCAACCAAAGGAAAAATATCGCTTATGCTGTTGAAAAGACCAAATGACGTAATTTAGCGATACAACCAGACATGTAATTTGGCATGAAAACCTTTAATTTTAGCACTACAAGATTTTTGTTACCTTGTAGAGACTAGATAGCATTGGTTTCCTCTAGAAAGAAAGGGCCTAGCAAATTGTGACACAGAGGCAGTTATCTGCGAGGTAAAAGATCAGGGGCAGTAAATAATTGTTATAGTCGATCAAAGTTCATTGTAACACCCACTCGCAGGTAAGTCATACTTTTGCTGTTTTAGAAAGGGATATTGGTGATTAGGGTCTGACAGAATCGATACTGCAAAAGATGTCACCAAGACACTTGCACATGGTAAGGGAAGCCAGATTTGTGGCTTAAGATTTATGTTTAAGATATAGAAAAAAATTGAACTGAAGTTTATGCCCAGGTAAAGTTTCAGGGTTAAGGATAAAATAAAACAACTTACAGCACTGACAAAAGGATCATATGCCTCTGCCACGAGGAATGCCAGAGTAGTTCCAGAATCAATAATAGTTCCTCTGTTGCCAGATGTAGCAAACACTGATGAGTCAATTGGCAACAATTGCCCATTGACTGCGATGCTCTGTAGGTACAAATTATAATGAGGCCTGAAAAAGTAAAACAAAGAAATCAGACAGAAAATAAATGTCATTCAAGATTTTCTTCACACTTCAGGAGTGATGATTCAGTTGCATGAGAAAAACGAGTTTTAAGATCTCTATTAATATTTTAGAAGGGAGTGATACAAAGAACCAACTGAGGAGCTCGAAGCTTTGCAGTCTCACGCCAAGAAATACAGACTACTCCACAATAGTAGGAAATATCAGCCTCAAGGATCATCTTTACAATTAGCAACCAAACTCTTCCAAAACAATCAACATCAACTCCCCCTCCCCCCCCACCCCCACCCCCCCAAAAAAAAACAAAGAAGAGAAATACACATATATGAGCACAAAAAGACTTGAGGATATACATCAAAGGATATTATGTGCCTTATTTGTAAAGGTGACATAAAAAAGGTTTCTTAATTATGTAAGAATTAATGGCTAGACGTGCTACTTATTTGAACAAAGTGAGTGACTCATAACACACACTTTATCAGAACGTTTCACTAAGAATGTGCAGTAAAACAAAAAGGAACTGCAGGGGAAGCGGAAAAAAAGGACCTCCAAACATGAATAAAATACTTACTGTGATGGAACAAGGGGAGTATAAACAATCCTGCTATCCACAATCTCACCAAGAACTAGTGTACCTCCACCATTGCCTTCTCCTTTCAAGCAGTGGGAAAACACCCTTGGAGTAATTCCACGAGATGACAACTGAGACACTACAGAAAGCCCCTGTTGGCCAAACCCAAAAATTCCATCAATTGCTCTGTCAGATTTAGTCAAGTCTCCAGATAGAGTAGTGCTGCACCTGTTTCCGAGTAGAATACAAACTAAAATTAAGCAGGCTAAAAAGTTGTTTAATATGTCAAAAACTGCATCAGTATAAACCAGCAAGAAGTTAGGAAAAAGTAGAGCTCTGTTTTTTATTTCACTAGAATGCGGTTAGCTAGCTATAAGAGCTTTTCCACCTCAAGTGTCCTATAATAGATTGCTTATGACAAGCAAGGGTTGCTTGAATTTCTTTTTTTTTCCTTTCAAATTTTGATCCTATTTTTTTGTAGTTCAAATTTTGATCCTTACTATTGTATAAGAGTATGACAATGCAATCAAAGTGATCTACATCTCTTTAATACAATGGGAGGGAGAAAAGGAAAGGAAAAGGGCAAAGGGAAGGGGTGGGGTGGGTGGGTGAAGGAAGGAGGAGGATGGGGAACCATACCCAAACACAATGGGAGCTGAGGAGTTGGCAATTAGAGATACACCCAGCATTGTGTCAAAAGAAAGCAAATCAGACACGTAATATCCAGAAGTACCACTTCCATCTCCATATTGAAAGGCATAACCACACTGTTTCCCTTCAGTTGAACATTCAGCAGACGCTGTTTGAACTATTGAAGCACATATTGTGTCAGAACAAGAAATGAGAGAAGCAGTTGAGGAGCTTGCAGCACTAAAGAAGTTGAGCTCAACCTGAGAATGTGAAGCAGTATCAATAACAATTGTAGCTTAAGTTACTTGAGCAAACTGATCCACTAAAACCAAATACAGGATTTGAGCATTGATTTACCCCAAGACCACTAGACTGAGGGCAATTACTGCAGGCGTTACATGTGACCCATAAGATATCACTGCCTGTATCAATCTGCACGCTAAACTCTCTTGGTGGAGATCCCAATTTGACTTTTGTAAAATAAAGGCTACAAGGAAAAAAGAAAGTGACATGATTGAAACTCTGAACTTATATGTGAAACTCCTGCTTAAAAACATTAATAAAGTATGTATAGAACAAAAGAAAACAAAAACCCCAATTCAATCTTGACCAAGAAGACTAAAGTAGACATTATCCAGAAAAGAGCAAGACAGCAAAGGCAGCAATTATATATGTTCTATGTTAGGTGCAGCGCTAGAAACTAGCAATGAGTCACATAAAGTATACTGCTTTTGAATTGTACAAGTAGCAATCAGAAGGTTTCTCTTCAACTAATCAAACCAATAACTGAACAGGCAAAAAGCTACTAAATTGCCATATGATACCATCCAAAATAGCAAAGAAAAAAAAAAGGGCTGAAGGATTAAGCGAGCTTCAAAATTACCCGACAAGATAGGGATCGGAGGTCCCTTCGACCGGAAAATCAACAATTCCACCGGCGAAACTCTGCATTATTCGAGCGTGTCGAGCTCGGTCTCTAGCTCTAAGCTCCTCCAGCTCAACTTTCTGGTTTAATGGAAAAATCCTCTCTAGTGGAAGTACACGAGCCGGAAACAGGCCACTTTTGCCGTTCACCGCCGTCATAACCGCCGTCAACGTTACGAATACCACAAGTATGTGGAAGCCAGCCATTGCCGGCAGTAGTCAAGCACAACACCTCGAAAGAATCTAGTGAACAAGCGTCTTTTATTCCTGCAGATAAAGTGTTTGTTAAATTAACGTGGGATTATTAATAGGAGTAATAAAACTAAAAGGTGGTGCGCAGAGAAGGCTGGGTTTAATGATTACAGAAGTGAGAAATGTTAATCCTTTTTGTAGAGTTGGAAAGCATAAGTTTCATGTTACCGTACAAACTACTAGTACAATAAAATAATAAAAACAAATAATATTTGAAAGATTAATGAGCTAACTGGTTTTCCAAAACTAATTTGGCTTGGGCCACAAAAGTAGCATTAGGATTCCGTATTTATACAGGTCTCGAAAAAAGTCCGGATCGTTTCATGATCTAATATACGTAGGATACCAATAAAGCACAAACAGAGAAAAACACGCAAACACAGTATTCATATTAAAGAGAGGGATGTCACAATGTTGAGAGGAGATTTCTTCCTCATATTCGGTGACGTAAACCAAAAACGAGAAAATGCAAATTTATTTCACGTGTGCCAAGATATCTAATATACGGGTTTGAATCTTTCATCTCAACTTTCCTCACCTCTTTTGTGACCACGCGATACTGGCAGCAAGGGGGATGATGAGGCTAGATGAGGGTGACCCTCATCTAACCTCACCACCCCTTGCTGCCACGTGTCGCACGGTCATGCGTCACCGCACCCCTTTGCGGTGAGGTGATCCTATCCCCTAATATACCAATAATAAACGACTTTTTGAGTGTAATACAAGTCTTGAGGACATCCATAAGAAAGACTAAATCAAAATTATACGTAATCGCAGTACCAACATCAGTGCTTAGGAGTTAGGGCTACCCGAAGAGGAGATAAGAATTTCTCCTAAAAGTTCCCCAACCATGTTAGATTCATATGCCACTAGTTTATTAAATAAAATCTGTTCAGAAGAATGACTAAAATTAGTCTTGAAATTATATCTAGTTACATGACAATAGATATTTCCAACAACAACAACAATCGTATTCAGTATATCCACATGACAGCAAAAGTTATCGTTAGGATCTGAGAATTGTGAGAGACAGACAAACAATACCTCCATCCCAAGTGATAGAGAGTTTGCTTCCAAAGATACCATCAGCTCTACATATATATGCACAATAATAGGAGCATGCACCAGTGAAAGGGTTTTATTAAACATAAATAGAAAACTTCCGACATTAAAATAATCATAACAGTAGATATGCACAAATAAATGAAAGACAAAGACCAAAACAAAAAAAATGCAACTCAACCTAAAGTGTAGAGAATATCTAATCTCTAAGTATGCTCTAAGGTGTCCCTATATCCTATCCATACCTTCTTAACCTTAATTCTATGATTCCATGAACTCCTATCATGTACCATGTTCTCAAACATGTGCAACTCTAGTAAGTCATGCCTAATCTGCTCATCCCAAGTCAGTTTGGGTCTGCCTTTACTCCTTTTTTTCCTTTACAGTGAGTCTTTCAACTGCTCTGACAGACGCCATTGTCCGTCTCCTTTTGACATGCTTAGGACACCTCAGTCTCCCCTCTCTTATCTTATATGCTATACTAGTCACCCATAACGTTTCCTTGTATACCTTATTTCTTATTCTGTCTAGTTTTGTATACCTACATATCCACCTTAGCATCCTCATCTCTGTCACTTTCATATTCTGCAACTGTATCCTCTTAAACAATATATCTTCCTAATGTATATCATTAAGTCACGCCCATAATTATAAGAAAACGTAACATAATCATATGACAAGAGATATTGTGGACATTTACGTATAAATCACGAGCATAATTTATAATCAAACAGACTATAATTTGATTATCCTAAAAACAAATGAATTAGTACATACATCAGATAATTTTGCAATAACTAAAATAAAATGAGTTTTATTATATATAGTCTTCCTAATTTGGCAGCCAAGGGGGGGACTGATTAAGACAAGTTTGCTTAGTTCACACGTTTGGCCTTAATGTGACCGTTGGGCGACTTAGGGAGCAAAAAGTCAAAAATCTTGAGACATTCAACTTTGTTTCCTGCTTGTCTTCCTCTAATTAAATCCAATCATTGGTTTGATGATTGTTTCTTGGAAGGATTTTGTTGATTTAGCCAGGCGGATTACGCAAGGTGAGTGCGGTGACGCGTGACCGCGCGACACGTGGCAGCAAAGGGGGTGGTGAGGCTAGATGAGGGTCACCATCATCTAGCCCCACCACCCTCCCTTAGTGCCACGTCTCGTGTGGTCACAAAAGGGGTGAAGAAATCCCAAACCAGGCGGATTATGGCTGGTTGGAGATTACTTGTGTTTTTTCACATTCCAGTTGGCTTCATAAACAATTAGTAACTCGTTTATAAGAAAAGGGAATAATTCATCTCTGAAAGGAAGTAGGAACTGAATTTGCTGAAAATTAGGATGAAAAAGAGAATTATGGGATTTGCTTTTATTGTATTTAAGATAAAACATGGTGAGAGCGGACATTGGAGCAACTGGTAAGGTTGCTGCTTTGTGGCATTGATGTCATGGGTTCAAGCCGCAGAAACAGCCTCTTGCACAAAGTGTATAGAAAGGCTGCGGATAACAGATCGCGAAATGATCCGGCCCCTCCCTAGATCTTGTACAAATGCGGGAGCCTAATACATCGGAAACATCTTTTATGGCCTTAAATATGTTTAGTTGTGTATATATGTTATGCACTTTCATAAGTCCATGTTATCTATTGTCATACTCTTAACTATGCGTGTCTATAGACATATAATATGAATGCATATATATAGAGACACATGAGCTAAGAGTATAATAAATGTGTGTGTATATGTATGCATACATGAGTTAAGAATCTCATCATGGATGCAATGGAATACCATTCTTGTTAGCCAAAAGGATAGTGTGGCTGCTTGATTTAAGGCTCTATACCAAGGAGTGTCTTGCCTTCTAGGCAAATGACTTTTTTTTTTTGGTTTAGTATGTTTAATATCCAACTTTTTCCTCTTTCCCATTCCAAGCTTAAAAGAATGAAAGGAGGAAGAAGGGGAAAAAGTCCCACCAGCTGCCCCATAGAATAAAGGATGTTTTGTAGCAACATACGGAGAAACTTCATCAAGTGAATGTCGATTAAAAATATCAGACTTTCCCACAAAGAAAAAAAAATACAATTAAATAAATTAAGTCAGAAAATTAACTTTGCGTTAGCAATCATGTACCCATGTTACAATATTTTTGAATCTTCGTTCTGGATGCTCGCCTTTCATTATGACGAGTCTTACATTTTTATACTTTTATTTTATGATTTTAAAGAGTTGAGATGCATCGCATATATACTTGCGGTAGCAAATTATTGACCCTATTACTGTCTTTATGGTATATTATTATACGAAATGGCATATTTTGTAGAATTTTCCCATTCTCATTAGTCAGCGATCATCTTCTAATTCAAAGCATAGTCGACATATTCCTGTGCATAATAATAAATTGCCTTTTGAAGCAAGGAAAAGTTGAAACCATCGACACAAACACACACATGTACATACATACACGCACTTATAAAAAGACGTTTTCGTTGTACTAGGCTCCTGCGTTTGTACAGAATTTGGGGAGAGGCTGGATTACTTCGCGATCAGTTGTACACAGCCTTACTCTACACTTTGTCCAACAGGCTGTTTCCGCGGGTTGAACCCGTGACCTCAAAGTCACAAAGCATCAATCTTATCAGTTGCTCCAATGCCCTCCTCACATATACTCGTATATGTATATATGTAATATGAGTGTGTTTCACGAAAGCACTTCATCACTTAAACGCATATATATATACACAACACTATTTACTTACAGCCTCTGCGATAAGCAAGTGAATGGGGCCGGTACGAAAAGAGCGGTTGTGATGATATCATCTACGTCTGTACCGCTCCTCGGGATTGGATGAACATGCAACCAACGCCTTCCATGCTACTCTGGTCAGAGCGTATGCGAGTGTTCGGCTACTGGACTTTCGCCATCTAAGGAACACTATATATATATATATATATATATATATATATATATATATATATATATATATAAACTCCCTCCTTCTCATTCCCAGACATTCTCCGTATACTCCCCCCCCCCCCCAAAAAAAACAAAAACAAATTTAATATATATATATATATATATATTCAGTCTCAATCAAAGGCTAGATGAGAAAGAAACAAGTGAAAAAAAGGATAAATAACTCAATCAAATTCCGCGAAGCTTGATAAAGGGACACACCTCTCCGGGCTAACAGGTTCTTGGTGCCACAAAGTGAGAGGGTGTGTGTGTGCGAGTGTGCGTGTGTGTATATTAAGGACTTCGGATCGCCTCCCTCCTATTGGATGCTTCAATAGCTTTTTTGATTATGTTATTATCTGAAAGCCCGACACGATTGATGTTGACCAGCCGAGTCCCAAGAAAACACCTGCTTTGCATCTTCTTTTGTTTGACGTCTACGAGGAGGGAAAAAACACACTAGTTCTAAATGCTACTTCAGAGAATGTTGGGTTGAACAACTTTTGATTGGATCCGGCTCATTTAACAATTTTTGAAGTGCATTTAAAACATGGAAGTAAAGTTTATGTATTCTCTCACATCACATCGCCAACAATTTTCTCCGGCTATGGTGCTTCAAGGCTACTTCAGAGAATGTAGCACGGAAAGATACTGGAAAGAAGGGGTGATGAATGAACTATGATTATTGGCAAACTTTTAACGTCAAGAAAACTATTGAGAATATCCTTAACGTTGCACGTTGAATATCTTGACTGTATAGTGAATGTATAGGAGATTATGTTTAGGCCTTTTGTCTGATGTTCTCCCATGTATTTGTTTATTTTGTTGAAATGTACTTCATTTGACCATGATAGCAGTTGAGATTAGAGGGTTAAAATATAAGGTCTCCAATCATGTGCTGCCACGCATACAAAAAGGGAAGATGTTTAAAATTTTTTGTTTTTAAAAAAGAATTGCTTGTACACGTGCCATCGCGTGATTGGAGACCTCATATTTTGCCTCATTTTTTGACTCTCCTGATCTCAACCCGCAATTTGTTGGAATGTCTTCCCCGCATTTAGACATTGATGTACCCAGTAGTGTTTGAAATTTAGTCTTGGAAGCTATATGATAAACAAATAATAAAGTAGAAGCCCATAAGAAATGGAAGAGCACTTTAAAGAAATACTTCTCAAGGGTCTTTAAATTTCTTTGTAAAAGTATAAGAACATAGGAAATATCACATACATGTGATTATCAAATATAAAAGAGATGTAAGAATAATAAAGAAATAGACGAGACGTAACAAATGTTATTGTTTTTAAATCAGAATTGCCTCCACCATTAAGCGAGGTAGACTACGCAGCAAATGTCTTCTATGAGAAAACAACTTCTTTTTTTTCGTTTGTTCTACAAGAAGAAGATTGAACTTTTCTATTTGAAGTGTTTAATACCAGAGAAATAGGAAAAAAATAAAGATATTCTGCATGTTTTTGCAAATGAATCAAAAAGGTTTTTTAATGATTATTTCAAAGTGTGTCAAAAAGTATTCCAAGGCGTATGTAAAGTATACCTTCAAAACCTTTTGATCTTTCTATTTATAGACTTCAATTAAAAATAAAGAAGTTGATTTGACACATTCCTACAGAATTTAACTTGCAAAATTAGTTTGAGACCATTCAATATTGTAAGGTGTCCTATGTTGCAAAAGTTGGCATCAGTTCATCTAAATATAGCAGATCTGAAGTCACTGAACGTTCGATCAATTTTACTGAATGTTGGATTTGAAATTTTTGAACATTGCAATTTAGAACTCGTCACGAACTCTGGACTGAACGTTCGCTGACAAAATAAAAACTTTAAAATTGGACCAAACTCGGTGATCGCACTCAGAATTTATTACTAAATATTCGGTCAACTCAAAATTCAAAATTCAATTTTCACTTGCATCATAAGAGTGAAAACTTTCTAAGTAAACATCTCTGACTCAAAATATTATTAAAACTAACATGAATCGAACTTCTGTGACTTGAACCCAAATAAATACCACAAATATGACTATGGAGTATGCTTCTAGCCATTTGTTCTTCTGATTTCTCATGAATTTGAATACATCAATTAAAAGGGTACTTTTGGGAACCCAAGTATTCTCACCTGCGTATTCGCGCCCTACGTCATTAGGGGATGAGATCTTAAGAAGCCTTATATAGGTAAAATATAAGGTCTCCAATTATACGATGCTATATGTACAAAAGGGTCTGTTGTTTAATTTTTTTTAAAAACGTCATTTTGTACACGTGGCTTTGCTTGATTAGATAACTCATATTTTGAGACCTCCTCTCATCTAATCCGACATCATTAGCAACAAGAAAACGTCAGGGCCCATTTGGAGAGCTGGCCATTTACATCACGCCAAGTGTGTGTAGAAACCGAACGACACCGTCTAACACTAGCTGTTATACCCCCTAGACAACGTAGCTTTTGGCCGACCCCTGTGCCTACGTCAAGACGCAAAGAAAGATCCAAAAAAATTTTTTCCCGCCAAACTCTCCCATTTCTCCTCTCCAATCATCAAACGGTTAACGCTTATCCTTAGCCCACCACGCCTAATCTCCACCGTCAAATCACAAATCTTATATTTTATTCAATTACTTTCATCCCAGTAACCTATATAGAGAGCCTTTTCCTTCTCTTTTTCCCAGTTGAATTTCTTGTTGAATTCTGAGTTGCTGGTTGTTTAGGTTAGCCCCCATCCACCCCACCCCCGACCCAAATTCTCTCTCTGCAAATTCCATCTGTAACTCTTGGGAGGATTCCCCAATCATCATTACAAGAATAGTCCAACAAGTTCTTGAAAAAAAGATTCACATTGGGGCTCCAACCACCCGCCCCACCAAATTCAACTTCTGCATA
Organism: Eustoma russellianum; assembly: GCA_036186865.1. Classification (NCBI taxonomy): domain Eukaryota; kingdom Viridiplantae; phylum Streptophyta; class Magnoliopsida; order Gentianales; family Gentianaceae; genus Eustoma; species Eustoma russellianum. The sequence continues at coordinate 1,347,786 of AP025059.1, read as the reverse complement.
CAATAATGGTAACTACAAGTTTTACATTAGGGGGTATTTGATTGATGCCTTTGTCTATGAATTAAGTGGTAACGTATTTTCTTTGGTTGGAATATGAAACAGGAAGAAACAATGCGGACGCCTCCATGGTTAGAGCCATTGTTGAATGCCTCATTTTTCTCAGTATGTCAGACCCATAGTGAAGCCGCCAGAATCGAATGCAATATGTATTGCTTGGATTGCAATGTGGATCCCTTTTGCTTCTATTGCCGGTCTTCCGAACATAAAGATCATCAAGTTATTCAGGTGGGCTAAAAATGTCAATTCCCTATCAACCATCTCTCTAGCATCACATATGAAACTGCCATTAAATGCCCACTAATAAATGCCACATTACTTATGTGACCCTTTGATCACATTCTTGAAATCTCAGATGATCAAGATTCTATATATTTTGATTATTGGAAATTTTTTGGGGGTTATTTGCAGATAAGGAGGTTAGCATATCGTGATGTGGTGAGAGTATCAGAAATTCAAAAGTTATTGGATATAAGTGGAGTACAAAGACATGTGATCAATAGAGCAAAGGTAGTGTTCTTGAAGCAAAGGCGGCAGCCAAAGAACAATGGGAAAGCAGTTTCTCATGTGTGTGAAACATGCGGGGGGAGTCTTTTGGTCCCTTTTCGTTTCTGTTCTCTTGAATGTAAGGTTAGTCAATTTCTTCTTCTTTTTCTTCTTCATCATCCTCATTTTTAGTCCTAACCCACATTCTTCATCCTTCTCCATCATCGCTATCCTTCTCCATCATCGATAGAGTATGGGAATATTGTGGGCGTAGTTAAACAATACCTCTATCCCAAAGGATATAGACTATGGATAGATATATTATATATATGTATATATAGTCATATATCATCATCCTACATTATTTTAATTTATTATTTAGATCAAGTTATATATAATTTTTATATGTTGGATAACTTAGCTGGCAGGGATAAAGAGGAATGGAAATTCAAGCATTGCCTTAGATGCCAAGAATGAGGAAGTACTGCAAAGAGGAGAAGGGATATCAACAAGAATGGCGGTAGAAACTTCAAGAAGAGAAGAGGAATTGCTTGAAGGCTCACGAAATGACATATCCACCCCCACGCCTTCTTCAAATGCAAGGAGACGAAAGGGCATTCCTCGTAGAGCACCTCTTTTTTAATAAAAATATTTAAATATAGAAAAAAAAAGATAGATAGCTTAATGATTTTACACAAACTACTCTATACAACCCATTAGTATGCCCACACAAAGCCCTTTTTTGGGTATCATTTTCACAAACAACTTTCTTTACATATTTTTTTTTTAAATGTAAATATCATAAACCTAGAAAGCACACGATCAATCAATCGTGGCAAAATTAGAGCATCTATGAGATGCCTTCCGTACAAAACAATCATACTATACATAATAGAGATGATCTATCATAATGCGTTATAGTGGTCTACATATAATACATTGAGCTAGATGTGCAAATGAGAACCAAAAACACAGGAGGGATACTTCACAAATACCTAGGGTCCAATATGTTCAATAATTGGGAGTTACTTAGCGTAAACGTATATGTCTAAGTATTGAAAATTTGTATGGAATCTCAAAGTAGCATTAGATTACGGTTAGAAGGATCTAGTGTGTAATCCAGCATGAAAGCATCCTGCATTTAATAAATACTAACCATGGCATTCCAAGTATAAAGAACAAAATGATAATAGAATGTGCAATTAAGCGCAAGTGGCATGCCCTCAGTACTTAGTCGAAAGATGACATATAACGTTTGTTGCAAGTTCAAACAGATCATAAATATGACTGATGTTTGACAATGTGTATGTCTTTAGCTCATACAAAGATTTTCAAAGATAAGTCGTGTCTAATAGCTTGTTGAACTTGAAACACATAAATGTCTCTTACATGAATGTGATGTAGTGGTACGTCAAATGCGGAAATATCCTATACATTACTCAATATGCATGTGTGAAGATTCGATGAGTGATATCTTTTGGGGATAAAGTAATGCTCTAGAACTTTTTTTTGTTCCTCCATTGCCAATTCTTTAAATATTCTTTTGGTGAGGGAAGAAAGGGTACTTAGGAATCTCCACGATATCTTTGTCATTGATTACGGTTGATTAGCTATTTATTTTGTCCACATTTCTAAATTTGTTTATTTGTTTTGTACCATTTTATTCGTATATAATGAGGAAAATACATAGGGGTAATCTCTCCTTTTCGTTCTGTTCTTTTCATTCAATTTATGCTCTTTTATGGACAAATAAGCCCATAAGATATTGTCCGCAACATGACAAATTTTCTCCAGATTAGTAAATTTTCCTTTTTGGAATATGGGTTTGTAGTGTAATTTATCAATCGAATGCTAACCGAACTATTAAAATAATTGGACTTGATAAGAGGCCTCCTTGACTTTGATAATATATAATTGATCATTGATACATGGTCTATGATGGGCTTGGTCATTTTGGGGCCTATTTGAGTACACTCTACTCATATTTTTTTGGAACAGATGTCTGTCGATATATTTTCTGGCCAGAGATACCTAGACATCAGTGACAGAACAAGCTTCCCAGTAAGCCAAGTATCTTCTTACACCATGATAAATGTAAGAGAGTTTTATTTTCTTTACCTTTTTTTTTAAAGTGTTAATCTTTATTCTAAAATTGATTAGGTTCGAATACGTATTCGATTGATGGTAGGTGGTCTAACTCTCTTTTGTGTTTTGCGAAAGTGGTTTTACGAAATTATATTTTTACATATCTATTTTGATATTAAATTGAATCATGTAGAAGTATATTGTGTATTATTAAGTATGTGTTTTATATGAAAGTTTATTGTTGATATGTGCTTTATGAAATGAGAGGTTTTGTGCTCTTAAATACTGTATGATGTGTTGTTGGAATTTACATCGTAAATCCGTTACCCGAGGATCACTTAAGAGAACACAAAAGCAAAGTAAATAAATGCGGAAGTGTACCTTGCTCCGTTGGTAAACGCTGTAGGGGTTCTGACACGCGTGACAACTGTGTCTTCCAAGGGATTGCACGAACCCACCAGTTGTTGAATCCACTAATGAAATATCAACAACTACCACTACTATTCCGATGGAGAGAATAGGTAGTGTGTTTTCTTCTCGAAAGTGTTTTATATATAAAATATATATATGTATATATGTGTGTTCTGACTTTGCAAATGTGCAAAGTAATGAAAGAGCACTGAATAAAACTTGCAAGGCAACGAAAAGAATCGGTAACTTTTAGCTTTTCAAGTGCCATACTCTTTCACCCACAACACTTTGCACTTGCATGGCATATATATAATGGAGAAATATTATTACTGAAGTCTGAAACGTACACTGCATTGAAACTGTAATTTGGAAGTTTCAATGAAAACGTTTCTCAAAAGTTATTGCCAACAATCAATTTCACATTAATATATATACATAATAAAATTGCTTAAAACACTTCGAGAAGGATATTCGTGGGCTCTTGTCCCTCAGGGACCAGATGTCATTAATAATACGGTTTCGACTTTACGAGTCCTACCATCAAGGACTGTACCGTATGACTGTCTACACATTTAGTGATCCATTCAGATTACACTGTGTATCTACTATTATACCGTAGTGATCACTTAACGTGTGGATACATACAGATGTTACGTAACATTAGTAACATATAATATATAACATACATAAGTCCACATATGTTTGATATGTAACTTAAGTCACACGTGTCGTGCACTACACGTATGAACATATCAAATCCAACAATCTCCCACTTGGACTATGTATGTTTATGTTACTTGTTTGAGCTCCTTTACTGAATGTCCAATAGTGTAATCAACTTAGTCCGGTCCACTCAGTCAATGCCAATAAAAGAAACAAGCAGTACGTCGCCACACTTATGGGTGACGGGTCCCGAATCATGAATCATGATACCAACATTAACTGAATAACATGGATGCTAGAATGGATGTGTAGTGTGGAAATTACATGCTATGTGATCGTACATGCCAATTTCCAAATTGGTCCTACTTAATGAGATCGACAGAATTCAGAATGAAAGTCGCAAATAATGTACAATCCCGAAAACTGAAGCACAACTTAAACTGTAGTGTACATTACAATGAATGTCTGAAACAATGTTCTTTATTGAGCACTACAAAAATGAAACCGATAGGCTCCCACTAAAGCTGAATATCTTTGGCTTTACCAATACCCATACGAGCCACATGCCCGTGAAACACCATAGGTATTACCCCTTTGGTTAAGGGATCAGCCACCATAAGATCTGTGCCTATGTGCTCAATGCAAATCAGACCATTCTGAATTATCTCTTTAACAGCCAGATACTTAATGTCTATGTGTTTCGACTTAGACAAACTCTGGTTGTTGTTTGAATATAGCACCACAGAGTTATTGCCACAATAGACTTTCTGAATAGTCTCTACAATACGCAGCTCTGTGACAAAGTTGCGAAGCCATATCGCTTGACTTGAAGCAGGGTAGCATGATACATACTCAGCTTCCATGGTAGATGATGCAACTAGCGATTGCTTTGCACTTTTCCATGAGATAGCACCTCCTGCCAGCAAGAAGATGTAGCTGCTGGTGGACTTCATGCTATCCTGGCATCCACCGAAATCGGAATCTGTGTATCCAATGATCTCTAACTTTTCAGATTTCCGATACATCAGCATGTAGTGTTTTGTTCTTTGTAGATATCTCAGTACTAAACTTGTGGTACACACACTCGTCAACCTGATTCGCCTCAAAACTGAATGAGGTAATGACTTGTGCGAACTTAAAATGCCACTATCGAGACGCCTGCTTTAGTCCATAAATGGATTTCTTAAGTCGACAAACCATTCTTTTTCTTTTTGATCTCCCACTTCAAAACGAGGTGGTTGAATCATGTATATGGTTTAGTCGATGTCACCATTTAGAAAAGCAGTTTTAACA